>JACEVL010000047.1:0-117500 GCA_020284085.1 Aporrectodea caliginosa | reverse complement strand
ACCCGTCACTAAATAGACCAACCTGAGACATTATCTTCAACGCGGCAATGATGTCTACCGTACTTCAGAGAAACTTCTCCTAATTGAAATAGAATCTTATTTACGATACGGTCACCTCTTTCTTAAAATAATAGCCTTTCATGTCGGTTGCTATTGAATCTGAAATCTTAATTTGAAATAACGCCTATTTTTGAAATAAATAACTTCGATGCTTCTGCTCGCTCAGCGAGGTATAAATAAATGCTTTACAACACGATTACCACGATTTAATCAGAAAAACTATAATGGCACGCGCTTGTGCCACTGAAACGCGACGAAGCGGTTACCTTCCCTGTTCTATAGCAAAATGGTTCTGACCAGAAGTAGATACTTCAATGGTAAACAAGTTGGATGTAGCTAAATAATTATTTGTTCACAGCCAATGCATTTTAATTATGCTACGCGGTGCCAGATAGCACTCACATCTGAACGATTTCGTGATCAATGATAACTATTTCCTAGTTATTCATTGGATTTACTGGAAAAAGAACTGGCGTCATTGTTGGTTAGGCTTACCGTTAAATTGGTTTTAGGTCACATTATATTACAAATATTATCTTCATGTCACAATCATGTGGTTAGTATCATGTTTTGATATAAGGAGTCAGAACCAGTCAATGCAAGTCATTGTTCTCGCTTCCTGGTACGAGATATTCTTCTCTATATTTAAAAGAAATACAGATTATGCCTACTCTTCAAATGAAATCAAGATGAATTATTGGCTACCTATTACAGCCTTGGTGGTCGTAATTTTTTCTCCTATTGTTATAATTGTATTTATGCTATCAGTAGTAGGATTTTTTTCTCCTATTGCTATAATTGTATTTATGCTATCAGTAGTAGGACCCTGTGTGTACGCCGTCTGCTAGCGATAGCCATAAACATGGATTTAGTTCAAGATTGGTTTGCTGTCAACCTACAAGTGATTCTGCGACCTACTGTTACGGGCAACGAATACTATTTTTCTCCTAATAATTATTGTTCGATCACTTGAAAAGTCCTTAGACTAGCTATATGCGTCTTTTGTTTCTGTGAACACGTGTCACGCTACAAATGGAATCGACATCAATGGGCCGGTATCACGAAATAGAGTATCCGTTCTAAGACTATCCGGGGGGTATGTAGCCTATGAATGTATCCCCCGGATGGAATAAACCGGTTTAGAGTATCCGGGGGGATAAACCATTCTATCTCCCATCGTCATACGCATCACGAAAGCCAAGACGAAAATCCAGTCAAAATCACCAAAATCGAAGTGAATTAATTTCAGGGCGACGTACAAACTAAAGATACGCAACTTAAAATATTTTATGTGTAGGCTACAATAAATCCAAACAGTTCGACTGAACTGAATACACTTAGAAATCGCCAAAAAATGCAAACTAAACCGAATATTCCATTTCGCTAAGGGGGATACTCAGGTATGGGGGATACTCTATTTCGTGACACTGGCAATCACGCCTGGAATCATCAGGTTATTCAGATTACTTACATAATGTTTAGCTTTACAGTTTTATGCTGGACAACAACATGCATTTGTGGACTAATGGTAGGCCTATGTCAGCGAAACCGTGTAGTATAATGTGGAGTGTGTTCTGTGGAAGAAACACATTCGCATTTTGATGAATGTAACGACGCCTGTTGACCTCTTTTATGGAATCTCACGCTTTTATCTAATGATATGACAGACAGTCTTGCTTTGATTTGCACTACGCCACGGATTGGCCAAATCGACATTGCAAGGCCCGGTCGTTCAAGAACTTCCAGATAAGTTATCGTACAGTGGCTTAGCAAAACGAGTACTACGAGATGAATGCTGCTTGCTAGGTTAAGAGAAACATAATTATTGGGAAGTGAGTCAGTTAGTTAGTGAACTAGTGAGTGAGAGAATATGCGTGTCTGTCAGTAAGTGATGAAGTTTGTGAGTGATCAAGCGATTGAGTGACCGAGTAGTGGAGTAAGTGATCGCGTGATAGAATGAGTGCTGTCGAGTCGTATTCTATGGGTTTAACCCTGGTTATAATTATATCTTTCGCCCTAAATTTTATTTTTTTATTCTATTGTTTTCTCCATTTCTCCATTTTATTTTTTTATTCTATTTTTTTCTCCATTTCTCCATTGTTCATATTGACTCATATTTCTGATCATGTTTCTGGTGGCACGGTGCACAGTTTGGCTCTTAAAAGTAGTTTCTAAATAGAGTGATTGAGCAAAATTTCATAAATAAGTGAGTGAGAAAGTGAGTGAGTTAGTCAGTGAGTCAGTGAGTGAATGACTGAGTGAGGAAGGAAAGAAGGGAGGAAGTAAACTAATAGCGAATGGACATACGTGTCAATCGGAGATGAACATCTTAATAACTCCTGGGCACCCTCATTTGAAGTTATCGGGTGGCCAAGCCGAGCATTCAAACACTCTACAGGGCTCAGTAGCACTGGTCTTCGGTCTCTCTAAGCCTTCTAAGGCCAGCACATGCATCTGTCAATCTGCTCGGAGACATCTTTGACGGCCTGGACATTCTTTTTAGATGCACATCCTGTATCTCCTCCATCTGTTCTTCAGTGAAAGGAAGATCTCTTTGACTGATTAACGTGGCACGGATGGTCGCTTCAAGTTGATGCATGTCTAATATTTCCGTTTTCATAAATTTGTCTATTCTATTTCTGATTGGCACGATTGTTTTAATTTACCTGGAATTCTATTGCGGCCTATTCTACGTATTTTTCTCTTCTGCCGTCGTTTTCGCATGTTTTGAACGAGGTTCTGACGTTCATAATCAAAGACTCGTACTTACATGTAGCATTTGACTCGTCTACTGTGAGAGGTTCAGGTTCACGTTACTATAGCTGGACAGCCTACAGTCTCAGTTGGAAAAGAAGAGTCATTGCATCGGTGATAATTCATCTACTGTAGAAATGCTCTGCTATCGTTTGGTCTGCTGCTTAGAATCGTTACGAATGGATGTCTTCTAACACCTGCGTGGGGCTGTGGGGGTTCGTGTGTTGCGAGCCTCGTCGCCTGTCGTAATTCATCTTATTCGATGATGCGTTATCAGAAACTCCACTATCAACCCTGGATGGGAATTCGTTGGTCTGTATCTTCGTGTCTGAGGGAGCCTCTTCTAGTCATCCGAGCAGTGCTCGCTTATTCTATATAATTATACTTGTGATTCATAATGTAACTTACACCAATTAGACTATTTTAGGCATCGTTTTGTGTGGCACCTAAAGCCAAATGGTAACTCTAGATGCATACATCATTTGTCACGAATTGAATCAGCTTAAAAGTTGCGTAGTACAATTATTATAGAGAGTTTGTCCTTGAGTTTCAAGGGCGTAACCATGAACCAATTCACCCACAACCACTGAGCATTACTTATTACAAACATGCAACCACTCTCTGATAAATGCTGGGTCTTCCTTACCTTCTTGAGTCAAAATGTATGTGGTGTTTACGTGTATTATATGGTATGTGGGGTGCTCAACAGTGTAATGGTTAGCGTGCAGTATTGTCAATCGAGAAGTCGGGGGTTCAAATATTTGCATGGCCAGAAATTTGATTTGTGATTTCTGCCCCACATGCACTCCTAGCCAACTCAGATACAATGAGTACACTGACCGCACACTGTCATAAGAGGGTCTAATGCAAAAGTAAACGTTATATTATTCAACCTTATTATTCATCATGAGACTCTAACATATTATGCCCGATGGCGCATTCGATAACATCTGGCGTAGAGACCGAGAGGTACCGAGTTCGAACCCCGTAGGGCGGATATGCTTTGTAGGCTGCTATTAGCGCCGTTGTATTGCAGGCTGTCTGTTCTGTTAGTAGTTAAGATTTAAATTGCATAACATGTAAATGTACAGCGCAGTGCGTTTGTCAGGCGCTTAATAAAGAAAAGATAATATTATTATTATTATTTATTATTTTCAAATTATAACGACTTTAATACCGACTATCAAGTAACAATGTAGTACTTTATTCTTACCTCCGAATACCTGACAACGAATAAGCAATGGCGATGTTAAGACCTTACGTTGAATTTCATGTAACTTAGTCTGCTAGTGGAAGACTAACAATTTTCAGTCGCAGTGTTAACATGTCGTTAGACGTGTTTAGGCCTACATGTCTTAATTACTGAATAGTTCATAGTTAATCAAAGTGTCTTATCTTGAGTAGTTTAAATTACGACGAACTTTATCGTGAAGGATCTTAACCTGTAGTTCAGAGGACATAATAAATTATTCATCAACACAACTTTTATCAAACTCTTCAGTTCAACCTAAGAGGGCTGGATAAGGACATGAATGGAGGCAAAACTCACTTGCGTATTATAAATTCGCTTTTGTTGCCAATGGGACTGTGTTTGTTTACTCGTGCATATGATACTCACTACCTGCGGCTTGGAAATTTGCGCTTTACACGAACCACACTTCTGGATGAACCGAGAACAAAGTGCTGTGGAAACGGCAACGCTCCGAATACAGCACGCCACTGGTTATGATGACGATGATGATAATGACGATGATGATGACGGACATGGTCGCGGTGGTAGTGATACTGAGATTGGTAGTGTTTGACCCGTATTCCTGAAATAATTATGCATTAAGTGCCAAAACTTTAATTGTGAGACACCTCGAAAAGCAAATTAGTCTCAACTTTGCCAATTGAAGTAACGCCTCATTGGATCTGCTAGATAGCAAATGTAAGATCTTTTGATATGGTGATAAAAAGTAAAATGCATGCATATATGCCTATAACATACATGATCCCGGTATTTTTACTTGAGATTTAACAATGACAGTATCAAGCGATATGTATTGTGAAATTAATCTAGCGAACGGTAAGAATAGATTCTTCAGCGCACAGCTACTTCCATTTTGTGTTTCAATATTTCAGCACAAATTATCAAAATGCTATAATGCAATATCATGCAATGTAGGTTAACGAATGTAATATATTGAAGGATTTTCACTGAAGAGCCACGATATATATGAGATTAATGAGATTCTGAATACAGTATATTGTTATCTAGAGAGAAAAGTATACGTAGCTCAGATATCAACTGGGAAAGGTCGTTAATTAGCAGAAAATGACACGTACTTGTGATGTCATTATCTGGACGATAATCATGCTCTACCAAGAGACACAGCATTCAATGCATAGTGCGATACAAATTGTCCTATGTTTTGACCTTGTAATTGTCTTGCGTTGGATCGGTCATTTCGTCATTCAGTCATTCAGTCGTTCAATCAATCGAGGGAGCTAATGAGTGAGTGACCGAGTCAATGAATGAGTGAATAAGTCATTTATCAGTCGGTCAGGCGGTCGTTCGGTCAGCGATCGATATCTGGGTATCTTGGCAGGCAACAGGGCGGGCTGATTGAGCACACTTACCGCCGCGTATGAATACACCCTTGTGTAGCTCATCGCATTTGGTGCAGTGTCATTCTCGTTAACGATAACGGTAACGAAAATGTTTTAACCATGACTAACTTATAACGAAAATAACACTAACGAAAATTCATCATTATTTCCAAAAAATAAAAAAATAAAATGCAATATCGACAAACATTAGAACGTGAAAATGAGCTACAAATAAAAGCCTATGATCGCCCGGATTTTTAATTTTTGAAATTCAGCTATTTTGTAAAAGTATCTATAGCGATTGCGACCCAAGTTGACTATAGCGCAAATTCGCAAACTTAGTAATCTTGTAGTCAAACTATCTCTAAAGATCTTGGGCATCCGCAATTGTGAGAATGTTGTCTGGGGTCATTTCAAGAACGAATCAGTCACAAATAAAAGTTCGTGTATGATCACCGTTGTTAGTGTTAATGAGATGAAGTTACGTGGCCGGTTCACGACTAATATACTCAATCATCTCCAGTATCACCATCAACCTACAGAAAAGAAGTCCGCGCTGCAGAGAGTGATAGGAAGAGGTGTATGTATGTGTGTATGTATAAGCACTTGTTATAGCGCCCCTTCAAGATTTCTACTCAGAGGCACTCCCGACTACAGCGCGGACACTGAATCGGAGTTTCACGCCGATGCGCATGAGCAATTGCAAGTGAAGGACTTGCCCGGGGTCCCTACGCGGCGCCTTGAGGTGGATTCGAACCCGCAACCCTCCTTCTGCAAGGCACCGAACATACCCCTACACCACCGTGTGTAGAAGGGAAATGTCGGAGACAATGGAAACTGGTGAGATATTAGTATTCAGTAAAATTAACAGATTCAACTGTTCCAATGGCTGTGTTTTTCAATGTGTTTGGTGATTTTTGCGGGCTTTGCAACGTCTCTCTTTCTTTTAAGGTGCATCATATAGAATATTTCTCTGTGTGTCATGCATTTAATAAAAAGCGTTTCAAATAGCCGTTGCTGCTGATGCAATATTTTCATATGACGAGACCGAAGAATAATACATTATTTTAAGAGATTGAATGTTATTACAGCTTATACAATAATAGTAATGGTAATTTATTCTTTATTTTAATAATTAAAAACAGGGTAGCAGATCACACTGAAATAGTTACCCCTCATCATCAGAATTGATGCATTTTTAACATCAAGGTAAAGTGTATTCCTAAAGCTGAATGCACCCATTCTTCGAAGCCTTTCGAAGCTCCAAGAAAATTGTGTAACGCGTCTTAATATGCACACCTGCTGCGTGTGTTGGCAATTTCACGAGCCTTATTGTAACTATCAATAGTAACTAAATAACAATAACTATAACAATAGCGAAAAATAATACTAATTATAACTGTAACTATAACTATAACTAAAATAAGAAACCATTAACTATAACTTTAACTGTAACTAAAATAAAATCTGTAAGGAGAATCACATTGATTTGGTGTTTGCCTCCGTCCTTCTCTTTCGTAACTTTCAGATTTGCCCCGTTGACACACTTTATTAACTTCTTCTGGTTTTACTCCAATCAAACTCAGATTGACAAGTCCATGCAGATGTCATCCACTCTAACGGCCGTGAGAATCCACAGGTGCTGTGGCGAGATGCCGTTGGGACCGACTGCCGAACCCGTCACTAAATAGACCAACCTGAGACATTATCTTCAACGCGGCAAAGCGATCGATGCTGTTTGGATCAGAACTTATCCGCCGGTGTCACGAAATTAAGTTTGCTTCAAACAGACTCTCCCATAATAATGTGTCCTTCTGAGAAACTTCTCTCCATTGAAATAGAATCTTAATCACAATAAAAATCACCTGTTTTATAGCCTTTCATGTCGGTTGCTATTGAATCTGAAATCTTAATTTGAAATAATACTATTATTGAAATAAGTTACTTCGATGCTTCTGTTCGTTCAACTAGATATAAATAGATGCTTTACAATACGAATTACCATGATTTGACAGCATAACTATTGTTCTATTGCAAAATGGTTCTTACCACAAGTACTACAGTAGACAGTATAATGGTGAACGAATTGCATGTGACAAAAATAATAATTTGTTCACAACCAATGTATTTTAATTATGCTAACGCGGTGCCAGATAGCACTCACATCTGAATGATTTCGTGATCAATAATAACTATTTCCCAGTTACTCATTGGATTTACTGGAAAGAGAACTGGCGTCATTGTGAATCTTGTGGATTAGGCCTACCGTTAAATTGGTTTTTGGTCACACTATAAACTATTACATATAGGCTAGGACTATTATCTTTAAGTGGTTACTATCAAGTTTTGATATAAGGAGTCAGAACCAGTCAATGCAAGTCATTGTTCTCGCTTCCTGGTAGGAGATATTCTTCTCAATATTTAAAAAATTACAGATTATGCCTACTCTTCAAATGGTATCAAGATGAATTATTGGCTACCTATTACAGCCTTGGTGGTCGTAAAATAGGCCTATTTATTATTTTCATATTAATGTTATAATTGTGTTTATGTTATCAGTAATAGGACCCTGTGTGTACGCCCTCTGCTAGCGATAGCCGAAAACATGGATTTTTAACGCAGCGATCGTCGTGCAATCATAGTCATCCAATCTTGTTCTTCCACTCCATCAGTCATGGTCTCAAACAACATAATAACCCAAAACTTAATCTAATATTTTATTTCTTAAGATGCTGGAAAAGACGCTTGGTTTAATTAATTAACACTAATAGCCTAGACTATCATCACCTACCTAGCATCACTTAACCTCTATTGCGGTAATAAACACAAATACTATATAGACATAATGGATAAGAAGATTTTGTGTGGCAAATGGTCATCGTTAAAGCGATGAACAGCCTTGAATACCCAGCAGTCCTGCAAAGAATTAATTTCATGTCTGTTCAGTTGTCTATTGACTGTTGATCGTTCCCAATGTACATTCGTAATCATAATCGTAATCGTGCATTTATATAGCACCAATCAAAAACAGAGGCGCTCCCGAACCGGGCCAGTCTCTTCAATGGTAAAGAGGGTTTTTTAGGCGCTTGCGGAACTGGTCAAAAGAGATAGAGAAAAGGTCAGTCCTGAGGGACTGAGGTAACTGGTTACAGCTATTGGGACCAACAATAGCGACACTCCTAGACTGGGCCGTAGAAGTACGCACCCGCGGGACAACCAAGTAACCACGGATCGAGGACTGAAGGGAGGAACGATTGTGCAGAGAAGATACTGGGGTACAAAATGCCCAAAGATAGTGAGGAGCAGAGCAAGCAAGACAGCTTCGAATGAAGGAACAGACGTAGATATTGACGTTGTCGACGTAGATATTGACTTGGTCATATTCTTATCTTACCATGTTAGAACCATCAAATTAGTTCAATTTCGCATCTGGAATATTCGCAGAATCAGATATTACATGTTTCAAACCATATTCGTCTTCTTTGCAACGTTCTGGTTTCCAAAGTTTTGACTCCTGCAACTCGTTTCTCATTGACGTTGCTGAAATAGATTTGTGCAAACTGTAGCCTACCTGCTCAAAATTATCCATCAAGATCCACCACACAGTCCTCTGAGTTAAGAACTCCCCATGAACACATTGCACCGTTATTCAATCTCATTTCACTGGATGTCCTTTGACCAAAACCCTCCGTTTTAATATGTCTTCAAGAGCGCGTCATTTGTTAGTGACTTAATCTTTAGCAATCTGCAACTCTCGGAAGTGGTTGACGCTCTATGGATCACATGGTATCCTCTTCTCTGTAGGCGCACAGAGGAAACTGAGAATTTGGTGACAAAGAAAGTTTGGAGCAAGACCCAGTAGAGATATGAGCACGAGAATGAGAAATTTAAATTGGATGCGCGCAGATAGAGGTATAGCCAATGAAGTTGTTCAGCCATAAATGTAGAGATATGAGAGAATCGAGGCAGGTGAGCTACAAGTCTCACAGTAGCATTCAGAACAGACTGAGGGGGAGATAGACGAACCTTGGATAAACTATGAGACAAATACTTGAACAAACCATAGAACATAACCAGAAAGTTTTCATCAACTTCAAAGACATCAAACAAGCATTTGACCGCATGTGGCATGATATAATGCGGAGAGTTATGTAAAATGCGGGAATACCAGAGCAACTGATTAAACTTGTACAAGAAATTTAAAAAAATCATGGGCCTCCTCTGCATGATTGTAAAGGCTATAATTGTTGTTAAAGCTGTTGAACACGAGCTGTTATACTGTACATGTAGGGCCTAATCATAATTATGATTTCTACAGCCCTCAATAAATGCACTCACATGCTACGAGTAGATATTTGCATTGTCATACTGACCCATAGTAGGCCTATACATAATGCATAGATACATATAATGGCCTACATAGATCTATACACATTATGAAACCAGCAGAATTTCGGCCTAAATGGCATCAACGCAGAAAAAATCAAAGCAATGTTGATCGAAAAGAACAAAGAGACACCAATAGCCATCATATATATATATATATATATATATATATATATATATAGTATATATATATATATATATATATATATATATATATATATATGCCTTATGTATTTCTTTCCGCAATGGACATTAAGTCATTAGTAGACTTAATTACGGAAGAAACCAGTTATGCTGTCCAAAGGTCTACTGAAAACCATAGATATAATATTGAACACATACCTAGGGTCAGTCAAATTGCCACATAAATTATTATGTATGTATATTGTAAATGTAGGCCTACGTGTGATTGAAGTTAAAAAGTATTAGACGTTGATGAATTGCCTAGAAATGACGGAGGAAGACGAATACGCTCTTAACAAGAACATATATTTGAATCCGATCTTTAAACTACAAACTTCTAGAGCGCCACTTGAAAGCCAAACGCCTAGGACTGAAAATGATTGAGGTGTGAATTTATGCGTGTGTGCGTGTGATGTGCATATGCGTATAGAAGATGCAGGGGCGGCGCTGGCCGGGGGGTCCAGGGGTCCGGACCCCCCCAGCTGTCGTTCAGACCATTTATCCAATTCGTGTAAATCCGAATAGATTTTGAGGGAGGTGGGGGGGGGTCTGGTTTCGCTGACAGCCAAATGTTTGCTTCGCGCCTTCGGCGCTCGCCGTGCCTCACAAGTTAATTTCATTTTCGTGGACCCCCCACAACTAAAAACCCAGCGCCGCCCCTGAGAAGATGTGCTTTTAAGATCGCTTGTATAATTATAGGCCCTATGTGGATATGTCGCCTGTAGGCTACCTGTAATTGGGTTGACTGTGGGTTCATACCTGTAAACTGAGTGGAAAAGCATTCATACGTTTAATAGGATTGATAACCGATATAATCTTCTTCTTAAGTGCATACAGTTTCAGTTAACCCTTTGATAACTGAAAATGTGTGTGACTGTTGATATATGTAGGGCAAATCTCAGTTGACTAGTTACATGTATACGTGGATGTTGAGAAACAGAATATGCCTTGTTGGGAGAATATGATATGCTATAATATTATTATCATTTAAAAAAGCATTGAAATTTGTTGAAATATTGGAAAGTGATATAGCGCAAATTGTATGCGGTTGCATCATGCATGAATATTGATTAAAGAATAACCGAATTTTCCTTTCAGAATAGATATACCTATATATATAATTATATATATATATACCTATATATATATAAATATATATATATATATATATATATATATATATAAACGTTTTTTGGCTAGGTCTTATTGAAATTTAGACCGCTAAATACAACTGTCATGGTCACAGTCATCTGTTAAAGTCGTATTGCGCCGTAAACGCCCGAGGGCTATTAGCGCGTAAACAGGGAATTGTATTTCCAACAAAGGAAAGTTTTCTTAGACATTTTTTTTTGGGGTGACCTATATTGATGCTTGTACGTGTAACAGGAGTGGAATATTTATCACACCTGTACTAGTCTGAACTCTTAAATCAATGCTTTTGTTACGTTTAAGCGATAGGGCACAATATGAGAAGAGACAAACCATGAAATATTATAAATAGTTCTAAAAAAGCTATCTTAATATACAATATTATTCATTAGCTCCGAACTAACAGCATGAAACTACATAGGCAGTTGGAATCTGCATAAAAACCTTCACCTATAAGCTCTCAATCGTAATAGTAAACAGCAAACTTCTAAAGTGCCACTTGAAAATTGAATGTTCTTAAACGGACCCTATGCTTGAATCCGCTCTTAAAATACCGAACTTTGAAAGCGTAATTCGAAAGTCGCGCGCACTAGCTAGGGGGTCAAACTTCTAAAGCACCACTCAAAAGCCAAGCGCCCTATACCTGAAGCTGTTGTTAAAACGTGCCTAGGGTGAAACTGCCCTTAAACATATAGTAGGGTAAAACTGGGCTTAAAGTTACAGTAGGGTCAGTGTTGGGTAAACTCACACAAGAAATGAGTTAAATCAAAACTCAACTGAAACTCAGTTGTTCAATGAGTTAACTCATCAACTCACACGTCTCATACCAGCACGTTCTAATCGAACGTTGTACAAATACGCAGTTACCAGGAAATGGTATCATCAGTTTATTATTACTAGTTTAACTGTTATTATTAATGGGATAATGGATAAATCAGGTTATTATTACTGAGTCAAAGTAAACACCACAGTTCACATGTTTCACATCTCAAACATGACTGGTATTAGCTTTAAGCACAAGAAGTTTTTCAAAGTTGGTGTCTGACAGCCTGTTCCGATATAAAAAAAACGGCTTGTTTCAACATAATATGTGCCGAGTGAGTTGAGTTTAAAATAATTGAGTTATAACTCAAACTCACAGAAAATATGAGTTAAATCAAACTCATAACTCACAGCAAGTGAGTTATTTCGTGAGTTTAAACTCATCTGAGTTAACTCATACCCAACACTGAGTAGGGTGAAACTGTCCTTAAACTCTTACTAAGTTGAATGTGTCCTAAAAATCTGGAACTAGGATAAATCAATCCATAAAGTGGGACTAGGGTAAATCTGTCCACAGTGGGGGTGAATCCCACCACTACAGTACTCACTTGTATATCCACCTCTTAGTTTTCTCTAGGTAGTTCCCCGTTTGATAACGTATACTAGATCTTCCCGTCTAAAGGACCAAGTAAGCCCCGTCATAGTCGTTAGTCTACCTTAATTTTTCATTTCCGGACTGTTGCTTAAGGATCAAGTTTTATGTTTCAGCAATAGGGTGGTCGGGCCTCTAATGGAAAAGTTTCAACTTAAGTTGTTTCCTTTCTCCATCCCGACATTCCGTGCCAATTGGTATAAAAGTTGTGTAGCAAAAAATTATCAGGATCGAACAATATCTAGAACTTGCACAACGTCTTTGAAGTTTTGAATTTACAAATTATTGTCGTCATTTCGAATATAAGTATTTGATCCGCATTTTCAGAACTATACTTAGTTTCCAACAGAAAGACTGGAAGAGTTTATCTAGGCACAACTAAGGAGTAATTACAGTTGTTGATGTTCTCGTTGATTATTTTTGTAGCAGTTTAGTGGTAGGCTATTTGATCCATGAGTAAGTCCTGAGACCGATAACCACAAATCTATCCAAGCAAGCATAGCCTACACAATGTTAGGTCTAACTTAAAATTTCAATCCACGACAGTACACACTACGCACATACTGTCACATAAGCTTATATTATGATATATTTAATACTAGAATAGATTAGAAATATAATAATTATTTTGTCAGAATCGGTTTATGAAAAGTGAGTCTAATTACGACTGAAAGTGTAAACATTAACTTCGTAATTTTCTCCGACTATCAGTTGTTCCATTTCTTCGTTGTAGCACAATCTCCAAGGCAAACGGAGACTCGTTTCTTCTTTTTCTTGAATTGAACAAAGAATTCGATTCCATTTGAGATCGGAATCCAAGAGAATAACTCTCTTATTCACTCTGTCAGCCACAAGCACTCGATCGTCTGCATCAAGTGAAAGATAAACAGCATCACTCAAGTGTTTTGTTTTATTTGAATTAATGAAACGATGGATGATCCTTTGTCCATCTCTGCTCAACTCACATATGTCCCAACACATTACCGTCCTTCTTTCATTAATGTCCAACTTCATTAACCTCCTTTCAAATGATTTACTCTGTCTCTCATCCTGTTTTTCCTCCCACCTGTGAAGGATGATGAAATTTCCGAAGGCTGTTTTAACTGCATGAATTGGGCTCTCGATCTCTCTTGGTAACTTAATGGAACGCAGAAGCTCTGCGTCTGATCCGTAGATCAAGAAGAGAATGGGTGCTGAATCAGTGACCATCAGCAACTGACTATCATTAGACACCGATAGAGTAGATGGGTAATAATCAATGGTCAGCCATTTGATGATTCTGTTTTGGTCATCTCTTTCGCTTATAATCTTCCAGACACATTTGTTTTCATAGTCAGAGACGTAGAGACAATTTTCCTTCTCACTGGATCCAATGTCAGATGGAAATTTTATCTCCTCTATTTTGATTTTCTTTTGAAGACGAAATGGAATTCGATCCTCAAAGACACAAATTACATTTGGATAAGATAGTGATCGACAGATGACGTGGATTTCATTTCGCAGTTTAGTCACTCCACGGACTCTCTCATTTTCTCCAGTAACGATTTTCTGAATGAAGTTGATGGAAATCCGACACACGACTAAAATTTAAAAAAACGAAATAATAATTAGCACGCAATTAATTTATTCATTAATATTTGTATTTTAACTAACTGCTAATATTTTATCAGTTTTCAATTATCGATTTTTGTGCATGTTGTAGTTTTTTAATCTGAATCATAATAGAATTAAAATGAATATGGTAAATGCTTAGTCATTCAATTCCTCTGACTCACAATTATAATAAAACTAAATTATCAATATATTAATAACTATCATTAATCAGTCATTGTACTTCTGTCATACTACAGGAATTAAGAGCGGTTACTTATCTCATTAAATCTATTACTGGATGTCTATTAATATTTTTTGTTATTTATTAATTTAACCGGATGCTAATTGTCTCTTTCATTTTCTGTCTATCGTTCTGAGCTTGTCTGCTGCTGATTTGTACTGCTTCCATATCACACTTCCGACCCTTTGACTTTATTCTCATTCTTTTTCTAATTGCATCATTCATAACATGCTTTCCGTTTTAAATAGGCCCTACCTGTCTAATCTAAGCTCTAGTCTATATGTTAACTGCATGTTTTAAGTTTTCTTTATTATGAGTGCGCTCGTAAGAACTTGCCAATGGTTTTCTTGAATTGATTCCTATCAATGTTGATTTTAACTGAAATAGATGGTTTAATATTTTCAAAGAATACATCTCTCAGCTGATTCAATTCGTACAGCCTCTGAATATGTTCAAAGTCTGCTTGTAGATGACACCAGATCCAAAAGACCACAGTCTGTCTGTCCAAATGAGAGTTTAGGATTTCTATGCCTTCCTCTCTCGGATTACTGGTGATTTTACCAAATTCATGCGACCACGGTTTGGTTGTTCTTCGAATATATTCGATTTCTTGTTGAAGTAAGCCTAGATGTGTTTCCGTTAACCTTGTACACTTTGCACCACGAATTTCCACTTCGACTTTTATTACACCTAAATGCCAAAACAAATTCAAATGTCAAACGTAGTTTTAGACAACGGCAGATGAATTAAATTCTTCTTTAGGTTATAGATACTACGGAGTTTAGTCTAATTTAAATCAAATACGCGACTGGACGTTTTCATAGAGAACATTGGCATGATTTAGAGATAGAATGTCATCATTGCTCACTGCTCAGGTATTCATAACGCGTGCGTCGATTAATAAATTCGCGTTAAAACGCAAATACCCAGATAATAATAATTATATTATTTTGAAAAGTCAACGAAATACGCTTTGATACAGATTTACAGGGAGCAACGAAACCAGACGCAGTGAATTAAATAGTTTGAACTATGTGTGCAAAAATTCACAAAATTTCAATGTTTTTTGGATATTTGGGATAAACAACTGGTATTGTATCGTATTGTATCTAGCAATTTAAATAGCGCCTCTCGCAGTGCACACCAATCAGAGGCACTCCCAGTGCGAAAGACCCAGAGAAAAGAAATAGGTCTTCAGACAACGAAAAGAGGCACTTGGCCCACTAGTTAATAAACAGGAACGTGTCAAAGGAGGAAGCAAATTCCATAGTGCAGGGCCAATGAAGGCAAAGGCTCGCGTTTTAGCCATAGCAGTTCTCGCTCGCGGTACAAAGAGATCATGCCGGTTTAATGAGCATAGCGGGCGAAGAGAAGTAGCCGAGGCCGGCAGCCGGATACGGTCGCAGAGATACTTGGGAGCTTGGCCAGTAAACGACCGGCAGATTAAAGAAAGTACCTTGAGCTGAAACCGAGCAGTAAGAGGGAGCGAATGAAGGTGGTCAAACATGAAAACAGATATGTGGGATGAGCGACGAAGTCGGGCTATTAGTCTGGCCGCAGAATTTAGAACAGACTGATATGATAATTTTCAGAATAAAGTGGAAAGCACAGTGACAGTGCTCATAGAAACTCGATGCTATACCACGAAGCCCATCGGAGCAGAGCGACCAGTTTCAAGTTTAGCATATGTATTTAATACTGAAATTATTTAAAGGCGTAGAGATGCATCTAAGCATAATTTTTAATCGAAACCTGTTATTTTCTTGGACCTTTACCGGGAAATTACTTTCTTAGTATTAGCCATAACCAAAAATCTGAATGGTTTTATCACTTTTCTTCAGAATGTAGGTTTGTCCTGAGAGTACCTTCTTATGACCTTTTAATATGAAGATTTCCACAAGTTTTTAACAATTCTACTGGAGTTCTGATACTAAACTATTCAATGATTAGTATATGACACGGGAGGGCATAATAATTATGCCCTACCGTGTTATTAATTATTAATAATGAGAAATATTCTAGACCTCGAAGCGATTTTGATGTAATTCTATATAGGCTAAACGCATATCTTCTCTTGTTATAATTATCCAGCCAACTAGGTTAATTATAGGCCTTTTATAGAGTTTGTACTTTAAACCTTCTTCGGAAAGTGGAATAATAATAATAATTATTATTATTGTTATTCTTTTTATTATTATTATTATTATTATTATTATTATTATTATTATTATTATTATTATTAATAATAATACAAAGCAAATTATGCTTTTCATAAGCTTTCACACAAAGTTTATACTTTAAACCTCCTCCGTTTTCTATTATCCTTGCCACTGTCTTCTGGTTAGTTCGTTGAAGACACTTCACGAAATTAGAAAGCTTTCTCTTGTTGGAAGATCTCATGAGTTTCAACAGTTCAGCGTTCTTCTGTCGATTTGAACGTATTCGTTCAATTAAGTGGCTTTGTTCTTCCGTAATGCAGTTAAGACACAACAGTGAATCAATTAACTCGTCATTTGACTGAATATTTTCTAAGAGGTAATTTTTGTTGTTTCTAATAATCGCATAAATTTTCTTGGTCTTTCCATAGAAATCTAACAAAACACAAATTATCACTATTTTTGAATCACATCACAGCTTTGCTACAGCACAAAATATCATCATCAGCCAAACAAAATAGAAACCTCTGCTAATTTTGGATTAGACAGAAGTCGTGAAGTTGAATCACCTCGAAAAACAACACTTAAGGAAAGATGCTTGACACGTCTAAATGCAAATAACTCATCCATTTTTCACGCACTGAGACTCATAAGATACGAATTTTTGGCATATAGTTAGACACAGTATTACAAATATTGCGCCTTGTGTGTTTCTGAATGATATGAATGATCTAAAAATATAGCCTACTATTTTCGCTCTTACATAATACATTGGACATCCTAATCGGTGGTTGCTGGAAAGTCATATTAATTTTTAAAGAACACGAAAATTTACCACCACATACTTTGATTTCTAACATAATAGACAGTTTTATTTAAATTCTAATTTTGAACAGTATGGGAGATCTACTCAACTACGAATGAGTCAAAGCTCTCTGACTCGAGCCATAACTCAGACCCACAAATCAGTCGATTTTTTCTGCGCCGAATTGCCTTGTGTGCAGGACCAAACAGTGGTCACTCCTCTAGTTATATGAGCAACGCTAGCTTTCTGGCGAATGTTTTCTTTAACGATTTAGGCTGCTGAAGGAGGCGCTCTCATGACCAACGCTAGCTTTCTGAAGAATGTTTTCTTCAATGACTTAGGCTTTTGAAGGAGGTGCTTTCAAGAGGTACTTAAAATGCACTGTGTCAAATATCTGGATAATCAGCTTATCATATTATGCGCGACGATAATGACACTGATAGTTTTCAGATTATATTAAAATATTTTTTCAAAGTTATCCCTTACAAGTTGAACAATATTATGCTTGCTACGTATCTAACCTTCAAGGTAACGCCAGATTGCCTTCTTGAACCGTTTTCTGGTAATTCTTCGATTGAAGCAAACGTCGACTGATATGAGAGACTTGATAACATCTTCGTCTCTTTGCTTTGTTGATGAATTCAATATCCAATATAGATAGGACTTTTGTAAGATGATGTCCAACATCTCCAGTGGAAGACTGTACCACTGAAATTTAAAAAACATAAACATAGAAAGACCATATTGGATACAACGATTAGCTAACATTATAATTGCTTGACTGATACTGAATAAAATAGCTTAGCATAGATTTCAACAGTTCAAAAGACTTCTGCACCAATGCAATTTACTAGATTTGCCTAGTCGTCAAATCGTCAAAGTACCATTTATAACCATGTGGTATGTATAGCCTACATGTACGTTGACAAAGTGCAAGATACTTCATACTTGTCGACAAGTATGCAACTTGTACTGAGTAATTTCCGCGCTAACTTACAGTAGCTGTCGGTTTTCTTGAAATACTTAGATCTATTCCCTTGTTTATTGTTAAATGGAAGTTATAAGCTCTCCCATATTCATGCGTGTGGCTCAACGGTTATTTCATGAGCTTCAGTCTACTCTATTAACCCATTAATGCATAGCGTCCCACTAGTGGAACGCCCAAATAAAAGTTGAATATAAAATAATTAACACCAGAAAGTATGAATATTTTATCAGGTATGAATAGCCTACTTATGGGCCAATATCGGCATCTTGGCAATTCCATAATTTTTTTGATGGTGCTTTCAGAGAAGTTGATGAACGGGAAGTTTTTGTATTTTTCATTTTTTTATTTTCGTGCTTCCTAAAAAGTCAGGGTTTTTTAAATAATGGAGTTTTATTTCTATTTTAATGTGGAATATAAGTCATTGTGCATTTTGTCACCCATATATGTGCAAATATTGTTAATTCGGGTGCGGATGTGTTACACCAGAGGTAATATTTACACCGTCCTACTATTGGGACGCTATGCACGAATGGGCGCGTGTGGTTCTAGCATGCTAACTCTAGTCGAGTTCACACATAGTAGTGATTACAATGATAAAATCTCATAAATAGAAAGTTTGTCTATGTAGTCTCAGTATTCTAGTTGTAATTGTAATTGAGCATTTATATATCGCTACTCAGAAATTCAGAGGCGCCTCCGACCAAAGTCAGTACTGTCACCAACAAATAGAATAGTCTTCAGGTGTTTCCGAAACAGAGGAAGAGAAAGACTGAGGAGCTCAAAACGCAATTCATGCTGAAGATGGTTCCAGCTAGAGGGGCGACATAAGCAAAGCTTCTGGATTGAGCAGCAGTATGCTACTGTGTATGCGAGTAACAACCAAAAGGCCTATGGCGGCCGAGCAGAGCGACCAGGCAGTGTAGAGGCCTGAGCCTCATAACGTCTGAAGGTATTGTGGCGGAATTGCACCCCATGACCCAGTCTGTAGGCAGTGGTGGTGGGCTTTGCCCTTGAATGCCCTAGAGCAGTGCTTCCCAAACTTTTCAGTGTCACGGACCGGCAGAATTAACTTTTGAGAGTCACGGACCGGCAGGAATTTTCTCACTGCACGCAGGAGGACCGGTGCCCAATTTAATAATTTCTATTTTACGATCACCTAAAATAGATTCCTCGAATGTGTGTTAAAATTGATCGAAATGCATGTATAGCCAATTCTATGACTCTATTGTTTTTTAACTGCTAGCCTAAATGTGTTTTTATGACATAAAAAAATTATAATAGACAGTTCCTGATTCGGAGACAATTTGACCAGTTTTCTGACACACTCTGCGGACCGGCAACTGAGGGCTCGCGGACCGGTGCCGGTCCGCGGACCACCACTTTGGGAAGCACTGCCCTAGAGGGGGACCTGCCTGGGTCCTCCGGGACCCGCCTGGAGAGGAGACCGCTTGGGTCCCTTGGAACCCGCCTGGAGGTAGAACTGCCTAGGGTCCCCCGGGACCGGCCTAGGGTCTCCCGGGACCGGCCTAGGGTCCCCCGGGACCGGCCTAGGGTCCCCGGGGACCTGCCCAGGGTCCCCGGAGACCGCCATAGGGTGCTCCGGGAACCTGTCCAGGGTCCCAGGACCGGCCTAGAGTCCCCAAGGACCTGCCCAGGGTCCCCCCGATACCGCCATAGGGTCCTTCGGGGACCTGTCCAGGGACCCCGGACCATCCTAGGGTCCCGGGGACCTGCCCAGGGTCCCCGAGACCGCCCTAAGGGGCGCTCCGGGGACCTGCTCAGGGTCCCCGGGACCGGCCTAGGGTTCCCGGGGACCTGCCCAGGGTCCACCCGATACCGCCTTAGGGTCCTCCGGGGACCTGTCCAGGGTCCCCGGACATCCTAGGGTCCCCGGGGACCAGCCTAGGGTTCACCAGGGACCGGCTTACGGTCCCCACATGACCGGCCTAGGGTCCCCAGGGACGCTGCGTTATCTGTGGCATGAAGACGAAAAGAGTGTGTTCAAAGTGTTCAGTGTCCCTGCACAACCGTTGCTTTGGAGCGCTTCTGAGCAGGTTCCTGAAGGAGCGCTATATAAATGCTGTGAATGGTGCATTTCACCCCAAACAACAAGCCTAGCATTACGTGAACTGAAAGTTATTGGTCTTTGAACAATCAGTAAATATGTTGAGCTCAAATTCCGATAAATTAATCAGAAACTATATGCATTGCAGCATATGATAACAACCTGTACCCTGTAGTGCATAGCGTCCCACTAGTGGGACTGTAACTTTCAGGTGTGCTCCAAGTAAAACGGAAAACAATTTTAGCGAAATTGAACTGATTTCGGTGTACATTCGTACAAAATTATACAATAGACATACAAATTTTAAAGAAAAAAAGTTGCGCATTAATGGGTTAATTTATTCTTGCTTATTTTTTTACGAGACTGTTGTTTTTCTCTGATTCTTACTATTAGTTATATGTTAATATGTCGTAGGATTGCTAACATTTGGTGTGCTGTTGTCAACCTTGTGAGGAGCCTAAGCTTCCAGTAGAATTAACTCTATCACTCTATCATATGACTGTCGTAAGATGCATTGTATTAAATGGTAACCATCAACACATAATACTAACGGATTATTGACTCATGTAAATGAGTCATTTCTGGTAAATGCATGAATTCAGAATTCAGCTGTCCACGGTCATTTCTCAAAAAAACAATAGTGGGACCTAGTCTGATTATGCTAAGTGTTGCTATTAAAATGTTTTTGATCAGTCAACAATTTGAGTTAGCTGGGAAAAAATTCAAAGCAATAACGTAATTTAGTAAAATTCATTTTCTATCTAAAATGTTCCACTCCGATACTATCCCTAGGCCATAGTAGGCCTTCTTAGGCCTACTGCTTTAGTCTAAAACTTCAGAACGATTTGCATTAAGCCAAAACGTTCACGTTTTTATTATGTATTATAAATATTCGTGTAAGTTTTAAAATACAACTTGGTGAACCGGATTTTCAGTATAATTAAATTAATTTTTTTAAACTGTTCCACAGGAGTTTATTCCACTCCGTTATCATGTGAAAATAATCTCATATCTCAGAAGTCAGAACCATCAAATGCGGTTGAATCCTGATGGAACCCCAAAAGAATGGAGTAAACCTGTAGATCGGGTCGATAATGCAGCGTATTATCATGATTTAGCTTACAACCAACACACTGATACGGCTTCTAGAAATGTCGCTAATAGAGCGATGATTAATGCTTTGAATAATATTCCTAATCCGAGCTTACGAGAGCGTATAGAGAGGACTATAGTTAAACCTATATTATCAGCTAAATCGAGTTTAGGATTAGGTTTAAAAAAAGCTTAAAATGGACTGATGAGCTCGCGGATGAATTACATAAGCCCGTAATAAGGCATTTTAGATAAAGGAAGGTGTACGTCGGTGGGATAGATGACATTTGGGCAGCTGACTTAATCGACATGCAGGCTTTTGCTAAAGATAACGACGGCGTGAAATACTTATTGACTGTGATAGATGTGTTTTCAAAGTATGGGTGGGTTGTGCCGCTGACTGATAAGAGTGGAAAATCTACAGCTATCGGCTTCTTGAAGATACTCGGCTTCTTGAAGATACTCGGGAGCGGACGAAAGCCTGTTAAAGTATGGGTTGATAAGGGGAAAGAATTTTATAACAAGGATGTAAAGAATCTCGTTGAGTTATATTCTACTGAGAATGAAGAGAAATCCTGTGTAGTTGAGAGATGGAATCGAACGATGAAAGAGAGGATGTATAAATATTTTTCAGCTAACTCAACGAGGAGATATAAAGACGTTTTGGATGAAATGGTTAGCATTTACAACAACGCTAGGCATTCATCTATAAAAATGACTCCCACTAAGGCTAGTATGAAAGTTAATGAAACGACTGTATTTATGAATTTATACGGTGATGAGATTTCAGACCCCATTAATCCTATGTTCTCGGTAGGTGATAAGGTTAGAATAACGAAGAAAAAGAACATATTTGAAAAGGGATACACACCAAATTGGACTGAGGAAGTATTTACAATTACGCAGGTTCTATATACAGATCCGCCAACTTATAAACTTAGCGATTATAACGAAGAGGTAATACAAGGCTCGTTTTATCAACAGGAGCTACAGAAGTCAACTCAAGAAATATTTAGAATAGAAAAAATTATTAAGAAACGCGGAAAGAAATCGCTCGTAAAATGGTTAGGATACCCTGAGTCGTTTAATTCGTGGGTTGATAACGAAGCATTGTTAACATAGAACTAACATCTTAAGGCCGACGACGTACAATACTACAGGATATTACGCTAATGACTCATCTATCGATACTATAGGAATGTTCCCAACGATTACGCTAATGACTCATCGGATCGGTTCGCACGATGACTCATCGGATCGATACTACGAGAATTGTCCCAGCTATTACACGGAGTCAGCAGCGCGTTCGATCTTTTCGAAACCTTGTGGGGATTTCCGATAGTTTCCTGCTTATGAGAGTTAGTGGCGACGCGTGGGCGTGTGATTATTAATAACCTAGGTTATGGCGCAATACGTAAAATCTAACCTAGGTTATGGGAGAATTACATTTATTTATGTATTTGTAATGTTCCAGAGGATTAACTTCTCCTCTACTTTCGCCAGCATATTCTTTCCTTGTTGGCCAACTACCGTTTATTGTCCCAAAGATCAGTGCCAGAAAATAGAGAGGCAGCCTATGGTTGATACACAATTTGAAAAAGGTAAGCCTCGAGTAGTAAACAAAATGACACAAGCGACTTGAGCAGATCGAAATGATACAGGGAAAGAATTCCCAAATCTAGGCCAACAACAGGAAAAGATCGTTAACCAAGAGCAGTTCTAGTCCTAGGCATGACCCTCTCTCCTTCAGGCTTGAATTAATAGCTCCGAGAAGAGGGAGTCAGCCACAAGTATCCTTCTTCACCACTTGCAACTGTCTTCTTTCTTCAATCTGTGAGGTCTTGTTGTATCATGTCTCCGCTCGCTTCTTCTGTCGTCCCCGACTGCGTCTTCTGGTGAACTACGCTCTCATTATGCTTTACAAGTAGCGTTCATCCTCTTTTCTCATCATATGACAGTAACCAACTCATCCTGGTCTCTCGTACTTTGTAAGTAATACATTCCACCCTTGAGTCTTTCTGACAATTTCTTTCCTTTTCTTATTCTTCAGCGAGATTTCAATTATACACCGCAGCATTCTCGTTTCCACTCTCTCCAGTAACCGTTCCTACTTTCAAGTCCAGGCCTCTGATGTGATGAAATATTATACCATCGCAGGTCCTATGATTGTTTTGTGTATATGCCTTTCCTTAGGAACTACCAGAGAAAGACATTCAGATAACCTGGATGAATAATGACAAGTTCGATGAATAACCATTGGTTTGAACACTATAGATAGTTCAATATTTTAAAAAGTATTATTTTATTTGAAGCACCATCGTCGAATTTTGGAATCAGAGATACCTTACAAATAGCCGATTATCATTTTCTACATCAGACTGCAGAAGATATTAATTAATATAATATGTTTACCGTGCAGACACCTCAATCGATCAGTTTCTGAACGGTCCACAGAGCGTCTCTGTTGGGTACTTTCTTCATGAAGTTTCCGATGAGGGCTATATCGACTACGACCGTTTTCCACTTTCCAGAGTCTTCTCTCTGCGCATCCCATCCTCGCCCTTCATAGACATTTCCGTCCTCGCCCACCAGAAAGTTGAAGCCGATGTCGTCCCAACCTAATGAAGCAAATTAGCCGAACTATAATTGATATAATAATTGTGACCCATCTGCACAAAACCAGTCGTAAGTCGGGAAATTTCGTTTTGAGAAAGCGAGCAAAAACTCGATCAAGGTCAATTTTTTCAATTCTTAGATTTTTACAGATTATTATTTAAAAATATATATTTAATACAAAACCGCATTAAAGTTTGATTAAAAAAAGTTACATTTAAGGTTATTATTTGGATGATTTTGTGCAAGTCATGGTTTTAAATTTCGCGCGAACGCACCGAAATTACGCCATTTTAACCGCTCTTATCCATTCTAGTTTTAGCAATGCAACCTTGATGTTTGGTATCGTGTGAAAGCTCTGTCTTTCATCTAGCCAATGGTGTCGAGATAATAGCGGTATAGGCCTACTATTCATACTCAGCCAATAGCATGGTTCAAAAATAGGTCTCAAGCGTTAACAAAACTAAATCAGGTTGCATGAATATCGCGTACAAAAGGCGTGCGCAGTGATGTACCGTATTAATAATGTCAATCAATAATAATAGGCAACGCGTTGGTTTAAATTTTGTTTTGAAAGAATCAAGATCGAGTTTGCTGGTCAAAATAAATAATAATTAATTTCAATCAAAATTAAGATAAGGCCTGACTATAATTATCGCGAAGCTTCTGAATTCAACGAAGTCAGACACGGAAAAATTAAACGCACTCCTGCAAGATTATCTACTGACAAGCCATGATGATCGGAAAAATCCCGACGGCCAACTTTAGATGCATTTTTCTCCGTTAAACAGTTTTCATACATCCATGTAGGTTTTTATCTATAACTTCAGTTAGGTTTGAGCTAGAATGATAGATTCGGTGTTGTTATGTGGAGTTGTTCCTCTTTAAAATGGTGTATTATACTGCAAAAGTCAAAAATCCGACTTAGTGTAGATGGGGCAATTATGGTGAAGGCATCATTGTCGTCAAAGGACATTATTACCGGTGCTGTTCATCATTATCATCGATATCATCATCATGGTCTAGATTTCATATATTTTGCTCTTGTTTTTCTTTTTCACCCCGTGCTACTAGCTCTTGTTATCGTTATTGTTCTTCTTCTGGTAAGAGAAGTTTAACAACTGTTTCACATATGCTCCGATGTACGCGCAAAGCGTCGCGCATATCAAATTGACTGCGGTGATTTTATAAGCGATCGCTACTGAGTGTGTCAATAAAGTCCGGAGGCTTGGTGCAAATTGTTAGAAAATAATTTAATAGTGTTTAGCACTGTGCAAGTGATATGTTATGAGAGGAGACTCACTACTAAGAACGGTCATCGAAGGAAAAATGAAGGGGCGGAAGACAAGAAGAAGACCAAGACAGATGATGCTGGATTGGATGATGACAAACGGCTACAGGAAACTGAAAGAAGAGGCCCAACAACGAGAGGAGTGGCGACGTCGGACATTTGAACCTGCCTAAGAGGCAGAGAACCACAAGAAGAAGAAGATGTGATATGCATATTGCATAAGCATGGGTTCTCTTATGCATACAGATAAATGCTCATCATTCGTTTAGGATATTGTAACAGTTGGAAATGTACATGGAAAAACTGCGTGTTTGACATAAAAAAAATAAGAAGCAAGGGTTCCTAAATAACTGCGAGCGCATAGGCTATAATTATGTGAAGCGCGCAAAATGGTCGGTGCTGCTATGCAGCTCTGCAATAGTAAAAAGTGCGCGCGTATACGCCATGGAAATATCGTTGTTAGAACTGTTGAAACGGACCTATTAAGTCCGTTTCAAAAGTTTATTTTGAACTGACTTCATAAGTATTGGTTTCATTCTCGCAATTGTAAAACTGTTTTCTTGCTTGTCATTTGCAAATTTTGTAACAGAAAACTTCAAATGTTAGGAATAGCTGAACAAGTTTTGCATTTAGATTATAGATAAAATAATCCGGTTAAGTCACCTAGAAAGTGAATAACAATCGACGTGGTCGAAGACATGCTTAGAATCGATCAATGGTTAACAAATGTTATCTACCTTGTTTCGTTTGGTGATCCTTCTGGATTTGTTCTACTATACGCGAACATTTCGCTTGCGTTGTGCACGAAGCGGTTTCCGTATGGTGAATGAAGACCTTTGGAATAGGATGTCGAATGGCAATGATGGCTTTCGGTGGCTCTGCTCCCCAATCCGCTCTGCTTACGATGCGTGGACAATTTCCTAAAATATAGAACCGCCATTTGCTTCATAATAATTGTAATCGTAATGTCTGAATTACAAAAATTATATCGTATAAACCAGTCCTTCACATTCTTTCACTCAATTTCAATATAATTCAAACAATACAAAGCACATCTAATTTGATAATCCTACCCATAAAAACGTCGGTAGTAATAGTAGTAGCCGTGTTGGTGGTGGTGTTTGGGTGATGGTGGTAATGGTGGTACTGGTGGTGGTGTGATGGTGGTGGTGGAGATGGTGGTGGTGGTGGTGGTGGTGCGGTGGTGGTGGTGGTAATGGTGGTTGTAATGATGGCACTGGTGGCGGTGGTGTGATGGTGGTGGTGATGGTGGTGGTGATGGTGGTGGTGATGGTGGTGGTGGTGGTGGTGTGGTGGTGGTGTTGATGGTGGTGGTGGTGGTGGTGGTGGTGGTGGTACTGGTAGTGGTGGTGGTTGTGGAGTGGTGGTGGTGTGGTGGTGGTGGTGGTTGTGTGGTGGTAATGGTGATGGTGGTGGTAATGGTGGTGGCGGTAATCGTAATCGTAAACTGTACATTTCTAAAACGCCACTATAGGAAGCTAAGCATAGGGCACCAGTTTAATCACGAGTTAGTAGCAATAGTAAGAGTAGCAGCAGCATTAGCAGTATAGCATCAATACTAGTAGGTCTGACAGTAGTGGTAGCAGTAGTAGTTGTGATACTAATGATTGCAGTAACTGAGTAATAATAATAATACTAATAATAATAATAGTAATAATAATAATAGTAATAGTTCTTAATCTGTCCCGAATTTCCCGACATCTTTCCATGTGCATACTAAGTAATTAATTCCTTGCTGGTACCATAATCGCTGGCTCATATTCATATTACTAGCAACAAGAAATTTACAGTTGCAAATACTCGGATTGCTTCTATGTTATTCTTAATGTCATGGTATTTAATTCATTCAAATGATTAAAATGAATTAGTTCTTTAGTATCGGTTTTACTGTTCTAATTTAACTCAATATTAAAACGATAATATTGTAGTTTACACACCACATGGCAGCGTTGTTACTGGCGAAGTCAAAACTGGCGTTGTATCTGTAAATATAAATATGGATGTAAGTCTCCCAGACTTGGCTGTGCGCCGCGCAAAACACTAGCTTCTAAACCTGCGTTATATCAAATCAAGTCCAAATATGAAAAGGCCTCGACAGTAAGCAGGAACTTGACCCTTTAGCGCTCTGGTCCGCAGGTTGGTGCGCCTTGACTTCCTACCCAAATCTTTCCACATCTTTGAGGAACTCTAAAAAAAGCTGACAAAGACCTCTTTAGAAACATTTAAATAATCCTGGTCACACCCTTCACGAACTACACCCTCATCTCCTTGTACCGATCATGACGCACACATAATCGTGTTCTCCCTAGATATGATTCCCTCACCAGACGCGGTTTCTTGGCTAGCATGCTGAACAATTGCACTCCTGCTTTCTAGTTGACTTTATTTTGTTCTACTAATTATCGTTTTTACAGCAATTATTTTAAACTTTGTTTGTAAAGTGCCGAGCGTTAGCTTGCGTTTCATAATACCACACTTACTTACTTACTGTCACCAACTCCTCTTCCTTAGTGACCTATCTCAAATACTTTTCCTTATTGCTCAACTTTTGGTACACTGTGCACTGTGGCTATAATTAAATTGACACCGTTTATTTGGAATATTTCTTCTTATTCTTTGAAACACAACATTTATTTTAACTGTTCAATTCAAATGTTCTTCGTCAACATGACTCAAATGTAACTCTAAACATTTCCTTCTCAATGTACTGTTCTCTCTCTCTCTCTCTCTCTCTCTCTCTCTCTCTCTCTCTCTCTCTCTCTCTCTCTCTCTCTCTCTCTCTCTCTCCCCTCAAACTTTGGCCCGCAATAATTTTCACGTGCAGTCAAAAATGTTTACTTAAAGCCAGGCGCTCGCTAGCTGCCCGTTCAACTAAAACACACGCTGTGTCCGGAAAAAAGGACCCCTTATGGTAACATGAAAATGAACTAGTACATGTTCGTCGATTTTTAGCATTCCAAACCCGTTTTAATCCTGACATAATTAGCTAACACTTGATAAAAATATACAATTTCATTTTATAGAATAATGACGTCATAATGACGTCATTTCTATCAAAATTTAAGTGTTAAGGAAAAACAATAATTTGGTGCATCGGTTCTGGTAAAAAAGGATTCTCATTTCACAGAACCAGGTGCGAAACTAAATGGAGCTTATTACCGGGATTGTTTGCTGTCAGAAAAATTATTGCCTGATAACCGAGAATATTCGCATTATTACACATTTCAAGATGGCGCTCTAGGTCACCAAGCTCTTGAAACTGTTCAACGGCCGACAAAGGAGACTCTGGACTTCATACCTCCTAAACTTTCAAAGAGCAGAGATAGTGAAGGTCCCTGTTAACGCGTGGGAGGAATTTAATCGGATGGTTATTGGTGCTGCCAATGGCGCGCGCGACTCGAAGCTTGTGCTGAGACCGAAGGCGGACACTTTGAACACACCTTGTAGCCTGATATTATTCAAATATAAAAATTAAATTAAACTAAATTTTGTAATTGATAAATGACATTTTAAAAAATAATATTGAAAGTTTTAGATGATTTTTGTGCTGTCATTAACACGTGAATTTTGATGCAAATGACGTCACTATGACGTCATTATTGGATGACAGGACGTTTTTATTTTAATCAATGTTAGTTAATTATGTCAGGATTAAAACGGTTTTGAAATTTTAAAATTTGATGAATAGCTTATACTAGCTTATTTTCATGATACAAAAAGGGGTCCCTTTTTTCCCGGACACAGTGTATTACTATATATAGTTGCATTGTTCGCCTAACTGAACTCTAACACATTATGTATATAGATATAGACCTTAGACACAACTCTTACACGTTATATTTATAGACCTTAGAAACACCTGTTCACATTATAGATAATTAGATATATTAGAAACGCTCGTTCACGCTTACTTACTTATTTACTTACAAGATCCAAGTTGCTTAGTCTGTTTTTCTGCTTGCTGAGAACCCGGTTGTCAATCCGTGGAAATAGCAGTGTTACATGTACTTTGGATATCGTTGGTGATGGTGGTCGTGGGATGGAATGGAACTAGGATAGGATGAGTTCAAAACTTTAAGTTACAGTCATTATTATTATTATTATTATTATTATTATTATTATTATTATTATTATTATTATTATTATTATTATTATTATTATTATTATTATTATTATTATTTTATTATTATTATATCTAGAAACCTGTGCCTATCAACTAAAAAAATTATTTCTGTTTAAAAACATGTTTAATAAGAACTGGATCAGCAAATTTAAACTAAAACAACACATAGCTTAACTTCCGACGTACCTTGGCCAGTCGCAGACGGTCACCAACTCTTCTGTCCTTTCTTTAGTTGTGACCTAACTCAAAAACTTTCCTTATCTCTACGTATATATTGCTCAACGTCTTCTAACTGTTTACGAAGTAAATTGACACAGTTCTTTGAATATTTCGTTTTCAAACCACAGTTATATTCAAACACAGTTCTTCATTAAACACAACGCGACTGTAACTTCTACATAACACAACTCTCTACTTCATTAAAACAACTACTGCACTATATATCTTAAGTTCGGCGCGCTAACTACACGTGCAGAGAATCTGTCGTCAGCCAAAGTTTAGGCTACTTTAGGCCAAGCGCCGCCAGGCGACCGCGCAACTAAGGCCTAAGACTAAAACAGCTTAACAATCGAATACGAATTATATATATATCAACCTAAGGAACACCTGTGCTCATTATATATGCAAAACATTTGTTCACATTACCTCCTTCCCTTTCTTTGGATTGAGCAAATTAAACTTAAAAATTTGCGAAATCATCATGTACTAAATTATGCAATAAACTTAATACTATACAAAACAGTAATATAAACAATCTTATAATCTAGATAAACAATCTGCTACAACATTTAATCGTCCTTTCTTATAATTAACTTCTACATCAAAAGTTTGCAGTGCTAAAGCCCAACGCACCAGTTTAGCAGACTTAGACATAGATTCAGTCAGATAAGTTAAAGGATTGTGATCGGTAAAGATGTGAACTTTAGATCCAATTATTATCTCTTTCAACTTATTTAGAGCCCAAACAATAGCATAGGCTTCTTTCTCCACAGTTGCCCATCTCTTCTGGGTGTCAGTCAACTTCTGACTTATAAATGACACAGGGCGCTCTATTCCCTTATCATCCATCTGCGTTAGCACAGCTCCTACTGCAAAATCACTGCTATCACAGTACAAATTAAAAGGTTTTCCAACATCAAAAACATATAAAACAACTTTAGAGCGTACAGCATCTTTAAGTAAGTTAAATGCTTGTTGATGTCTATCAGTCCAGTCAATCTTATCTGAAACATGTTTGCTTGTCAAATCAGATATAGGCTTCGCAATCTGTGCAAAATCTTTGATAAACTGTCGATAGTAACCAAAAAATCCCAGCAATTGCTTAACTTGTTTCTTCGTTTCTGGGGTTTTCAAATTAATTAAACTTTCAATTCTATCTGGATTCATTTGAATCGTTCCAGAACCAACCACATGACCGATGAACTTTACCTCACTCTTACCAAAGATACATTTCTTTAAGTTCAGAGTAATGTTATGCAGTCTCATTTGCATTAAATATGCATCTAAATGCTGTAAATGAATCTTCCAATCATCTGAATGCACAGCAATGTCATCTACATAGGGCTCAGCAAATTCATTTATAGGCTGTAAAACCATGTTAATTGCTTTAACAAATGTTCTTCCTGAGTTGATCATCCCGAAAGGAACACGAGTAAACTCGTACAGTCCATTGTGAGTAACAAAAGCAGTTTTCCATTGATCAGTTTGCTTAACAGGACAAGTCCAGTAAGCACTTCGACAATCAAAAATCGAGATCACATTTGATTTTCCAACTTTGTGCAACACGTCTTTTACAATCGGCATTGGATATTTACAATCCACAGTGAACGAGTTAATGTATCTGTAGTCGCAGGCAAGTCTCAGAGAACCGTCTTTCTTTTTAACAATAACCAGCGGACTTGCCATTCTGCTCGAAGATGGTTTTATAATGTTGGCTTGAAGCATTTCTTTAATTTGTCGTTCAACTTCTGCTCGATAGATGAGTGGAATTCGGTAAGCCATAAATTCTTTTTCACGAAATTCCGGTTTCAGTTCAATTTCATGTTCAACCAATGTACATAATCCAGGCTTTTCAGAAAATCGATCGGAATATTTGTTCAGTACTTCCAGCAATTGTTTTTGTTGAGTCAATGTTAAATGACTAATCTGTTCAGGATCAAGATTCAGTGAATTCTTTTCATTTTGCCAGTCATTCTTCGTCAACAGTTCAACCACTGAACCAAAGTCTTCATCTTCTTCAACGATTAGTCCACAACTCATTGCTCTTGTAATGTACTTTCTGATTTTATTTGCGTGAATTATCTTTCGACAATCGTCACCCATATCAATCAAATAAGAGTACTTTGACCTTCGTTGTATGACAGTACATGGACCATGCCATCGTGACATCAGTTTATTTGTTGAAGTCGGATATAACACAATGACTTTTTCACCCGGTTCAAATTCTTTATGTTTCGCTCTTTTGTTGTATTGATTCGTATACTGTAATTGCTTCTCTCGTGAATATGATTCTGCAAACAATAATGCTTTTTCCATATTTGCTTTCATGTCTTTCAAGTACTTTTCTGGTTGGATTCCAATATGAGGTGGTAAATTAATTTCTCTTGTCCAACTTTCTTTTAGAATTGCCAGTGGTCCACGCGGAATCTTTCCATACACCAACATATAAGGAGCAATTCCAGTAGTTGCATTCGGTACTTCTCGTAATGCCCACACTGTAAACGGAATTACTTTATGCCATTGCCTTGGATTGTCAACAATTACATGATGGATCATTTTCTTGAATGTTTGATTCCATCTTTCTACTAATCCAGCTGCTTCTGGATGACCTGGCGTGTCAAATCTTGGACTACACCCCATTAAATTCAGAAATTCTCTTGTCAGACTCGCAGTAAAATTTGTTCCTTGGTCACTTGTGATCACAGAAGGTACACCAACGTTCATGAACAACTCCATCAAAGCATCACATACAGCTTTTGCAGTTAATGATTTCAAGAGAAACACTGTAGGCCATCTGGTGCAAGAATCGACAATACATAAACAATACTTGTGACCTGCAGCAGATGCTGGCTCGATTGGTCCTACACAATCCACTGTAATTCTTCTGAAACTTACATCTTCTCTTGGAATTGGAGTGATAGGAACCCTGTCCATCACCAAACTTCTTGCCTTTAATTGACATTTCTCACATGATTTGCAAAATTTCACTATATCTCTTCTCATCTTTGGCCACGTAAAAGACAACTTTATTCGTTCTCTAGTTTTCTCTTCTCCAAGATGTCCTCCAAATACTGATTCGTGAGCCAACTCCATCACTTTCATTCGTCGCTCTTTTGGTAACACCAATTGATATATCGTTTGCTCTAATATTCGATATCTCTTGTACAGTAAGCCATTTACCACGCAGAATTCAGATTCTTTATCTGGCGCTAAATTCCACCATGCTTTCAATGATTCATCTTGTCTCTGCTGTTCTTCGAATTTCTTTGCGTCTGCAATCTGCATCTGTTGTTCTTCATCTTTCTCATCTTCTTGAAACAAATCTGCTATCTCCACATCACATTCATTATCCTCTTTCGTTTCATTTAGATTACCATTCTTGCATGCAGCCATCTCTTGTTCACTCATCTCTGCTGTTATACCGTCTTGCATTAAACTTTGTTGATCATCGCTTTCGTTTTCCTCTTCGCTTGAACTTTCAGTTTCACTTTCCTCTTCGACATCTACCACTTTCTTTCGCTGACTCTGCAATCTCGTCGTTACATTTGCTTGCACATCTCCTTGTATCATTTTCACTTGTGGCACGGCTTTTAGTTCTGCAATGATTTCTGGATGCAACAAGAATCTTTCTGTGCTTCCCATTTTTGCAATACTAGCACACATCAATGTTACATACGGTGTCAGTGAACATTTGATTTTATGCGGAATTATCTCTTCTTCCACATCGTTACAACACAGCCTTACATCAACTTTCACTAACTTTGCAGGAATGGCATCTCCTGCCACGCATTGTAAATTCACTTTTCCAATCTGCTCCACCTTCATGCCTTCCAGTAATTCTTCACTAATCACCGGAACCTCTGCTCCAGAATCAATAAGTGCTTTTACTTTTATTGGTTCTTTTCCTGCTGTTCCACGAATCTCTACCTCGACGTACTGCAATACCACTTTCTTCAATGCTGTACTTTCATCTCTTCCAACCATTTCTTTCTGCATTCCATTGTGCAATAGAATTTCTTTCTGAATATCAGGTGAAAGATGACATTTCATCACTGACTTTACTTCAGTTTCATTATTCTGATGTTCTGTGGCTTGACTTTCAGAATTATCAACCACTTGAATTCGATTCACCCTCGAATTTTCTTGTTTTCCACCATAATTTGAGGTTGTAACAGGAACTGGACAGAATTTCATTAAATGCCTGTCCGATCCACAATTGTGACAACGTTTCACCACTGCACCTCGTTGTTCAATGCTTTCTTTTCTTTTATATGGAGTAAACGATGCATTGCCTTCTCTCGCGACAAACCTTGGTGGTGACTTGTTATATACCGGACGTTGTCTGGCCATCATCGACTCTTTATTCTCGTGAACTACCGGATAATTTGGTTTCACTTCTGTACTTCTGAACTGATTTCCTGTTTCTTGATTGCTCTTCCAATGAAAACCAAAATTTGGAGTGGACTGTTGATTTCTTTTGCCATTGGGTACAAAACCAAAACTTGTCTTATTCGGAATTGCCAAACCAATTCGATTATTAACATGAATGTCTGCTAGGTCTGCCACAACACTAGCTTCGTAACAATCAGTTCCTTCCTTCGACAGCACAAACTGTAGTGGACCTGGTGGTAGTGATTCTTTCAACTTATCCGCCACTAATAAATCAAACAACTTCTCAAAATTCTTATCCACTTTGCGACTTTTCACATAATAGTTCAACAAGTTCTTCAGCCTTGCTGTAAACATTGTATATGTTTCTTCAGCTGTCTTCTTCGCATCAATAAACTTCGATCTGTACTCTCTCGGTGTCAACTTGAATTCTTTTAACAAGTGTTCTTTCACGATCTGATAATCGTCTAAATCAGCGAATGACAATCTGTTTAGAACAGTTCTAGCTTTCGGAGTCATCAATGGCAATAGTAACTTCACCCAGAATTGTTCCTGCACATTGAAACTACGAAACGCATTCTCAACCGTTTCGAAATATAATGGCACCTCCATCATATCGTTTGGCATTTTAGGTAACACGTGTTTCATGGCATCACCAATTTTCTTTATTTTCGAAACCATCGTTTCACTTTCTTCCTTTTTCCTTTTCTGTTCTTCTCGTTCTTCTTCTCTTCTTTGTTCTTGAGCTTCTCTATTTTGTTTCTCCTCTTTGAGTTGTGCTTCTTTTAATGCTATTTTTTGTTGTTCCAACTTTAAACGTTCTTGTCTTTCCGCTTCCGCCCTCTCCATGCTTTCTTTCTGTAATTTCAGTTCTTCTTGTCTAACCTCTTCTGCTCGCTCCAACTCTGAAATTCGTACTTTTTCCTTTTCTTCTTCACGTAGTCTCTTCTCTTCAATCTGTTGCTGACGTATCTCTTCGTCACTTTTCCGCGCCCTTTCAAATTCAATCATCTGCTCTAATCTTCTCCTTTCAGCATCTTCTCTATCTCTTCTCAATTGCTCTAATTGAATCTCAAATTGCTGCTTTTGCAATTCAAGTTCTGCCACACGAACTTGCTCTGCTTTCTCTTCTTTCTCTCTCTGAAGACGTTCTGCCTTCTCTTCTTTCTCTCTTTGAAGACGTAATTCTTCCTGTCTTGCATTCTCTGCTTTCTCTTCTTTCTCTCTCTGAAGACGTAATTCTTCCTGTCTTGCATTCTTGCTTTCTCTTCTTTCTCTCTCTGAAGACGTAATTCTTCCTGTCTTGCTCTTCTTGTCTCGTTCTGCTTCTTCTCTTCTTTCTCTCTCTTTCTTTCTTGTCTTGTCTTCGTTTCTCCTCTCTTTCTCCTCTCTTCTTTCTTTCATCATCATCCACTGCATCATCATCTCCATAGACATAGGTCCAGGTGGTTTCTCAATAACCTTTTCCACAGCACCACCGACAGCACCTTCTTCTTCTTCTTCTGCTTCTTCTTTAAGCCAGACTTCAGCTAGCGCTTCTAACATGTCTTCACGTGACATATCTTCCAGTTTCTCTTCTTCAAAACCAGCCTTCAACAAGCGCTGTTTTAATCTTTCAGAAGACATCTTCTTCAGTTCTGCTTGTTTTTTGACACTTAATTTCTCCATCTTACTTCTTTACTTCAGTGCTGTCCTTTCTGGAAAACACGAGTTTTCTTTTGTGTTTGAAGTATTGGGGATTGTTCTTTGTTTGAAAACAACAAACTTGTATACCTTTGTCGTTGAGGCTTTCGTTGTCGTAGATTTACCAATGATTCAAATGCGTATTCACCAGTCGACGTTGTTTCAAATACCACCAACCCTGCTCTTCCACGACGTTGTTTCGAATCGTTGTTTCGAATCCCAGACGTTGTTTCGAATCCCAGACGTTGTTTCGAATCCCAGACGTTGTTTCGAATCCCACCGCTGCTGCCACCAAATATGTCACCAACTCTTCTGTCCTTTCTTTAGTTGTGACCTAACTCAAAAACTTTCCTTATCTCTACGTATAAATTGCTCAACGTCTTCTAACTGTTTACGAAGTAAATTGACACAGTTCTTTGAATGTATTTCTTTTAAACCACAGTTAATATTCAAACACAGTTCTTCATTAAACACAACGCGACTGTAACTTCTACATAACACAACTCTCTACTTCATTAAAACAACAACTACACTACATATCTTCAAATTCACTATCATCAGCAGTTTCTAAGTTCGGCGCGCTAACTACACGTGCAGAGAATCTGTCGTCAGCCAAAGTTTAGGCTACTTTAGGCCAAGCGCCGCCAGGCGACCGCGCAACTAAGGCCTAAGACTAAAACAGCTTAACAATCGAATACGAATTATAGCTGCGTCACTGTTGAGAGTCTCAATAGAGATGAATTTTCCTACCAGAAAATAACTTAGTATCGCACACTTGCCGAGTAATAATCAAATGCTGTATGATTCAATCACTCCTCGTTTGCATAAAATGAAACAATCGTCTGCCTATTATTATACTAAAGCTTTTCATAGCATTTTCTGTTGTGTCTATATTTCATTTGGACTGACCTTCCGTAAATGACCAAATTTGCTTTCTTATTACTCTGCACTCAAGTTATCAGGCAGAACACGCTTTTAGACTCACCAATCTCTTCCATTATGAGAACTGTACAGATGAAGTACACGTATAGAACAGCTTTTGACACTTTTGCCATCGTAGTCAGCAGCGAAATCGTTGTAGCTTCTGTCAAAGTCTCACCTAGTCTTCTGTCGAAGATTCACTTTTTACACTATAACAGTTAAGGCGTAACAAAAACAAAAATCTGCCACGTTTAAGATTTTGTTAGCAATGTGTTATTTTATTATTTGGACCATCTCATCAGAACAGGTATATATACAATGCATCTGCAGACTCATTGTATGCAGACTTGTTTGTTTAATTACATATAGAAAGACTGTTTTAGTCACTTACAGCAACTCAGGCCACAGTTCACAATTTGAATCAGCGTTGACAATCGATTAATAAAAATGCCCTGGCATGGCCTGGACTTTTAGGGCACAAAAGTGAACAATCTTTACGGTCGGCTAACTGTTTTTGAGGTGACACAATATATTACAGTGAATGCTATTACTAAAGTAGGCCTACTAAAAAAAATACAGCGTAATAGAAATAAACGTTATAGATGGTAAACTGGACGTTGAACTCTGCTTTCTGGTGGACTTTCCTCTGGCTCTGTTACTGAGGACTTGTGACAAAACTGATTTACAATACAATCAACTGAAATTTGATACTATCTCTTTACGATGTTCTCAATTGGACACTAAGGCCTTTGGGTTCAATTCCGTGTAACAACTGTAGAGCTTACAATTTCATAATGAAACAGTAGGATCCACCAACAGAAAGAAGGTGGCAAGTTACCAAATGACAGCGAAAGATAAATATTAGGCCTACTGGGAGAATCGCGAATAGAAGGAGGTTGAAATCCCAAATGGTAGGACCATGCAGTTACTGCGAATGAAAGCTTTCAGAGGAAAAAAAAAGTTTACTAGGAACAATCTAATGATGCAAGAGCATGCACGTTAACGTTGTGCTCTGTGTGGCCGCCGTATATATGCAATAGCACAGGTATTGAGGGGCAAAACCCAGGTGAGATCGGTGGACGAGTATAAGTACCTTTACCTGGATGTGGGTAGTAAGATAGAATCAATGTAGGTGTTCAAATTTGAATGTGGAGATGTGGGAGAATCGTTGGACGATTCTCAAAGGATCTGCATAAATGCAGCACTAGGCCTACAGTACACAGCATACTACGAAGCACCATCGAGCAAACTGAAATCAGTAGCCTAGGAGGCCTACTCTTTGCAGATATTTAATGCTGTTGTTGCAAATAAAAGGGTACGGGATACCCTAGTGGTTGCCGTGCTCACTCACCCTTAATAACGTTGGCGTGATAAATCGTCTACAATACGCTTGGACAGTTATGACGCCGGTGCGGGATAGAAAGTGCGATGACTGCACAAGTTATTTTCGCACACGTGCCTATGCTACTAAGTAGTATCATTTACTGCAACTGAGGTACGTTGTTGTGTTTGTGTCAACAAATTTGTATTATAAACGAGTAGTAGTAGTAGTAGTAGTAGTAGTAGTAGTAGTAGCAGTAGTAGTAGTAGTAGTAGTAGTAGTAGTAGTAGTAGTAGTAGTAGTAGTAGTAGTAGTAGTAGTAGTAGTAGTAGTAGTAGTAGTAGTAGTAATAATAGTAGTAGTTGTAGTAGTAGTAGTAGTAGTAGTAGTAGTAGTAGTAGTAGTAGTAGTAGTAGTAGTAGCAGTAGTAGTAGTAGCAGTAGTAGTAGCAGTAGTAGTAGTAGTAGTAGTAGTAGTAGTAGTAGTAGTAGTAGTAACAATAGTAGTAGTTGTAGTAGTAGTAGTAGTAGTAGTAGTAGTAGTAGTAGTAGTAGTAGTAGTAGTAGTAGTAGTAGTTGTAGTGGTGGTGGCGGCGGCGGTGGTGGTGGTGGTGGTGGTGGCGGTTGTGGCGGTGGTGGAGATGGTGGTTCTGGCGGTGGTGGTGGTGGAGATGGTGGTGGTGCTGGGGGTGGTGGTGGCGGTTGTGGCGGTGGTGGAGATGGTGGTGCTGGCGGTGGTGGTGGTGGAGATGGTGGTGGTGCTGGGGGTGGTGGTGGTGGAGATGGTGGTGGTGGTGGAGATGGTGGTAGTGGTGGTGATGGTGGAGATTGTGGTGGTGGTGGTGGAGATGGTGGTGGTAATGGTGGTGGTAATTTTGTACAGATGTAAGATGAGAAGCAACGGGAATTTCTACGATTCACCGGTCCATTGTGCCCAGACTTTTATTATAATAGTCGTCCATTGTCGCCTCACCTACGTTCTTCTTTGGATATGGTAGCTTTATTTTACTTGGAAGGTCAGTCCTTTCATTTAACCCTGAGGAAGCTTTAGATTTGAAGTGTAAGCGACTTAATTTTCTCAGCTTCAATAAAGTCATCTCCCTCGCCGTCTCATTTTTCCCAACGACAGTGTACGGTCAGTGTACTCATTGCAGCTGAGTTGGTCAGGAAGAGCGAAGGTGGAGCAGAAGTCTTGGAATAAATTCTTTTCCTGGCTGGGATTTGAACCCCTGACCTCTCTGATGACAGTCCAGGACGCCAACCACTACGCTTGTATTTTACTTAAGAGCCTTAAGTATATGTTGAGTTTGTTGGATGATGGATTTCTCTTCTGACCTTTCTTGTTGCGTTCGCTCAGTCTGCGGATCGGTATAATTGTGCTGCTTAGCCATGTTGTTCTACTTTGCCTTGTAATGATTTGGATCGCATTGTTTTTGTATAATACTGTACCGGGTAGTGTTACATTTATGTAGATCCTATAGAAAATATCTACTCAGCAGTGCTTGCATGAAAGCACTGCGGTTATCATCCAGTATCCCCCAAGCACAAAGATGATAGTTGTGCTGTAACAAGAGCTGGTCCACGAGTTTTGAATGTTCTCGAAGGTCGACAGTCGGAGGTAATTCTGCCCTGACCAGCAGAATGACGGTTCATTGCAACGTTAGTTTAACAATCGAGGATTTTAAGAAATCGTGATATTATCTTCTAGATTCATTTATGTAGCATAAAATATCGTTTTCATGGATGTGCACATAGAAACGACTCGATTAATGTTTGTGCGATTTACATACATATTGCACTATTATACTCTTAGTGTCATAATATAGTTTTTCGTAAGAAGTAATCTACTGAGCAGCGCTACTTTTTTGAACCTACTAGGTGGGCGATTTGGACCTAAGATTGGTCAAAATGCGATAGCTAGCAGCATTCCTATTTACTGTTGACCTCGTAATTATCTCAGCCAGTCGAAATAGGCTATAGATAATTATTGATGGTTTTATTTATAGAAAGTGACACGCATAAGGCGAGTCGCTAAAATATCATCTCTTGCTGTTGTGTGATGATGCCGTTGTGGGCGCCACCGAACCCAACAGGAAAGAGATCTTCTAACGACTTATTCTTTCGATACCTGCAGCGCTGAAAACGGTCGACGCTGTCTGAACACTGTTTGCCTGTGGATATAATTATAAGTACGCATTATACAGAGAGGCAAATGCTTCCGGTGTGTACAGAGCTGTAGATGAGAACGGATGGCTGGTTTAATTAATTAATTAATTGATTAAAATCCGTCTCAGCGCTTTCAGAACATGCCACGGCAAACACGTTCAACAAATCAACACAGGTCCGTGGCAACTTTCTTACTTACCGACATGACGCTCTATGCGAATTGCATGTCTGTGATTCCTGTAAAGGAGAGATTTGACACAAAATTATTAAGTTTATTATTTTTTGTCATATGTTTTAAACAATATTAAATACAATGATCCTGAGTGGCCGAGTGGGTTGGTAGCGCGCTCGCCACGCCGGCGACCCGGGTTCGATTCCTGGTCGGTCGGTTTATCAGAGATTAATTTCTCGGATCTTTACTGCGGGTGGCTCGGTCGCATTATAAACGCGGAGTACCAAACATTACAATACAACACAATACAACTGGGGCGCGGTGGTGTAGGGGTATGTTCGGTGCCTTGCAGCTGGAGGGTTGCGGGTTCGAATCCACCTCAAATCCGCCGTGTAGGGACCATGGGCAAGTCCTTCACTCGCAATTGCTCATGCGCTTCGGCGTGAAACTTCGATTCAGCGTCCGCGCAGTAGTCGGGGGCGCCTCTGAATAGGAATCTGGCAGGGGCGCTATAACAAGTGTTCAAATACAAAACAATACAATGAGCATTAAAGAGATATTTGTTTGACAGAATCTGTTGATGAAAAGTAAGTTTAATTTCGACTTAAAGCGTAAACACTGACTCCTAATCCTCCGACGATCAGATGTTTCTTTTCTTCGTCGTAACACAATCTCCAAGGCCTCTGGATCTTCGTTTCTTCTGTTTCTTCTTTTATCGGACAACGAATTCGAATCCATTTTAGATCGGAATCCAAGAGAATCACTCTATTATTACCAAAGTTAGCCACAAACACTTTATCGTCTGAATCGAGTGAGAGATATGGCTGATTCATTTGTTGCGTTTCATTTGAAGGAATAAAACGACGAACGACCATCTGTCCATCTCTGATCAATTCACTTACGACCCACTTTCCCATCGTCTCTCTCCCACTTGACCCACTCTCTCTTTTCTCCTCTTCAATCCACTGGTGATTGATGATGAAATTCCCGTTGGATGTTTCCACTGCCTGACGAGAGTACAAGAAGTTTCTTGGTAACTGAATCGATCGAATAAGTTCTGCGTCTGATCCGTAGATCATCAAACTGGAATCATTGACCACCAACAACCGACCATCACTGGACACGGACAGAGTAAATGGCTGATAATCAGTGGTCAGCCATTTGATGATTTTGTGTTGGTCATCTGTTTCTCTTGTAATCTTCCAGACGCATTTCTCATTATAGTCAGAGACGTAGAGAAAATTTTCCTTGTCACTGGATCCAATGTCCCAGGGATGTTTAATCTGCTTTACTTCGATTGTCTTCTGAAGACGAAATGGAATTCGATCCTCAAAGACAAGAATTACAGGATCAGAGGAAGAAGACGAAGCTGATCTACAGAGGACGTAAATTTCATTTCGAAGTTTAGTAACTCCATACACATATTCATTTTCTCCTTTCTCGATTCTCTGAATAAAGTTGATGGAAATCGGACACACGACTAAAATAAAAATATCACTAATACGCAAATAATTGACTGTTAATAATATAATTCTCTTTTATTTATTATTATTAATATTATAAATGACTGCTAATATTTAATTTGTTTTCAATTATTGAATTATTTTTTAATGTATTACTAATAGTTTAGTCTTAATTATTTATTTGGAAATAAAGTGCATCCGGCAAATGTTCGGTCATTCTATGCCTTTCACTCATAACTAAACTAAAACTACATATTTAACTAATTATTATTCACTCATTCTGTTTGGAATTGAGTGCTGTTAGTTACGTAGATCTTCGAATCTATTACTCTCTATTTCTTTATATCTTTTTATTATTTATTAATTTAAATTGCTGTTCACTGTCTTTTTCATTGTCTATCTTTTCGAGTTCGTCTTCTTTTGGGTTTTACTGCTTCCATCTCTTGCTACCTATCTTTTAGCTTCATACTATTCTTCAAATTACCTGATTTTAATCTCCTCATTATCAAAACCCTGACTTCATAGGCGTATTACCTCTTTCCAATTAGGCCTACCTGTTTTTACTGCTCATTTACAAAACTTTACTTTAATTTCATGCTTTCCGTTTGTCTACCTGTTTGACCTACAAATCCCTCAGCTGCAGTACACCTCCCTACCTTCAGACAATACTAACTCCCTACATTCCTCCTTGTTGCCTCCCATTATCAAGTAGGCCTACGGATCTTTTAGCTGAGCCCCGACGCAGAACAGTTATGGGCTCGAATGCATTCGATGCCTCTGCCCCAGGGAATGGAATCGACTTCTGCTCTCTCTTCGTAGTTCAAATTCACTTACTTCCTTCAAAAAGCGGCTCAAAACGAACTATTTCCCCTTGGCTTTCAAACACATGGATATCTGGCGGCTATCCGCGCCTCATATTCACATTCGACGTGACCTTGCGCGCGTTAAACATATAATTATTAATTAATGAATTACCTGCCCCTGCCATTGATGTCTGAATATCTCACTTTTTCTGTTTTACATGCTTTGCATCTCACTGCAAGCCTTTTATTACCTCAGTGCCATTTCCTCTTGTATCATTTTGTCTTGCAATCCCACCTTATGGTTTATTCAAATGTCTTGATTTGACTCAAAGTCGACTACAGAAGCACAATTTAAGTAGCTTTACGACAAAGTGCGCCTTCTAAAACCTCTCTTGGTAGATGAGGGTCTCTATTACCATTCACTTTCACCCTATTCACATTATTTAACGGCCTTTTCTTGTTCGCTTCAAAATTTTGCTGATTTTGTTAACCATCGCTGTATTGGTCATTTCATTTATCGAAGTCCTATGCATTGATTACACGTTTTATGTTTTCTTTATGATGATTGTGTTCATAAGAACTTGCCAATGGTTTTCTTGAACTGATGTCCATTGATGTCAATCACATTTGAAACAGATGGCTGAATATTTTCAAAGCATGCATCTCTCAGCTGATTCGATTCGTACAGCCTCTGAATATGTTCAAGTGAAGCTTGTGAATGAAACCAGATCCAAACGACCACAGTCTGTCTGTTCAGGTGAGAGTTCAGGATTTCTATGCCTTCCTCCCTCAGTTGACTGAGTTTATCAGTTTGATGTGACCACGGTTTGGTTCTGTTTCGAAAATCTTCTAGTTTTTGATGAAGTAGTTGTGTTTCCAATGACATTGTAGGCCTACACTTTGCACCTCGAGTGTGAACGTCGATTTTTATTAGCGCTAAAAGAAACAAAACATATTTCGAATGTCAAACTACTTACTAATACGCAGTTTTAGATAACTGCAGTTTAATTTTCTTTGAGTATTCTTTAAGTTTCGTCTACTTTAAGCCAAACACGCAACTGAATATTTTCAAAAACAACAATAAAATGCTTTTAAAATAAAATAAATAAAATGTCATCACTGCGCAGGTGTTTATAGTTAAACTTGAAACTGCACCAATTTGTCTCGTGGAATAGCATCAAGTTCCAACAATTTCTGAATTCGCATAAAAACGCAAAAACCCAGTCAGCGAAATACGTTGTGATACAGATTAGAGAGCAACAATGCCAGAGACATTGAAGTAAATACTGTGCACTGTGTGTGCTAAATGCACACTACCTCACTAGTTTCTTTAGATGTTTTGGACAAACAGCTGACAGTTTGAGGACGGTGATAATGTTCACCTGGCAGCATAAAATGTCAGTTAGCAAAGGAACTTGATGCTATTCCACGAGACAAATTGGTGCAGTTTCAAGTTTAGCATATGTAGTTAATGCTGAAAATTATCTAAATAGAGACAGGCTACATCTGAACACAATTTTTTAGTCGAAACATATTATTTTTGCTTCAACCTTCACTAAGGCTTTTCGTTTGGAAATTACTTTCTTCATAGTGGTCGTAACAAAGTTTCAGAATGGTTTTATAACTTTCCTTCGGAATTTAAGTTTGCCGTGAAATTACCCTATTTTAACCTTTTATGTTAAGATTTTCTCACGTTTTCACCACTTGTACTGAAGTTGTGATTATATATACCCTTTCATACAGTGGCTATAGTAAAATGACTCGCTAGGGCACAATTAATTATAGAAATTATTTAAGGTATCGAAACGATCTTTATGTAATTCGAATATAAATGCTCATCGGCAATCATCATTATTATGAGGCTAATTATGTTGATTATAAGCATGTATGTAAAGTTTGTTCTTTTACCCTTTTCCCGTTTATTAAAAAATAATTTGAAGTTGTATATTGTAGCCAGTGCATTAGTTTCCCTGACAATAGTTGAAACCAACTCTTCCATAATAACAGCTCAATCTACTGAAGTGGATTACTTGTGTCACTAACATCAACTTTTCTACCAGAACTGTCCGTAAATATATTCCTCTAACATGGAATTGTTGGACGAGTGGACCACCTGAAAAGTGAGGTGCCAAATTTTGACCATCAAGTTCCGAGTCCGACTTACGCGCTGTCTTGAGCATCTTCATTTTGGGTCTAAAAAGCTGTCCGATATGTCGTCCGAATCACAGGGCCGTAGCAAGCTAAAATTGCGCCCTGTGCCAAGCTTACATGTAAATCTAGCGCCCCGCCCCTCAAAGATCAACTAAACCAATAACGACCAAATTTGTTATCTCGAATATTATAGAAGGCTTTGTCTTTTAAAGAAAATAGAAACGAAGTTTCTGTGCTTCTATTAACATTTCGTTTTAGTCACTTCAGATTTATTTTGCTGTTGAAGGAACTTTAAGGACAGGAAGGTTCTGGCAAGTTCCACGAGGAAAGGATTCGACTTCTGTCGGGTTCGATTCCCCGGCCGTAAGGCATGAGTAACCCATCGTGGCGATCGTGCAATCAACACGGGGTTTATGAAGCAGGCGTGCTGCCCTACGGGACCTATACAGTAGAGCTGTACCGATTAAACGGCCATACGCGTAATCGGGCCGATTATTAGAACAATCGGTATAATCGGGTATCGGCAGAAATAATCGGGTATCGGCAGAAATAATCGGTTAATCGGTGCCGATGTGAAAATTGTGTTATAATTTAATAACTTTACTTAAATTATCGCAAGTTAACAGTTTTTTTATCGATTTTAATCTATCGTATTACGTCCCTTATTAAGTTATTATTTACGCATTAAAACATATAGTTAACAACTTCCCAACTTAATTTAAACGTCCACCCTCATAGTTGTGATAGATTACTGGTTTATGTTTCGGAACGGAACATTTTGACTAAATAAATAATGAAATATTCGGTCATAATGGGTATTGGCAGTTTAATAATCGGCTATACGCGGTATCGGCATAATCGGCAAAAAGCGATATCGGTACAGCTCTACTATACTGCAGTGACTTGTATAGCGCTACTAGTTCTTCAGATACTAGGCCGAGCTTAAAGCCTACGACCGCCTTTGGTGCGACAGAAAAGTGTCCGCTCTGATTGGGCTCCTCGTCCCAACACCAGTACTGTCATTATCGCGGCTTGGGGTTCACTCCCTGTCTTAGTACTTACTATACTCCTTAGCACTTCTGCCCGTTCTTCTTGCCGCTGTATAACTTTCTGGGTTAAAATTAATCATATAGCTCTGCATTAGCTGGTACTGACATCTAAACATCCGCCATTTCCCTGGTTCTGATTAAAGTTTAATTAAAAGAAATTCACGGGATATACCGGATAGCGGTTTCCACATCCAATTACATTTACGTGAAAATTATATTTATCAGTCCGTTTGATTAAGTTAGCTGTCTTTTCCAAAGTAACAGTTTCATCGGTATCGAATTAGCTGACGTCCATTCAGTAGCAATGCACTTTTTCAGTAAGCATGGACCGTACATGCTAAATCATCTAAGAGCCCCTTCTCAGTGCCTCGTTTTATAGGCTAATCTACGTCCCTAAAGAACTTTTTCTTTCGCTCGCTGTTCTATTTGGCTTCTGCGCCTATTTCGGTCTATTACCAGATTTGTTAAGTTTGTACTATTTAATTTTATTAAATTTATTTAATTTTTAATGTATATTTCATATCTCAAGATCAAGTAATTAGAAATGAAATCATTCCGCCTCAAAATTTGCGCCCCCTCCTGAGTTGCGCCCTGTGCCGTGGCACCGTTGGCACATGCCTCGCTACGGCCCTGCCGAATCATCTAGTTATGATATATCTGATTCATCAAATAAATCTTTAGCTAAAGCTGTTTTAGAAACTGTTTTTAAAATGACGCTAACATAGCGCATACAGAAGTTTCGTTTCTTAGAAGAATATAACATTCATGACCTATATGAAGATTTCCACACGTTTCACCACTTGTACTGAAGTTGCTATTAGCCTACACATCCTTTCACACAATGGATGCAGTATATGACTCGCTAGGGCACAATTATTTATAGAAATCATTTAAGGTATCGAAACGATCTTTATGTAACTCGAATAAATATAATCGACGAATATAAATGTTTATCTGCAATCATCAATATTATGAGGCTAATTATGTTGATTATAAGCACTTATGTAAAGTTTGTTCCTTATACCTCCTCCGTTTTCTATGATCCTTGCCACTGTCTTCTGATTGGTTTGTCGAAGACATTTGACGAAATTTGAAAAGCTTGTTTCGTCGAAAGGTTCGATGACGTACAAAAGTTCTGCGTTCTTATCTCGATTTAAACGGTGTCGTTGAATGAAGTAACTTTGTTCTTCCGTTATGCAGTTGAGAGACAACAGTGAAGCAATTAATTCGTGTTTTGGCTGAATATTTTCTAAGAGATAATTTCTGTTGTTTCTAATTATTGCATATTTTTTCTTGGTTTTTCCATAGAAATCTAAAAAAACACAAACTATCACTACTTTTGAATGGCAACACAGTTTTATTACATCACAACATTTGAAAAACCTCAGCGAAACATATTTGTCCGAAGTAAATAGAAACCTCTACTGACTTTGGATTAGAAAGAAGTGATGAAGTTGATTCAACTCCAGAAACAACTTTCAAGCCAAGTTGGTTGTCTGGTCTAAATGGAAACACGTTCAAACACCTCATCCATTTTCTACGCAGTGTTATTCATAAGGTGCGTTTAGTGTATGTACATTTACATTGCGACATTATGTTTTGCTATTTCATTACAGAATCCATTGGGCATTCTAATTAGTGGTTACTGGAAAGTGAAGCGGATAGGCAAACTATATGGGTATAGGTGTTAGAATAGCGACAGTGTGTACAAACAGAACTCGATGGACTGAACTTTAGCGTAAATCTTAGACAACCTGCCGATGAATGTAGTCAGGTGTGTCCTTCTTGTGCTTCTGTTCTAGTCCGCCATTACGTTACAAGATGTTATTTTCTGTTGATTAAACTTTGCTATCAATAAGTAAGTTTGAAATCTGGAATATTAGCAACCACTGGAAAAAAAACCTGCATGAACAGCCTACAACGAGGAATTTCGAGATCTAACTTCGTGCTGGATACACAACACTCCGCCTATTTAAGTTCTGCATACTACTAGTCCTCTTGTATGGAACAGAGACGTGAACGCATAACAAGGAAGCTCGATGCCTGGCAGAATATACTACGAATTCCTATTCAGCACATGTCACCAATGCGGAAATATACTGTCACAGGATGCAAATCCGAGTGTCGGAGATGCAGTGTGATTCTCCTTACAGATTTTATTTTTAGTTATAGTTACAGTTATAGTTAATGGTTTTTATTTTAGTTATAGTTATAGTTATAGTTAGTATTATTTTTTAGTTATAGTTATAGTTATAGTTAATGGATTTTTATTTTAGTGAATTTTAGTTAATACTTAGTTGCATTAATTAAGGCTATAAGCAAAATTGTGCGTACTAACACGCTGTTTCACAATTTGCTCAGAGCTTTGAAAGCCTTTGAAGCATGGGTGCATTCAGCTTCATGAATACACGAGTTTCAAAGTAACTGACAAACTGCATAATAAAAATATCGCATTTTTCGTTCTCATTTATGTCGAATCGTCCATATTGCACTTCCTATTTTTATTTTTTGCATTAACGAAAATAAAGATGTATTTTCGTTAGTGTTATTTTCGTTATAGTTAGAGTTATAGTTAATGATATTTTTTAGTTATAGTTATAGTTATCGTTAACGAAATCATTTTATTTTCGTTAACGAACATTTTCGTTATCGTTATCGTTAACGAGAATCACACTGCGGAGATGATCTTCATGTACCATTTCCTCTCGAAAGCCAATATCCTCCCCTCTATGCCCTTCGTTATTACCCAAGCCTATATCTAGGATGCTGGTGAAGACACACGTTTTCAGGATACTCAGTTTTGTCTCCAGTTGTATGGCTTTACTTTTCCAGATTTTGTCCATAGCCTTGACGCCTTTGAGCGCCGCTGTAGCCTTTGCGCAATTCTGATCAGTATCTCCTTCTTGTTGTTTATGTCATGTGTCATATTTGGGGGCCCGATAGCGCATTGGATAACATCTGGCGTAGAGAGCGAGAGGTATCGAGTTCGAGCCCGTAGGCGGATGTGCTTTGTGTTTGCAGGCTGTCTGTTCTGTTAGTAGTTAAGATTTATGTCTTCTGTCATTTGCGTTCTTGTGAATTGTTTCAATTTCATAACTGTAAACTGTATGGGTTGCGATGTGTCAACCGGATTGTTTCAATAAAGGAAGAATTATTATTATTATTATTATATTGTAGCTCAGAAATGTTAACTTTTCCACATTTTCCAATTTCCGTTTGTTTTCTCCAATCACATCGATGTCATCGGCGAAGCATAGATTGTTTAACATTATGCCACTGACCAGCACTCCTCCATCACCTTTCCTGATCTTGTCGAGTATTCTTTCTAACTGTGTGATGAAGATGTTTGGTGATATTGGGTAGCCCTGTCTTGTACCTCTGGTAGTGTCAAAGCAGACTCCATTTTCGTCGCATATTTTGATTGCTGCCTTTGCTTTGCTGTTGATCTCTCTTTAACGAACGCGTCAGTTTGCTATCTACGCCATACGACCCTAAGACCGCCCACGTTAGTTTCTGGTTAATGCTATCGAAGGCCTTTTTGAAATCTACGAAGCAATTGTAAGTTCTATTGTTTTTTCTTCTTTGTTTTTCGCTTCTCAGCCTTAGTGCTCGTCTCTGCTATACCGTGCATCTGTCCTTTCGTAATCCAGCCTGTTCATCTGCAAGGTATTCCTCGGTCTGGTCTCTGAGTCTTTCCTTGAGTCTTTCATCATTAGCACTTTGCAAAGATGACTTATCAACAAAATTGTTCTGTAGTTGCCTTATTCCAGTGCATTCACGTTTTTGTGGAGGACTACTATAATAGATTTCTTCCATTCGTCCGGTGATCTCCCCTCCTTCCACGCTGCGTTGCATATCTTATGAAGCTCCTTTATTACGGCTTCTCCTTTATATTTTATCATCTCAACTGTTATACCGTCATTACCAGGGCTTTTGTTGTTTTCCAGTCGCTGTACAGCTCTTATGACTTCTGCTTCTAGGATGTCATTTTCAGCGTCTTCTCTTGCAAACTGCAATAGAGGCAAAGATCAATGAATTTGGAGAAAAACAGGACATAGAAAAGGGCAGAACTGCTAACCGCGGCGATACTAGAAGCTCTGTGATTACTTCATTTACAGTGTCTTGGTCCATTTGTGCCTTGTACAGGTTGCTGCAGTAGACCGTCCATCTCTGCGCAATGTCACTTCTGTTCATCAGTACTTTACCTTCTTCGTTTTTGATTGCTGTAAGTTTTGGCTGCCATCTTATGTTGATATTCCTAATCATTTCTCTTGTCTTGCACTCTCCATGTTCTTTTCTATTTCTTTGCATTGGTCTCGGAGCCATTTGGCTTTATCTGCTCTTGCTGCTTTCCGTACCTAGTTGCATTTTGTCTTGTATTGTTCCTCCGCTGCATTAGAGTTGTTTCTTCTGATTTTAGTTCTCTTTTCTTTTGCGCCAGACTCTAAGTTTTCTGCTGTAATCCATATTTTTTATTCTTTCTAGTTCTGAGATTGTTTGCTACATTGCTTCTAGTAGATCTATCGCCGCGGTTAGCCGTTCTGCCCTTTTCTATGTCCTGTTCTTCTCCAAATTCATTGATCTTTGCCTCTATTGCAGTTTGATATGCACTCTGTATTTGCCTTTCAACCAGCCTTGATATATTCTTTCTTGTCTGCGATTCTGTCTTGTACTGTGTTTTATTTTGATGTTTGCTATGACGAAACTATGATCAGAGTCAGCTTCTGGGCCTTGGAATGTTCGGCATTGTTGGACTGACCTTGTCCATCGGGCATTAATTAGTATAAGATCCATAAAGTTTCTGGATCTGCCATCGCAGAAACGCCGTGTCCATTTGCGGCATTCTTTCAGCTGGAACCTTGTCTTACAGATCATTAATTCATTGTCCGCTGCTAATTCTAATAGTCTATCTAATAGTTCGTTTCTATTCCCGTATCCGAATTTTCCCATGGCCTTCTCCCATCCCGTGTTGTCTGTCCCAATCTTTGCATTCCAGTCTCCTCCGATGAATAGCACATCTCGCTTAGTTACTTCCTTGACCGTTGCTGTAGAAGCTTTCATAGTCTTGATCTGAGCTCTCCGCAGTGGGTGCAGGCCTATATATTTGGTTGATCGTTATGTTGAATGGGATGACTTCGAATCCTGCCACTATCATTCTTTCATTCACTGGCTTATACCCTATTAGGGCGTCTATGGCTCGATTATTCAATAGGAACCCGACTCCTGCCTCATGTCGATGTTCATTTCCTGACCATATAATTTTACCACCGCTCATTTCTCCCGCTTGTGTCCAGCACATTTCTGAGATACCAAGGATGTCGCATCTGTATCTCTGCATTTCCTCTTGGAGCAGCTGTAGTTTACCCGCCGCCCATAGTGTTCGGACATTCCATGTTCGTATTGATAACACGACGTCTTTCGTTGGAGAAAGATTAGCTCCAGATAAATAAATAAATATTCTTATATTCCGAAGCTATTAAAATTACATTTTTGAATTTTAAACCTTATCTATCGCTGTCCAAGGATTTAAAAAATGAATGCGCAATGTCTTTTACTTTTGTTTCGGTTAGTTGACAAGCAATGATAAATTGTTACAGTTATTGAGTTTTTACAGGCCCCAACTGCTCATTAGCCGAGTTATGCAGATGCATAACTCAGTCTTTTCACTGCTATACTAAAGTCTCAAATCCTCCAGAATTCCTAACCTCGTTTTCCCAATTCTTTTCCTCCCAGGCGGAATCCTCCTTAATTGTAATTGTAATCTAATTTCTTATTAAGAGCTACTTTAGGAAAATACCCATCAGAGTCGCTCCGGTTCAGTGAAATTGCTGTCTTATAATACAGACTTCAGGAAGAAAACTGAGGAGCTCGACACGCAGCTCTCGAGAGATGCAGCTTTTCTACATCCTACTTCTGGTCTCCTGTCAGTGAAAATGCCTGTCCTTTCATTGTGCCTAGTTGTCTTCTATCTACGTGGATAACCAGACGGTAATGGCATCGTGTACCATGGATATCATCCCCATCGTCGTTTTGGTGATCTTCGATGCAACCACAGTATAAATAATTATACAGTATGTCGACTCCGGCCGCTGCCTGTTGACTAGGTTTTCTGGTGACGCCATTTTGAAAGTGAGCTGTTTAACAGTGGGCGGAGCTAACTAGCTGTTTGACAACTTTCAAATCAACGCTGCCTGTTGACTAGGTTAATTATCTGGTGACGCCATTTTGAAAGTGAGCTGTTTGACAGTGGGCGGAGCTAACTCATTTTCTAATCAGTCACACATTCTGACTGCAGCAGAGGCCGAGAGTCGACGTACTGTATAATTATTTATACTGTGATGCAACTTTGTTCACTGTGCCAACCTTAAACTCTTGATGGTAGTCAATGGGTAGAGAATTTCCTGCATCTAGTTGTATGAGCAACGATAGTGCCCAACGAATCTCAGGCGGCAATTTTGTGAGGTGCTTAAAATGGTATGCGGACAATTCATCCCCGGACGATTCATCCCGGACGATTCATCCCCGGACTATTGATCCCCGGACGATTCATCCTGGACCATTCATCCTGGACCATTCATCCTGGACGATTCATCCTGGACCATTCATCCCTGGACGATTCATCCTGGACCATTCATCCCGGACCATTCATCCTGGACGATTCATCCTGGACCATTCATCCTGGACCATTCATCCCGGACCATTCAATCAAATGAAATAGAAATTACGATATAAAGTAAAGCAACGGAAAGAATTGAAATTAATGAAGAAGCATCTATTTGAAATTTATCAGCAGTAGTAGGTGTAGAGGTCCTGATGGTGTAGGGAATGGGACTAGTTCACTGAAAAGCGAAGAATTTACTGTAACAGTTAATGACTGTGAAGTTATAGTACTATCGGTCTTGTTACATTTCTGTAACAGAAATATCCTTGTATTAATACACATTATCAAATGAAATAAAACAAATGTTGCATTTAAATAATTTCTATTATTTTATTTAACTTTAAGTTGTGACAAAGTTTTACTCCAGCATTCCATAAACAGAGAACAGTGGTGCCGCACTCTGAGAACGATTTTGACCAATGAATTCAGCAATGTCAAAGCAACCATCTTTTTCCAGAGTCCAAAGGTGTTGTTCCTCATAGTTATGGGCAAAAAGACAATTCTCCCCACGATGACATGTATTCGGCTTCCAAAACTCATAATGTCGACAAAGCACATAGCCACCACGAAAGTCACGATGATTTATTTTACTAATTGGTTTACAACTAAGTTTCGATTTATTAATAATAAGATGTAGTTACAGTAGTAACAGTTTTAATTGTGCGACAAATGCGCAATTGCACGAAGGTACAATAACACATTTGTTTCTCCGTATCCACCAACAGCACGTCTAACTCTTTCGACCAAGTCGCGGTATTTCTTCACACCAATTTCCTGAAGGGTGAGTGCACATGAACAGTGATTGTATGCCATGATGCCAGCCTTCCACTATGTTTGTGGTACGTGCTATACCATCTCCAGCTGATTCGTACTGATTCCACATCGGGATTGGAAACATGGCTGGGCCATAATTGTGGCCTCTGCCTCGGAGTCGTCGACCTCTAATGTAGGTGTGTTCGAAGTAGGATAGAAGTTCGTTCGTTCATTCTGTCATGTTCTGGCATGTCTTCAGCTAGCAAGTCGAATGATTCAGCAACATCATCAACCGGTACATGTGCGAGTGCTGATAAACATCGAACACTTCCACGTAGCACATCGTCAGTTTCGTAATCGTTCTTCATACCCAATTCATTCACCTTGCGAAGGACACTCTGGTTGAGATGAAAGTAACATCCGGTTATGGAAGCTCCGGGAAATGCATGGGAAAATGCTCCCATTGCCGCTGACTCGAAATCGGTTAAAATCGTTTTTGGTGCAGCACTTGGCATCAGATTCTTCAATTCCGTTATAAGACGGTCGTAGGTTGCTCGGGTCTTGTTCGGCAATAGACAAAATACTGCGGCAGGATTAATTCCGTTCATGAACTGGAAATGACCACCAAGAAGCATTCTATCGCCCAAGATGATAAGCCGATCATCTCCCGATCCAGAATCAAATAATAGGAAATTGATAAATTTCGATGGGAAATGAAAGCTGAGATTAGTTGGTGTTGGTGGTAAGGTCTGCTGGTTATCACCGCTTGACAATACAACTTGACGATGACGACGCAGAACACGGTTGAGAGAAGTTTTCTTGGGCAAGGCCATCAACACATGTGGACCCAGATCAACCATGACCGCACCGGAAGACGAACTTGGTGTTGCTATAGTTTCTGTCATTTTCTTCTTCATATCTGCGATAGCGGCCCGTGCAAGTGCTGTTGAGACATTACCGCTGTGGGTGTGGTCTGGTGACTGATCTCCGATCACAACGTTGTTTGCATCTGTTAGCAGTCGTGCTTTGCAGTTGAAAACCTGGTGTTTGCAACAGCGCCATTGTGTTTGTCCTTGTGCGTTCTCTCCTTTTCTCCAGTATTCGTAGTTTCGATGTATCACCGTTCGCTTTCCACGTTTCGATGTTCCAAAGTTTACCGTCGTCATAACGTATTATTTTATTGTTTCTTATTCAATGTTTTCCGTTAACTAAGAAATAAGCCTATTTATTTCTTGATATTGAAACGTTTCTGATTCGAAAAACCTGCGCACTTCACACTGAACCCATACTTTGGTGACGTCATGTTTTTTTACCTAAGAGTCATTATTTCAGTAAGTAAGATGAAATGTGTGGTGTAATGGCGAACCTTGTAAATGTTTTACAACTAAGTATTGGTTACTTCATGATTTCTGTCGTATTTACACCGGAAATACCACACGAGTTCTATTTTCTTATGAATTCTACGAGTGTGGAATCCACGAGTACAATTCATTTGAAAATAGAACGAGTTTGGTACTTAATGTACTAAAACGAAAAAATCATGAAGTAACCTATTTATACCATGACCATACCATGAAAGGTGCGTTAAAGCTTCATAATTCACTTACTAACCACAATCATAGAATACTGTCCAGGATGAATCGTCCGTAATGAATCGTCCGGGATGAATGGTCCAGGATGAATCGTCCAGGATGAATCGTCCAGGATGAACAGTCAGTGGCGTACGGAGCCTAAATGCCGCCCGGGGCGACGGCCCAAAATTACCGCCCTTGGCACTTAATTTTGGAAATTTCCGGACAATTTTCTTTATTTCTTCCGCCAAAATTTCTGATGACCTTTTTTTTGCTTTCCCCTTTACTCTGATTGGTAGAAGCCGCCCTGTTCTGCGCCCCGGCCGCCCCTCCCGCCCCTCATTACGCCACTGTATGCTTATTTATTCCATTATTTTTCTTCCTTTCCTTCCCTTCTTTCTCTACTTTTATTACTTTCTCTTATACTTTTATTTTTCTTCAATCCTATTTTGCCGCCCCTGCTCAAGTGCCGCCCGGGGCGACTCGCCCCCTGCCCTCCGTACGGTACGCCACTGTGAACAGTCCGGGGATGAATGGTCCAGGATGAATCGTCCGGGGATGAATTGTCCGGGGATGAATCGTCCGGTTTACTATCATAAGGGCGACTTCGAAAGGGCGACTATCAAAAGGGCGACTTCGAAAGGGCGACGCTTAAAAGGGCGCCTGTTTAAAAGGGCGCTGATCAAAAGGGCGAGCAAACAAAAGGGCGACAATCGAAAGGGCGACAATGTCCGTAGTACTTCAAAGCCAAAGGTTCAAGGTAAATGCGCACATAAACAAAGCGGTATAGCATTGATACCAATCAATCCTTTCATGTACATACGGTAGTTTACCTAGCCAGGCTAGCCTATTATAAATATCTAATCTGTTGGGACGATATCTGACTATATAAATGAAGGTTTAAAGGAAAAACTTACAGTGCTGCTTTTTAACTCGCACATGTTACAGCAGATTTTGGAAAGTTAAGTTCCTGGAAAAGTTTGAGAATGAACTTAGCATTTGTAAAGAGCAACAAAGGTCGAGATATGTTAATGGTTGATGGCTGTACATTCAGACTTGAGAAAACAATAAAAGAAAAGAAAATTTGGAAGTGCACTGAATATCGGAGAGCTAATTAAGTGTACGTCCCGTAATCTCAACCTGAACATTTGATTATCATAATATTTCAATAAGAGTGTGGGCCCTATCTTAATACACAAATTTCGAATTAAATTCCTTTTTTGTAACCTATTTGTCGCCTTTTCGATTAATAATACAATTCTTTCAGTAATTATACGATTTTAACGTATTTGTCGCCCTTTTGTTTGTCGTTATTATACGACTGTAACCTATTTGTCGCCCTTTCGATTGTCGCCCTTTTGTTTGCTCGCCCTTTTGATCAGCGCCCTTTTAAACGGGCGCCCTTTTAAGCGGCGCCCTTTCGAAGTCGCCCTTTTGATAGTCGCCCTTTCGAAGTCGCCCTTTTGATAGGATACCGAATCGTCCGGGGATGAATTGTCCGGGGATGAATCGTCCAGGATGAATCGTCCGGGGATGAATTCTCCGGGGATGAATAGTCACCAAACCCTTAAAATACAATGTGTCATTTTGTCTGGATAACTAGCTAATAATAATGAGTGACGATAATGACACTCGAAAGGTTTCATATTTTTATTAGAATATTTTTTATCAAACTTAACGCTTGTGGACGAGGTGAATAAATTTGAGAGTAATATTTTTAAGACATATTATTACTTTTCAGGTGACGCCAGATTGCCTTCTTGAATCGTTCTCTGCTAATTCTTCGATTAAAGCATACGTCGACTGATATGAGAGACCTCATAACTTCTTCGTCTCTTTGCTTTGTTGATGAATTCAATATCCAATGCAGATAGGACTTTTGTAAGATAATGTCCAACATCTCCAGTGGAAGATCGTACAACTGAAATGCAAACATATGGAAATTAACACTTGAAAACTATATTAGATATCACGATTAGCTTATCTACGACGCTATGAGGATAACAAATAATTAAATTGGCTTAACATGGATTTCAACAGTTCAGAAGACTTTTGAAACACTGCATTTTACAAGAGTTACCTAGTCGCCAAATATTCAAAGTATAATTTCAAAATATGTTGATCCCACTGATAAAGTGATATGTAACTTAATTCCTAATTAATGGTCCAAAATACTGCATCTCATGTACTAATCTAAATAATCTCTCTGTTTCTTACATATTTTATATCTATTATGGCCTTCGTTGGTGCTAACTGAATGTTATATAAGCTCGCCCATATTCATGTTCCATCTCAGAGTTAATCTCATGATCTTCAATCAAGTTTATGTTCTACATATTCTTCATGATTCCTTCTACGAGACACTAACGTTTTTCTCTGATCATTATCACCTCGAATAATGTTAGTATCTCATTCCATCCACAATCGACCGTTCTTCTGTTATCTGATCGTTGTTTGAGTCATTCATGCAACCAGAATGTTTCCCTGCTTCAGGGTATTCTCCTGATGGTGCTGCACTCTTGTGCATGCTCACCGCTTAATGGCTCGATTGTGCAGAGTATACTGTACGAGCGCCCGTGACACAATTCAAAATGGTTTTCATTGCTAATCATTTTATTTGAGTAGATTGTTAAAAAGTACAACGAGTTAAATTTAACTGGCTCTTTATGATGTTTCCGCAGCTTTAGATATTGTTGACCATAATAGTCTTCTTCAGCGTCTTGAGACTCCTTATGATTTGCTGGGCCTCCCTCTTTGTTCGGTTCGATCATATTTGTCTGAGCGAACCCACATGAGTATCTCCGGCGATTTCAGAGCTAAATGGATCCACATTAAACTGGGTTTTCTTAAGGCTCTGTCCTGGGTCCCTTGCTCTTTATTCTAAATAAGACTGAAGGAGAAGGAAATTGGGTCTTTTTGGGCATATATGCAGAATGGACAATAATAGAAAAATAAAAACTGTCGTGATGGGAATGATGGATGGAAGTGGACGAAGAGGAAGACCTAACAGGGAATGGACTGATGACATCAGGGATTGGTGTAAACAAGACCTACACAGCTTGAGTGTTTTGGCACAAGACAGAGGATTATGGAAGCAAATGACGAAATTTGCATTGGACACCTACGGGCTTTTGGCCCATGGATCCTGATGATGATGATGATGATGAAGACTGACATTCTTTTTTTCCCATTCTTTGAAGCTGCTGGTCATCTCTTTGCGGATGAAGTACAGGCATTCGAACATGGGTCTACTTCATTCCAGCTGCACTTAGTTGAGCGTTCTCAAGCCCTCTCTAATTCTCTCCATTCCTGGATGATCACATCAAACCGGCTCTCACTTAACGCCTCTAAAACCCAGTTCATCTGGTTTGGTACCTCCAAACACCTTCTGAAGATTGATTTAGTTCTCCTCTTTTAAATATTCCGGGAGTATACTCCTTTTCTTCAAATGTACGTGATCTGGGTGTTACGCTAGATAGCTCCCTTTCTTTTAACGACCATACCTAAAACATGACAGTACCTCCAAACAGGTTCTGAAGATTGATTTAGTCTTCGTATTTTCATTTCAGGCTTCTTAGAGTTGATCAGCGTTCTGTGTTGTCTTCTGTTTTAGCCACGGTGGTTCACGTTTTCGTATGCTCCCGAATTGACTACTGTAATTCCCTTCTCATTGGCCTACTCATGGTTCGTCTTTCACCAATGCAGTCGGTAATAAATGTGGCTGCCAGATTAATAGCCCGCCTACCACGCTACTCTTCTATCTTCATGTTTGAACAGTAGCACTGGCTTCCTCTTCTCCACGCATTCAATTCAAATCCTCATTCTGGTTTTCAAAGAACAACGAGGTCTTGCCCGGAAATATTTGGCTGATGTAGTACTTTGGCCTATTTCAGCCTTCTCGCATCGACCACTCCGCTCTGCAAACAGACGATCTTCGAGTTCCTCATACCAGAACAGCTGAGCCTCAGTCCCGGTTCTTTGGCTCAATTGGTCCCTCTCTTTGGAATGCGCTGTCTCCATCCACTCGCTCTGAAATTCTAGCAAGTATCTCCTCCTTCCCTTTGCATTCCTCACAACATATTTTTCGCCTTTTAGGCATTGCGCACTGGCAGCGCCTCTGAATAGTTCACCCTACTATAAATGTTAGCATACAATGCAACACAATACAAAAGGAGGCATCTAATAATAGCCCACGTGTAAAAATCTATAAAGAAGTGCGTGGATGGATTGGGTAGCTGTGAGGCTGCCTATTACATGATCCACTTCAAATACTGAAATACAGATTTATTTTTGTTATTTATAGCTTAAACATTCAGTGTATTCATTAAGGTCACGATGGATCGGTGATTTGGAAAAAATACATTAAATTACACCGATTTTGTCATTATGACGTCGAATCGATGGTAAATTTCTGTGACAATTTCTGCCCCTTCATAAGTTGCGGGCTCTGTGCAACCGCAAGCTTCGCACACCTCTGAGGTCGGAACTGCTCATCAACATGCGTATTAAAGTCATGTATACAAAACAACTCTGAAATTTGTCACTTTAAAATTTTAAAATTGCAATATCTGTTAACATAGCGCTGACAGAGAATGACAGACACGAGCAGATAAAGAAAGATTAAGACAACGCATTCCCAGCGTTGCTAGCTGTTTTAACAAAATTATATACCAAGATTTTAAAAGACTTCGGTGTAAAGGCAAAAAACACAATGACAAACAGAACTTGAAAAGTAAGGAAGGAAGTCCATTACCTTCAAGATTACAATCATGGTGAGAAGTTTGAAGAGGACGAGCTGACAGTTGACGTTGTGTGTGTGTTTGCAAATTAGGCCTAAGCTGACAAGGAAAATAAATAGAAAAGCAGGTTTTGCCCAGAGGTTAGAATGTCGGACTTGGCTGCGTAAAGAAGGGTGATTGGAGAATTCGGCGCAGGGGTGATTGATAAGAGTGCTCGCCTGTAACGCGGATTTTGAGTTCGTACGTCGCCCGAGGCAGATACTGTGTAGGGTTCTTGAGCAACTCCTTCACTCACAATTATAATGCTGTGCGTCATCTAGGCTCCGTTGTATAGTCGTGTGCACATCTGAGTTTTAGCCTAGTGCTAGAGGCAGTAATGTCACTGAGCCTTAGCAACAGCGAGGCAGCAATGAAATTAACTGTGAACAATCTTCCATTTGCTGAGGGCATTGGCCTCCTCAGTAGAAGCTGACCAGAATTACAGGATATTACGACACAGATAGAAACTAAATGTTTCGGCCTAGTGATCAACGCAGAGAAAACAAAAACAATGGTAATTGAAAAGACCAATAAGACACCAATAAGGATCAACATCCAAGGAGAACCAATTATTGGGCTGGTAGAACAATTCGTCTACCAAGGAGGGCTAATAAACGCAAATAGCATCAACAAAAAGTCATATACAAAGAAGAATTTTTGGACGAACTTTCCAAGCATTTGGAATAAAGAACAGAATATCAGAGAATTAACACAGAAAACCAAGATAAAAATAATATACGAGACGATGATGCAACCGATTTTTTTATTTCGATCGGAATGTTGGACAAAGTAAAATGAGAAAAGAATTCTTACAGCAGAAATGAGTTGGCCACTGAAGATCGCAGAGGTTTAAAGGCTACACAAAAAATAAGAAACTATGACATAAGACAATCATTTGGTAGGCTATTCAAGCTACTTTGCTAGGCAAAGTCGCTCATCGAAGACTCCACTGGTTTGGACATGGAGAGAATGCCAGTAGATCGAATTCCACACAATGCACTGCATGCAAGATTCGAAATAAAAAGAAACAAAGGCAAACCGTTGATGGACAACATAAATAAGGACAAACAATCACTTGAACTAACAATAAGGGAGCAATGGACTTGATAAATGACCGAGGACAATGGAGATCATGTTCTCGTACCCTCGCCGCCTAATGGGTGGCCTCAGCAACTAATGATGAGTATATGAATGAGGCACATGAATAAGCTACAAGTGTATTGCATATAATTTATAATTTTTTCTTTATGCATGTGAGGCCTGGACAATTAAAAAGACTGATCATGATAAAATCCTGGCTTTTGAAATGTACTGCTATAGAAGAATATTGCATCTGAATTGGACAATGAAGGTGACAAATAAGGAGGTCCGAAGAAGATTACACATAAAGGAAGATCTAATACAGTCAGTAATGAGAAGGAAATTGGGTCTGTTTGGACATATATGCAGAATGGACAATAATAGAAAAATAAAAACTGTCATGATGGGTATGATGGATGGAAGTGGACGAAGAGGAAGACCTAACAGGGAATGGACTGATGACATCAGGGATTGGTGCAAACAAGACCTACACAGTTTGAGTGTATTGGCGCAAGACAGAGGATTATGGAAACGGATGACGAAATTTGCATTGGACACCTACGGGCTTTCGGCCCATGGATCCTGATGATGATGATGACGTAATTGAATTTTATTGGGATTAATGCAGAGCTTCTCATTTGAGAATAGAAGGCGATTTGAAAATCGATCGCGCTGGATTGCGTAGGTGATCGATGCGCGGTCAACCTCGGGACCTTTTGTCTACAGCATATCACTATTTTGTGTATCGTATTCGTATAGCTGCATATAACATTATTTGTTACATTCCTCTCCAACATAAAATTATTTGAACGAATTGTTGCTAATCAACTAACTGCTTACTTAGATTTGAATGGGTTGCTTCCTCCCTTGCAGTCGGGTTTTCGGAAGAACCATTCTACCGAAACTCTAGGCCTATTGGTCCGCCTATTATCAGACTTCTATGGCGCCATGGATAGTGGTCAGATAACCCTTCTAGCTCTATTTGATGTTAGCGCTGCATTTGACTCTGTTGACCATTCTATCCTCCTTCAACGCCTCTCTATTTCTTTTGGACTGACTGGTAAACCATTAGAATGGCTTCCTTCTTTCCTTACAGATCACACTAACTGTGTAATTGCTGGCTCCTCTAGGTCCCGCTGGGTCCCTGCCCTCTTTGGTGTACCTCAGGGATCAGTGCTGGGCCCTTTGCTTTACATTCTTTACACATCTGACGTTAGCTCCCTACTACTGTCATGTGAACTCTTGCACCAGCTGTATGCTGATGACATACAAGCATACGTCCACTGCGGTGCAGTTGATGCAGTGGCCTCTGTTGGGCTGATGTGCCGTGCCATGGATGCCCTTTCTGATTGGATGGCCTCTAATCGCTTGCTTTTGAATCCATCCAAAACCCCGTTCATTTGGCTTGGTGGTCGCAGTCAGTTGGCTGGTGTTGACCTACACCTGTTCGCCGAGACCTTCCCGTATATTGCCTCATCGCTTACTGTTCGTGACCTTGGGGTGACACTTGATCAAGAACTTAGTCTTTCGCAGCACGTCAACCTGATCACACGAAGCTGTTACTACCAGCCCCGTCAGTTGCGTGTTGTCCTGCGGTCCCTCTCCCATGCTGCTGCTGTGGTACTTGTCCACGCCTTCGTCACCAGCAGGTTTGATAATTGCTGCTCGGTTCGTGCTGGTCACCCATCTGGCTTAGTAGGGCGACTTGACCGGGTCCCTCGTTCTGCTGCTCGGCTTATTGGTCATATCCCCAAATATGCCCCAGTTTCTGCCTATATGCGTGATGTATTGCACTGGCTTCCTGCCTCGCAATGCATATCCTATAGGATAGCAGCTTGTCTGGCGGTGTCTCACTGGTAGTGCTCCGTCCTACTAATCTGAGCCATATTCATGGGAGAGGAGTAAACTACTCCGAGCGTAACGCCTACTACGGGGATAACTATTCCCTGAATAAAACTTAGTCGTGTTCGGTATTTATAAAATAGGCGTAGACGGCCGATTAGTAGTTACTGTTACTCTGGGCGGAAACTGCGCTGACGCTGGGTTTTCCCAATATTTGAGTGTTTATCGTTGATCGCGCATGCGCAAATAGGTCCGTTGCCGACGAAAAGTAAAATAAGAAAGCAAGTAAGTCTAGCCTTTATTACCCCACTAACAAACGCGCAGCATTTGCATCGAAATAGGATGTAAAATAAAACAGAAGTAAAAATAATATATAGTATTAATAGTGAGGAGGTCGGAACATCGAATTACACGGTTGTGAGGACAATGTAAACAAATAAAATTTGAAAGACGGCGGTAAAGCAAAACAAATCTAATTTAATATAAATGTAGGCCTAATTGTTACAGTAGGCCTAAATATGAGAGTGAGCGTTAATTAGCAGCAAAGGTACAGTAAGAAAATGACAAGGAAAAGTGACAAAATTTTGAAGTTTACGGTGAAGTTGGGACAGATCGAGGCCTAACGGATACACGCGGCACTTCAAATGCAACATTGTCAGACATCTCGTCAAATTTTAACATATTCTGACGGCGAAATGAAAGGCAATTTAAAGTTCGCCGTTGGGGAACTAGACGAGTTAATTAGGCCTACAGATTCTTTTAAACACTTATTGATGTCTAAAACGTCGTCGAATGGAACGAATAACGACCGCCGCCATATTGTTTATTGCCTTTAAGCTGAGAATAGGAGTTACACCTATCTCATGAATATATCGCCTCTGATCTCTGTCGCCCGGTTTCCGACTTAGCCTCTCGTCGAGCTCTGCGCTCTTCGACTAAGGGGAGCTGTTGGTCCCTCGGGCCCGCTCCTCAGTCAGACAGCATCGAGCCTTCTCAAATGAGAAGCTCTGGATGAATGACAAATTGTATTTGTCTGTTAATATTAGTCTCTCTAGAAACTTATAAGCTCTTACACCAGGAACCATACAGCGTATGTGATTTCGCTTGATAGCATTATGTAGGATCAGACAAGCAGTTTGGGTTGAAGGTGTTTTAGTCAAAGCGGTTGGTTAAACTGTAATAAAGGATTGATTGGTTACACTGTAATTAAACATTTTAGGTCGCAATCTCGAAGCTGAGCATCGTAATTATTTTTCTTCATTGCTTAGGCTATGAATAGAATTCTGTATGCATTTGCATATGAAACCTGGATCTGAATTTACTAATTGTTGTTTGTGTTTCTCCTATTTTGTGGATAGGTGTAGTATGTTGAACTCAAGACATTTCCATGGATTATTCTAAACGTCACTATCTTCCTGGCTGTAGCTTTGGTTTCGTGCGCTCTCGATTGATGCCTTGTGCATTTAGTTCTGCGCTAATTAATACTAACAAGACTACCAGTCACTGAAATATGATCTCAATCGCCATTCGTTCTTCCTTCTTTAATATTAAAATATAAAATTCCGTAGACCTACCGTTGCTGACTTTGGAGGCCCTACTTATAATATTCACGTAAAGCTCTTCAACTGGGTCAAGCGATAAGTTTACAGATGAGAGCAACGATTGCTCAGGTTTCAACCCAAATCTGCGAAACTTCAAGGCTTCAAGTTTGTTACGGAGGCGTTACATTTTACATATATAAATTGTTAGATGATATAGGCCTAGTTTCTCAACCTTACCGTTGTGCTTGAAGGCTGGTGATCAGTTTCTGTTAAAAACATAAGCAAGGGGATATACATTTTTTTAAACAGTGTTTCATAATAAAATTTATTGTATATAATGATATTCTAAAGATATTAGGTGATGGCAAACTGAAACATGACATTGTATAGATTTCTGATGTCTGAACTGTTTTATTCGACAAGATAAGCCGAATAGTAGCAACCAACAACAATCTGAACACAGGCTATTGTTTTAAAATATCTATCTTACACTGTCCAAGGAATATATACAGGGTGGGCCAAAAAAAAGGAACCCCCTAGGCATTTTTGCTAATATTTCCGCCAAAAGTAAGAATTTTTAAATCACGTTTCACAGGCTTAAAGGTAATTCATATCTACGTATAATGGCCAAATTTCACCGAAAAGATTCAAACAGAACAAAAGTTATATCACTTTTAGTGAGTCCACCCACTGTTTTTTGATGGTTCAAAAACGTAACGCAACAAAAAGCAACAAAAAACGATTTTACTAAGCAATTTCTCAAATAATTGTAATCAAACAAACTTGATTATTGTTTCACAACTTGAGTTTAATGTCTCCACCACCAGTGCCCATACATGTTCTGAGTCTTTTTGTAAAGTTTTGATGTCTTTGTTGATGGGTTCCAGAGGTAAATCTTCCCACATCAACTTCAATGCGACCTTCAATTCTCTTATCGTTTTTGGCCTTGGTCGCAGATTGTGGTATTTCTCCAGCATAGCTCCCCTTACGTGATAATCCATTTGTTCGAGTGTGGAAGATTTCGGCCTTCCGCTGCCTTTACGACGTTCCAGAGCCGATCCCCTTTCATCAATGCGGGGGCATATTTTTTAACGGTAGGCCTAATCAGCTTCCACTGTTTATCAGGGCAAGCGGCGATTAGAGCTTTAGCTCAAAGACCCTGCTCATGAGGTGTCTGCATACGCATTTTATCTGTCATTGACACCTTGCCCATCTCAATATTTTATAAACTTAAATTTCATTATGTCACCAACTCTTTTCTTTTTAGTTGTGACCTAACTCAAGAACTTTCCTTATCTCTACATATAAATTGCTCAACGTCTTCTAACTGTTTAAGAATTAAATTGACACAGTTCTTTCAATGTTTCTTTCTCTTCTTCAAACACAGTTATTCGTCAAACACAACTCGACTGTAACTTCTACATTAACATACAGCTCTCTACTGCATTAAAACAACTACTACACTGTATATGTTCAAATTCACTGTCATCAGCAGTTTCTAAGTTTGGCGCGCTAACTGCACGTGCAAAAGAATCTACCGTCAGCCAATATTTAGGCTACTTTAGGCCAAACGCCGCCAGCCGACCGCGCAACTAAGGCCTAAGACTAAAACGCTTAACAATCGAATACACATTATATATATATATCAACATAAGGAACACCTGTGCTCATTATATATGCAAAACATTAGTTCACATTACCTCCTTCCCTTTCTTTGGATTGAGCAAATTAAACTTAAAAATTTGCGAAATCATCATGTACTAAATTATGCAATAAACTTAATACTATACAATATATTAAAATAAACAATCTTATAATCTAGATAAACAATCTGCTACAACATTTAATCGTCCTTTCTTATAATTAACCTCTACATCAAAAGTAGTGGTCATGGTTGTGGTAGTGGTCATGGTTGTGGTAGTGGTCATGGTTGTGGTAGTGGTCATGGTTGTGGTAGTGGTCATGGTTGTGGTAGTGGTCATGGTTGTGGTACTGGTCATGGTTGTGGTAGTGGAAGTGGTTGTGGAGATGGTTATGGTTGTGATGGTGGTTATGGTTGTGATAGTGGTCATGGTTGTGATGGTGGTCATGGTTGTGGTGGCTGTGGTGGTGTGATTCTTATTGTAACTGCATTTTAGTAATTTGTATTGCGCTGGTTTCCTATGCATCAACCGGTGGCGCTCCACCTGTTTTGACGGTGGTATTGTTGCCCCAACGACATCATCGTCATCATTATCCAGTGTGATTCTCCTCACAGATTTTATTTTAGTTATAATTACAGTTATAGTTAATGGTGTTTTTATTTTAGTTATGGTTATAGTTATAGTTAGTATTATTTTTTAGTTATAGTTATAGTTATAGTTAGTGGATTTTTATTTTAGTTAATTCTAGTTACTACTTAGTTACAATGATATTATAAGCAAAATTGTGCGTATTAACACGCTGTTTCACAATTTGCCCAGAGCTTTGAAAGCCTTTGAAGCATGGGTGCATTCAGCTTCATGAATACACGAGTTTCCAAAGTAACTGACACAATTGCATAATAAAAATATTGCATTTTTTGTTCTCATTTATGTCGAATCGTCCATATTGCACTTCCTATTTTAATTTTTTGTATTAACGAAAATAAAGATGAATTTTCGTTATTGTTATTTTCGTTATAGTTATAGTTATAGTTAATGATATTTTTTAGTTATAGTTATAGTTATCGTTAACGAAATCATTTTATTTTCGTTAACGAACATTTTCGTTATCGTTATCGTTAACGAGAATCACACTGTCATTATCATCAACCACACAACTACTAGGCCCCATCAAACGGAACCCCTGGGAAGCTGGTGACTGCTGCTCGGAATATCATCGACAACGTTACCGTCTTCTATTATCCGGACACAGGTGCACAGTTACTGAGACTCTAAATCTCTGTTCGCTACTCTGAGTCGGAAACTCCACCCTTGTTGGTCATCGTTTCCATAAGTTAGGTGATGGGTCAACGGATTAAGGCAACCGTCTGTCGGACATGGCCTCGGGATAGAGATCGTCTCCCGCGTAATGGCTCCATCGTCACGGATGTTCATTACAATATATGGGTCACTTGCTGTCAGAAAAACAACACAGGCCACATTAAAACTAAGGAAAACACAAATCTTCACCAGCAGGGTACAGTTCACCTTCTGATCTGTGTCTCGCAGGGCGCTGTATTAAGAATAATGGTCCCTCACTTTTGTGGCTATTTGAGCATTCTCCCGTGTTGGGACCTACGAAATGGTCTATTGGAGAATGCATATCTATTGCGTCTGAGTTAAATGGCTACGAATCTCTAGATGTTTCTCGATGTTTTGTCCCGCATCATGGAGACATGAAATGCTGAGTAAGTATTCATAAACCTATGTATATGTAACAGGGAATGTGTATAATCAGGGAATATGTATGAAATTTTCAGGGTATGTGTCATTGCGCATAGAAATCTGGCTTAATGTGATATTGTAAGCTTTACAGGGTATGTGTATAGAAATCACATGACATTTTAAGGGTATGTGTATAATATATATACCCTGGTTTTCAGAAAATGTATACATTCCCTGAGTGAATCAGGGAATATACAGTACATTTACCCTGAACATTTCATATTCCCTGATTATACACATTCCCCTAACATCTATAATACATAGTGTATATCTGCCTCAGGTTCCTGCTATGGAACCTGTGCCGGTCCCAAGCCCGGGTAAAGGAGGAGGGTTTCGCGGAGGGTTTGCAGCCCTCCCGGGTAAAACAAATTACCGCAACAGAAACGACACAGATTAAACTGGAGGCGGCACATCATCGTTGGCTGAGAAGATTACTGAAGATCACTTGGAGGGATAAGGTCAGAAATGAGGAAGTAAGAAGGAGAACATCCATGGAGAAACTGGAAGACATGCTGAAGAAGATGCAGTTACGTTGGTTGGGGCACATACATAGATCGGGAGAGGAGAGAACGCTAAAGCAGGCACTGGATTGGACTCCGTCGGGATGGAGAAGAGGGCGAGGAAGACCCAGAAAGACTTGGAGAAGCACGATCACTCAGGATCTGGAAGGCGGCGGAATGACGTGGGACGATGCTATGCTGGCCGCGGAAGACAGGATAACGTGGAGAGGCTGTGTCGCCCGATGCGCTGACAGCGCGAGGAAGGACTAAGGTCTAAGGTAAGGTATATCTGCTAACACAGATGCATGCAAAGCCCTTTTTAAATGTACGGAGCAATTGTAGATTCTCTTGTTTTTTCTCCTTTCTTTTTCAAACCAACCTAAGTGCTAGTATCTGCTGTACCGTGCTTCTGTCCTTTCTGAATCCAGCCGGTTCAACTGCAAGGCATTCTTCGGTCTGGCATATGAGTCCTTCCGTGAGTATCATCATTACAACTTTGCCAATGTGACTTATCAACGGAACTGTTCTGTAGTTGCCGCATTCTAGTACATTACCCTTTTTGTGGAAGACTACTAAAATATATTTCTTCCATTCGTCCGGTGATCTCGCCTCGTTCCACGCTACGTAGCATATCCTGTGGAGCTCCTTATTACGGCTTCTCCTCCATATTTTATCATCTCGCCTGTTATACATGTACCATCATTACCAGGGCTTTTGTTTTGTTTTTCAGTCGCTGCACAGCTTTTATGACTTCTGCTTCTAGGATGTCGTCTTCAGCGTCTTCTCTTGGCGGAGATATCTCTTCCAATTATGTAATTACTTGATTTTCAGTGTCTTGGTTCATTTTTGTGCTCTGCAGAGATTGCTGCAATCAATCAATCAATCAATCAATCCTTTTATTGTTTCCATAGAATAGTTTACAAGTAGTGATCCAGAGTAATCATAAATCAACGATCATACATGTATGTTTAGAAATTAAAACAGACAGATCACATGATTATCTTATTAACTTAATTGATGGAAACAATCGGGCACCCAGAAGGGACTGAAGTCCCGCTAAGTTAGGGATACCCGTGTACCATGTTAGCAGAGGGATGACAGATGAGTATAGTCTACACAAATAGCATTGTCAGAAAAAAAATGAGAATAACTGGCTTAACTAACAACACTAACTAGGTCACTTAACTAATTGTGGAATGCTCTTGATAGAGTGCAGTAGTCCGCTATCTCTGTACAGTGTCCCTTCTGTTCTTCAATACTTTGCCTTCTTCGTTTTTGATTGCTGTATGCAGCGTGATAAATAAATCAACGGCAATCACAGCAGCAATGGAAAACTTGGCTGACTCGGACACCTACATTTATGTCACATTGAGCATTGGAAACACCGGTGGCCAGTGAAATAAACATTGAAGATGTCGATGAAGATTATACAACTGTCTAACATACGGTGAATTTTAATAATATTAATCACCTACTTATCTAAAAAGACTATAATAGTATAGAAACACAGACACTTTGTTTTGCATTATATTCGAGATCATATAATATTTGGTCGTTACTGGTTAAGTAGATCTTTGGGACGGGTGCTAGATTTACGCTTGGCACAGGGCGCTATAAATAGCTTGCCACGGCCCTGAGTGTAACAGAGATCAGTAACGCTTAGATGAAATAGTGTTCATGTATCAACCGGAGCAGTCAGATTCCCAGTGGTACATTGTTTGGAGAGAGAGAGAGAGAGAGGGTTTGGTTCACGAGCCGTGGTCAACTCACACCCTGAGAGCATCGGACATGGAGACCTCGTGCATGAGCTGCAGAACACAGCGATCGTGTCCTTCAGTTTGTGTAATATGAGGAACAGTTTACCCAGACAGAGCACACACGCATTAGGACAACGTTGCTCAACATTGTCCTGACGTGTGTGCTCTGGTTGGGTATTTTGTAATGTTATATTGTTTTCAAAGACTGCTAATGAACGCATAGATAGTCTGGATGGCCTCGTCTAAGAAAAACGTCCTTTTGTATGGTATTTAAGCATTTGTTAAGCGTCAAGTAGGGTGAACCGTTCAGAAGCGACCCCAGTGCGCAAGGCCCCGCGAAAAGAAGCCGGTTTTCAGAAAAGCGAAGGAGTAAGAGCAACTGCTCTATAGAATTGTAGAGCGAACAGAAGGAGAAAGCGCATTCCAAAGAGAGGGACCAATGAAGCAAAGGATTGAGACTGAGCCATAGCAGTTCTACTACGGGGAAACCAAGAGGTCAAGTCTATTGGAGGAACTAAGTGTACGGTTGGAGGAAGCTGAATGAGGCCGATGAATTACGTCAACCAGATATTTCGGGAAAAGACTCCTCTGAGCCTTGAAGATCAGAGTGAGGATTTTTAATTGTATGCGAGCATGGAGAGGGAGCCAATGAAGTTCATCAAGCATAAAGGTAGAGATGCGTGAACACCGAGGAAGTAAAGGGGGCTATCAGATTAGCAGCTGCGTTGAAAACCGACTGAAGAGAAGAGTGACGAACCTTAGGAAGACCAACAAGAAGTGAGTTGCAGTAGTCGATCGGAGAACATACAAAAGCATGAACTAAAGTAGTGAAGATGGAGGAGGAGACAGAATGCTTATACTGTAGATACCTAAGAGAGAGCAGTGACGTAACAAACAAAGAGAGAGAGAGAGCAGTGACGTAACAAATAGAATGATTATACTGTAGAACCTAAGACAGAGCATTGACGTAACAAACAAAGAGAGAGCAGTGACGTAATAAATAGAATGATTATACTGTAGATACCTAAGACAGAGCATTGACGTAACAAACAAAGAGAGAGAGCAGTGACGTAATAAATAGAATGATTATACTGTAGATACCTAAGACAGTGCAATGACGTAACAAACAAAGAGAGAGAGCAGTGACGTAATAAATAGAATGATTATACTGTAGAACCTAAGACAGAGCAATGACGTAACAAACAAAGAGAGAGAGAGCAGTGACGTAACAAATAGAATGAGAGACATCGGATACCTAAGAGAGAGCAGTGACGTAACAAACAAAGAGAGAGAGAGAGAGAAAGAGAGAGCAGTGATATAACAAATAGAATGATAGACAGTATGTACCTAAGAGAGAGAGAGCAGTGATGTAACAAACAGAGAGAGACAGACAGACAGACAGACAGAGACAGAGCGACAGAGACAGAGACAGAGCAGTGACGTAACAAACGAAGAGAGAGCAGTGACGTAACAAATAGAATGAGAGACATCGGATACCTAATTGGAGCTATATAGAGCCTAGTGAGAGCAACAAACAAGAGAGAGAGAGAGAGAGAGAGAGAGAGAGAGAGAGAGAGAGAGAGAGAGAGAGAGAGAGAGAGAGAGAGAGAGAACAGTGACGTAACAAACAAAGACAGAGAGAAAGAGAAAGAGACAGAGAGCATTCAGTGACGTAATAAACTAAAACGAGAGCCATCGGATACCAGAGAGAGAGAGAGAGAGAGAGAGAGAGAGAGAGAGAGAGAGAGAGAGAGAGAGAGAGAGAGAGAGAGAGACAGACAGACAGACAGACAGACAGACAGACAGACAGACAGACAGACAGACAGACAGACAGATAGACAGACAGACAGACAGAGACAGAGACAGAGACAGAGACAGAGACAGAGACAGAGAGCAGTGACGTACCAAACGAAGAGAGAGAGAGCAGTGACGTAACAAATAGAATGAGAGACATCGGATACCTAAGATAGATAGAGCAGTGACGTAACAAACAAAATGAGAGACAATACAGACAATAATAAAGAGAGGTGACGTAAGAACCAGAAGGGAAGACAGCGGGTGGGAAGTGAAAAGAGAGAACAGTGGCGTAACAAACAGAAGTAAATTCAGCGGGAACAAAAGAGATACAAATGACGTATCATAGAAAGGAAAGACTGAGGGTGACAGAGAGAGCGAGAAATAAATAGCAGTGACGTAACAAATAGAAACAAAGACAGCGGGTACAAAAAAGAGAAGAAGAAACAGCTGTGACGTCAGAAGCAGAAAAAGAAACAGCCAGTTACAAAGAGATAGTAACAAACAGAAGCAAAGGCAGCGAGTACCACAGAGAGAGAAAAGAGAGAGACAGAGAGACAGAGAGAGAGACAGACAGACAGACAGAACAGAGCAATGACGTGACACACAGAAGCTGAAAAGATAGCGGGTAACAAAGAGAGAAAGAGCAGTGGCGTAACAAACAGTATACGAGAAACATAGCTGACAAACATAGTTCTATAGACCAGGTTAGTATTGAACTGTACACCGATTGAGAACTAAGAAATGACTGCACTAAAGATGTAAATCTTATACGATTGCAAGTTTCATCTATGTGCAAAATAGCACATTACCTGCGGATTTCCTTCCCAGTGCGATTTTGGTTTTTCACATAGCCTAGTGTTTCAAGCTAAATTATGGTTTCTGCTTTAGGTATTTCAACAGCCTGTCCTTCATTCATTCTGTTAAACGCACACCTCTTAACGGCACAAAAAGTTAGGACTATAAGCTTAGAGTTGCACCTTCATGACGTTAGCAATTTCTTCTCAAACACCATACTGTAGGTGAATAAGTTTTTGTTGTTTTTAATATTCTTCATTTGTGCTACCAATGTTTGGTGAAATTAACGATGGATAATTGCTAACTTTTATAGCGCCAGTGTCAAATGCACAAGGCATCAACCAATGACGCACCAAAACCAAGTCGTAATCAGATCAAATCCACAAGATCAGTCTGATAAGTATGTTATTATGTCATGGAGAGGAGCTACATAAAAGCTCTGATTGATTGAAAGAATGGATATCACAATATCATGTTGCGGACAGCATTGAATGAATCGTGTGACTTCCTAACGACGTAGGCCTATACTTGCTTAGTTAAGGAAAACTGTTAGAACTGTTAAAAAAGAACCTTTTGAAATCTGTTACAAGAAATAAGGCGACCTTATTAGCAGTCTTGTTGTTCTTTTTGTTCTAACTATTCGATGCTTAGCAATATCTTCCACGTGTCAACTGTAATACTGCCTGCCATGTGACGCTTAGCAGCAAAGCTTCAATAATACGACTGACCAATTTATATGAATCAGTAAACTGAGCAACAGATTTATCGAAAATCCTAGATAAACGAAATAACTAGATTGCCGGAAAAGAACATAAATCAGAAGGACAGTTGTCTATACTATGGCGCAGGGATAAGATATTAGGGATATATACGAATTGCTTCGTCTGATTCTGCTTAACAATCATTTTCTGTTCAGTTTGTGTCGCATTTGTTTAAAACCACTATAAGCCTACACCGTGGTTTACTGAGAGGCATTACACAAGTCTAAGTCTATAATTTATAACTCTCCCAGCACAGACATATATATATAATATGTATATATATAAATTATACACATAAATACATGCATATGTGAACAAACATATTACATACATTAGTACACGAATATACATGTATAGCGAGGTCTTTTTGTAACACAGTATTGAGCCGACAAACAGAACGATACAAAAGCATACAAAGCGACATTGATACATACACAACGATATTGAGACATACAAAACTATATTAAAGATGCAAAATGATATTGAAACATACAAAACGATATTAGAGATGTAAAACGATATGGAAACATACAAAAGGATTTTAAAGCATACGATATTGAAACATACAAATCGATATTGAAACACACAAAACGATATTGAAATATACAAACGATATTAAAATATGCAAACCGATTTTTAATTATACAAAACGATATTAACACACAAAACGATATTGAATCATTCAAACCAATATTAAAACATACAAAACGATATTGAAACGTACAAAACGATATTGAAACGTACAAAACGATATTGAAATCACTGGGAAAAGGTAACATATAGACTAGGGACGGGATAGGAGCCTGAATAACTTAGCAAACCTCTTTGTCTGCTTATATATTACAGCCATCCTTTTAAGACGATGGCTTAATCGATATCCGGACGGATAGTTTTCGAAGGCGATGACGGAGGAGACAACGTATGACCTGGATAAACCCGACGACCTGTTAAGCCCCGAACACTCAGAGCCATGGCCTCTCTCTCTCCTGTGTAACGTTTCATCCGTCCTGGACACGACGACTATTACCATCCGCTTTTAGTTGCCATGGAGATCGATTTATGCCCCACAGTGCAGTCAGTCTCTCTCTCTCTCCCTCTGTCTGTTTTACTGTCTGTCTCTCTGTCTCTACGCAACTGCCCGTTCTCTGATAGAGCCAGTCTTAAGCACGGTGAAAGAATGAGGGCGACGCCAACGAGCATGGTTAAGTTCTCTGTTCTACCTACCATTACCACTACCACTACCACTACCACTAATAAATACCACTCTCACTACGACTACTACCACTACTTCTACTTTCTCTACTATCTCTTCTGTCTCTACTATATCTCTATCTCTCTGTCGTTGTCGTTGTCTCTGTCTTTGTCTCTGTCTTTGTCTTTGTCTCTGTCTTTGTCTCTGTCTTTGTCTTTGTCTCTGTCTTTGTCTTTGTCTCTGTGTCTCCCTCCTCCCTGTCTTTCTCCCTCTCTCTATCCCTCCCTTTTACCCTCTCTCCCTCCGTTCCTCCCTCTCTTCCTCTCTCCCTCTGTGCCTCCGCTTTTCTCCTCTCAGTCTCTCTCTGTCAGCGTGTCTGCCCCTTCCGGCGATCCGTAAGGTGGTCAGTGAGCGCTCTATCAATGGACATACAATACAGTGTTTCAGTGTAGTACATGTTCCATGAGTGCCATGTTTTGACTTTCGTAAACTTTTATTTTCTTCTTCCCCGACCTAAATTCGAAATTCAGACACAGCGTCACCCCCTGATTAACACTCAACAATAATACGACCATCCGTTTATGTTTATCTATACGATATATCAATGTATCTATGTATGCAAGCATTCATGTATGACATTGTATGTATGTATTTAGCCGCGTACTATAGCGCTTTTCAAGTACTTAACCAAAAGCGCTGCCTGCATCAATCTATATGATCTTCGATGTCATTAAGACAGACATGTCATTAGCACGCAAAACAATGCCCCCAAACCGGAAGAGTCACCAATGGTACGCCCACGCGAACACATGGAGCCCAACCACATGGAATGCAATCCATAGTTAACAGATGGCATCATGTTCAGAGTCTCAGGACCAAATGCTGCGTCGATAGCATAAAGCGACGACCTATATGCATATGCGTGTATTCAGTATATGAAATGTACAATTGTACATGTATGTCTATATGTTTTATACGTATGATAGATATGTGCATGAATATGCACGAATGCATTATATGTATACATCGTTAGATCATCTGTCGCTCGTCCTATGTGTAGCGAATGTCCTTGAGACCCCACACAAATCATATTACTAAGTGCTGTAGATAGATGCTCTTATATATATATGTATGTACAGTTAAGGAGTAAGGCTGCAGTAATTGTTAGGATGTTGTAGTGTATAGGATTAATTATTCATTTAATTAATTGAACCAGCGTCAGAACCAGCGATAATAATAATATTTAGCTAGGCTTCGGGGATAATCAGTGGTGCTGGGTTAATCCGTGCCGATGTTGGCGAGACGTGATTGGTTGGATTAAAATACGGACCGTTGAGAACTGTCGTCTGCTAGGTGAACCGCGGTTTGCCGCCTTCACGCCTGGACTGCAGAATTAATCGCAAAGGATCAATTCAGTGTTGCTGTTGACTGCAAAGACTAAGGTAGTCGATCGAGTCAGTTCAATAGACAAACTCCTGATCTTACAGCAAGTTTTGGTAATTTGTTGTAACGAGAACGATCAGAAGAAAGCGAAGTTACGTTACGTGTCCATCGACACACTTCGTTGAATCGGTAGTGTTGTGAACGTTGAAAATCTCGTCGGACTAACGAAAGTTTCGGCGGATAACGTACGATCGACTGGGTTTGATATCTAACGCAAAAGTGCGATTTATAACTCAAACGTAGAACGTTTTCGTTTACGAGTTATACGAACTCTGAACTTTGGTGTGATTCGCCACGCAATCATCATCAAGAACTAGCCAGGAGATAAGCTGGGAGAAACGCTGAATTCAACAAGAAGAATTACTACAAGCAGAATGGCCATGACAAGAGGAACCATCGAAAAGAACTTCGTCAGCCTGAAGCAAGCCAAGTCAGTCGAGAGGGAGATCAATGACGATCTACTGTAACTACACGACGAGCGGACAGTTCAAGTGAATATAACTTTTCATCACAGAGTTGTTTGGGGAGGTTAGCTTAGGGCCTTATAAAACATAAATTTAAGTAGTCAATGATGCTGGTTCTAAGTAAGGATTGTAGCCTATGAACTAATGAATAACTAGTCTTTCTAGAATAGGTAAATATAGCATCAACATTGTAATATAATTGTATTTAAATCAGACATTTGTTGAACTAATTAATATTCAAAACTCAAGACTGTCTTCATTGAATTCTACTATAATGATAGGCCTTACATGCATTGCTACCTTCTCCATAGGGAGCTAATAAAGTAACGTGAGTAAGATCCAACTCTAAGCTTCCCCTATAGAGGCAGGGGGACCCGTTACATGAGTGGTGGCATTTCGTCCGGGATAGAATTAGACAGATAGAATAGACACGAGCTTAATTAATTTTGAGATTGAAATCGAATTCAACTCACGTGGCAGCCATTTGCAATTTCTTGTTGTCGTCTGATTAGCTTATTAGTAGTCACGACGTAATAGTGACGTCAGTTCGGTGAGGTCAGGTCAACTGCATATTGAAAGTGTAGTCACGACGTAATAGTGACGTCAGTTCGGTGAGGTCAGGTCAACTGCATACCGAGAGTGTTGAACGCTATAGGTAATTAGCGGCGAAAGCGAGGTTGGGTCAAGGTTATACAACTATTTATAGCCTTAAGAAAATTTATCAGCGCAAGGCTGAGATTTTTCATATAGCGCCAGCAGTGCCTATAGTGAAAATAACGCAAGATGTCCGCAGAATATCAGAAATGGATGAAAATCGGACAGGAACTGGGTTTCGAAAATAGTGAACTTAGAGAATTTATAAAAGAAAGGCAGGCAGAAGCCAAAGAGGAGAAGCGACGTTTGGAAGAGCTTGAAGAGAAACGGCGTACTGTAACAGAAGAGCTTGAAGCTAGGAAGCGTACAGAAGAGCTTGAAGCTAGGAAGCGTACAGAAGAGCTTGAAGAGAAGCGGCGTACAGAAGAGCTTGAAGAGAAGCGGCGTACAGAAGAGCTTGAAGCTAAGAGGCGTACGGAAGAGCTCGAAGCTAAACGTCATGGAGACGAATTAGAATTGAAACGTATAGAAATGGAGAACCAGAAACAGATAAAACTAAGAGAATTAGAATTGAGGACGGAGTATAATGCTCAGCAAAGAAACAGAGGTGACGTACTTGGGAACGGAGGAGATTGGGATAATACTGGACGAAATAATAATGCCAAGAACATAAAAATGCCAGTATTTAGAGAAGATAAGGATTGTTTAGACGCCTATCTCTTAAGGTTTGAGAGAACGTGCACTGCGTATAACGTAGCAGAGAATATGTGGGCGTTGACACTTACTCGATTCCTTGAGGGTAAAGCCCTGGAAGTGTACCAGCGAATGGAAGCAGAGGATGCCCAAAATTATGAGAAGTTGAAAGATGAATTACTCAGGAGATTTAAGTTGACTGAGGGTGGATATCGGAAGAAATTTAAGAAATCTTCTAGAGATGAAGATGAAACGGTTTCACAGTATGTTGAACGACTTAGGAGGTATCTTAGACAATGGTTACAGATGGCAGAAATTGGTGAAGGATATGAAGGATTAGAAACTCTTATTCTGAGGGATCAGTTTTTCATCAATTGTGACAATGAGATGAGAAAGTTCTTGAAAGAAAAAGGGAAGTTGAGGCTTAGTGAAATGCTGAAGCAGGCCCAGAATTTTCTCGATGCTCGTGAGTCAGATGAAAGAAAATGGGTACATAGTGGCAAGAACAAGGATAAAGATAGTAAGTATCATGGTAGAGAGTTTGAACATACGGACAGGAGTAGCCCGATTGCAAAACCGGAGAGAAGCAAGGAGCAGCGCGAATATAAAGACAGAAACCCGTTCAGAAGTGGTTGGAACTTCAACGAGAATAAGAAAGAAAGAAATAATGGAGAAAATAGACAAACAGGGTGTTTCCGGTGTGGATCTTTAGGCCATCGCATAGCACAATGCGATAAGGGTAGTAGACAGATGAGAACGCATCAAGTAGCCATGATGAGATGCGAAGAAGAAGAAGATGAGAATAAAGAAATGGCAATATTGTATTGTGCTGTTAAACCGGAACAGAGTGATAGCGAGGAGGCTTGTAGTGAAAACGAGTTCACTAGGACCATGATGGTCAATGGACATAAAGCTACGTGCTTATATGATACAGGAGCTACAGGTGTCGCAGTAAAAACAAATTTGGTGAATCCAGATCAGTACATGGGGAAAAATAGAACCTGTGTTTTCACAAATGGAATGAAACAGAAGTATCCTGTAGCTAAAATAAAGATTGAAGGTGAATGTTTCACAGGAGAAACACAGGCCATTGTTGTTGATAGTCTAGTGACAGACTTGATAATTGGACCTAAACTGTGTAATTGGACTAGACAGGAATCTAGGACAGAAGGCACTGGGACTAGCGGAACTAGTGATGTTGTTAGCAATGTGAGTAGAAGTGTTCCGTACATGAAAAATAGTCCACAGGTAGACAAACAATGTCTAGTTGAGAAGGATGGACATGATGATGTCATTGGAGGACGCCTACAGAATAGCGCGGCAAATAAAAATGGCGGTGTGTTGATAGTTGAGTCTGAGACGGAGAAGATAGCAGGTTGCAACGCACGTGCACTAAATGAGAAACGGGTTCGAACAGAACAACCCTTGAAAGTGTCAGTCTCAACTGATTTGGAAGTGACTCCAAATAAATTACTTAGCGTCAAGCAAAAGGAAACTAGCAACGGGAAGAGTAATCCCGAGTTGTATTCGAATGAAAGGAGAAGTGAAGGAGATAGAAGTGAAAAGATCGGTTGTAAGAAAGGTTATCGAAGACCTTATACATCCGATTGGAGGAATAAACAGACGAGCGGAGTCAGACACGATGATAGAGTGAGGTACAGAGGAGACTATCTGAATAAGTATGAACCTGGTTGGTGTAAGAAAGGAAGGAATGTAGTCGGAAGTAGGGTGAATAAGAAGTATTGGAAACAAGATGGTGGCAGATCTTGTGTTACAAATTGTAGAGGAGATCAAAGAAAGTTTAAAGAAGAATGCTTAGACTGGCGAAGGCCGGCTAAAGGAGTTTATTCAAGAGTGGATATAGCAGGAGGAATTAATGAAATTGGTAATGAGAAAAGAACGGAAGAGGAGTCGTTGAAGAGAAGGAGGTGGATGAACCTAAAGAGGAATTCTAATGGATTTGAGAGAGAAGTTAGAGTGAGAGATGGCTATGTACCTGATTGGAAATGGAGACAGAGATTTAATGAGAAGAGAGGAATATCACGGTACTCTACATTTGGAAGATGGTGTGAAGACGAGTAAGATGATATTCGAATATGTTAATCCGATGTTTTAGATAATTAAGTATATCTAAGAAAGGAGTTTAGTTTATAAGGTAGATTAAATAGTAAGTTACTTAATTTGCTGATTTAGTTATAGAATGATATTCTATAGGCAGAGTATAGGACTCTATAGAAGTTAAGTAATGTCAGTAATTTAGTGTTATAAGGTAAAGCAATAATGTGATGGTTAAAGCAATTACTTAAGTTAGTATTGGTTAATAGTAGAATTGATGTTTATTCTAGTCTAAAGTATAATGAATAGGATAAGATATTCAGGATGATTAGAATAAGTAAAGGTTATTAGATGAGTAAGTGAATAGGTAGTCTTTAAGTAATGATAAGATTTGTGTGTAGTTATATAGGACATTTAATATTTAAGATTTGTGTCCAAATCTTTGTTTGTGGGGGTTTATGTAGCGAATGTCCTTGAGACCCCACACAAATCATATTACTAAGTGCTGTAGATAGATGCTCTTATATATATATGTATGTACAGTTAAGGAGTAAGGCTGCAGTAATTGTTAGGATGTTGTAGTGTATAGGATTAATTATTCATTTAATTAATTGAACCAGCGTCAGAACCAGCGATAATAATAATATTTAGCTAGGCTTCGGGGATAATCAGTGGTGCTGGGTTAATCCGTGCCGATGTTGGCGAGACGTGATTGGTTGGATTAAAATACGGACCGTTGAGAACTGTCGTCTGCTAGGTGAACCGCGGTTTGCCGCCTTCACGCCTGGACTGCAGAATTAATCGCAAAGGATCAATTCAGTGTTGCTGTTGACTGCAAAGACTAAGGTAGTCGATCGAGTCAGTTCAATAGACAAACTCCTGATCTTACAGCAAGTTTTGGTAATTTGTTGTAACGAGAACGATCAGAAGAAAGCGAAGTTACGTTACGTGTCCATCGACACACTTCGTTGAATCGGTAGTGTTGTGAACGTTGAAAATCTCGTCGGACTAACGAAAGTTTCGGCGGATAACGTACGATCGACTGGGTTTGATATCTAACGCAAAAGTGCGATTTATAACTCAAACGTAGAACGTTTTCGTTTACGAGTTATACGAACTCTGAACTTTGGTGTGATTCGCCACGCAATCATCATCAAGAACTAGCCAGGAGATAAGCTGGGAGAAACGCTGAATTCAACAAGAAGAATTACTACAAGCAGAATGGCCATGACAAGAGGAACCATCGAAAAGAACTTCGTCAGCCTGAAGCAAGCCAAGTCAGTCGAGAGGGAGATCAATGACGATCTACTGTAACTACACGACGAGCGGACAGTTCAAGTGAATATAACTTTTCATCACAGAGTTGTTTGGGGAGGTTAGCTTAGGGCCTTATAAAACATAAATTTAAGTAGTCAATGATGCTGGTTCTAAGTAAGGATTGTAGCCTATGAACTAATGAATAACTAGTCTTTCTAGAATAGGTAAATATAGCATCAACATTGTAATATAATTGTATTTAAATCAGACATTTGTTGAACTAATTAATATTCAAAACTCAAGACTGTCTTCATTGAATTCTACTATAATGATAGGCCTTACATGCATTGCTACCTTCTCCATAGGGAGCTAATAAAGTAACGTGAGTAAGATCCAACTCTAAGCTTCCCCTATAGAGGCAGGGGGACCCGTTACACTATGATGTTGTCCGCTGAAACCATTTTCTGTGCACTTCATTAAAACGACGCCCAGCGTCAGAACACTAAGCATATCTCCAGCAACACATTACTAATACATGTACCACGATTGCCACATATCTATGAATCTCTATAATACTATATTTCATCTGATTTCATCTGATATAACGCCGCGGTATAAGGCATCTATGAATGTCTATAATGCTATATTTCATTTGATCTGATAACGCCCGTACACAAACTGGTCTCCCTCACATGGATTTTGCTCCTTATATAATGGTATACATGATCGCTTAGATTTCTGCGTCTTAGGCAGAGTTTCTAAATGGCTGTCCGGATAATAATTGGACTATATCCGGGGACACGATTCAATCAATCAATCAATCAATCAATCAATCAATCAATCAATCAATCAATGAAAGAAACTTGATATAGGGTCCCTTCAAGAAATCTACTCAGAGGCTCTCCTGCCCAACCACGACTGAAAAGAGTTAAACAAGTCTAATTGAAACCAGTCTCTAAGTTTGCTGGTTCTGACTGTATATTGGTCACTGGTCAGTCCTCATTCTTTAGGAATTAAGCCAAAGCCATCCCTACCAGCATTTACATTGACATCATGTGAGACCCTGTGGCTTTAAACGTGTCCCATATCGAAATGTGGGTCCTACATGGGTTTCAGACAGCGATAGTTGCCCAAAGTCCATGCATGCACAAGCGAAACATTCGGGTATAACTTACCTGTAGATTAGTATTGTGCACAGTTCGAAAAAAGCTCCACTCATTGCAAGTAAGTAAACCCCTCATGTTCCACGACGAATGTAAAGGGAGACGCTTATTTCCATTACGCGGTCCTTGAGCGTGCTTTGAACGATACCAAAGGTTCTGAACATGGGAGCCAGCGGCATCGCAGGACTTGTCGTTAACTTTCCAGCTGAAGTAGGTGATACTAAATTCTCCTACTTGGTGGCAGAGACACGCGTACACAAACAACTTGCCCAGGTTGGCTACATGGAGTCGAATCTTCATCCGCATCATCAGTAACCAAACGTGTTACCGATAGACCACTCGGTCCCAAACAATCCTCTCATGCCTGAGCGTAGTGCATGTCGGCAATTATACCTGGGTATCAGTTACGATTCCACAAGTTTTCTCATCCCTTAAACTTAATATTGTTTGCGACCCATTACAAATTATGAAATTAATTAATTAATTAATCAGGTAATTAACTTATTAATTAATAGAATTAATTAATCAGCCAGCTGGCTTCATTCATTTAGTGTTGTCTTTTGCGTTGGCTTTCCACTGTATTGCATTAAATAGCAATGATGCATATTGCGTCACATAGACCTGTAATATTATTATTGCATTGTGCTCCATTCTATTGTATTACGATTTGCTGTATTGTACTTTATTGCATTGCATCAAGAAACTTGATACAGCGCATTTAAAGTACGTCGTTAAAACACTGCTAGGGGAGCCTATATTGTATGGACAATATATGTGTTGTACTGTATTTCATAATTATTTAATTGTTTATGGGATGGTGTATCGTTTCGTGATATTTTTCATTATTACATTGGCATGCATTGTACTGGGCTGTGTTAGGCTTCTGTACCGCATTGCGGTGTATCGCACGGTATTATATTGCATCATATTGTATTCTATTTCAATGTATTGTATTGTGACACAATACCGACCAACTAAAAGGACACCTTACCTTGTCTGATGATGTTGGTCAATTGCTGTCGATTAATCAGCTCCAGAGAATAATTCTTTATATCAACGGCGAATACTCTTCGAGAGAAGCAATTGCAAAGACAGTCAACAAAACGATCAAACGCTGATGTGGTCTTAACGAGCGATAATAGAGTGTTTCATCAGAGCCTAGGGTTTCAGCAGCTGAGTCCAGACGGGAAGAACCATCTTCCGAATGACGTACGCCCTTCGAATGGAATCCCAGATTGAAGTTCATGCCGGTTCTTGTCCAGCGCAGAAATTCATCCGACGGAAGTAATACGTCAACGCTGCTACGTGGCGTCATTAATTTCGCAATTTCCTTTCGGACTGAGCCTCCTTTGTGCCTGCCGCCCGCCTTAGATCTTGCCGCAATGTGTCGACTATCGTTATTTGACAATAACGAGTCTCGGCTGCGCTGTGTATAAATAAGAGGCCGACGGAGGAAGAAAGAAGGACTTCTTTCATCGGTCAATGAAGACCGTCGGTGCTTAGCGGACGTCGACGGGTCTTAGAAACGCCGGGTCTTGTCTCCGAAAACCCCGACGGACCCCACGACGGTCGTCTCTTGTTTGGCGCCTTCGTCCACCGTTCGTTAGCTGTGCACTCAACGCGTTTCCATCGCACACGTCCAGCGGACGACGACGACGGTCAATCTGTCAGCCACTTAATACTATCTGTCTGTCCGTCTGCCTGTTTGTTTGTCCACCTGTCGGTTTGTCTGATCCTCTGTTCAACTTGTCAAGCCCTATTGTGCTTTCGTGTCTGTTTTTTCTCCTCTGAATCTGATGCCCATCATGTCTGTCTGTCTGTATGTCCGTCTGTCTGTCTGTCTGTCCGGCTGTCTGTCTGTATGTCCGTCTGTCTGTCTGTCCGTCTGTCCGTCTGTCTATCTATCTTTCCGTCTGTATGTCTGTCTGTATGTCTGTCTGTTCAACATGTCAAGCCCTATTGTGTTTTGTGTCTGTTTTATCTCCTCTGAATCTGATGCCCATCTTGTCTGTCTGTCTGTCTGTCTGTCCGACTATCTATCTGTCTATGTGTCTGTCTGTCTGTCTGTATATCTGTCCGTCTGTCTATTTGTCTGTCCGTCTGTCTGCCTGTCTGTCTTTTCGTCTGTCTATCCTTCTATCTGTCTGTCACTTTGTCGTTTGCGTGGTCGGTGTGTCTGTCACCGATTTAGTTCGTTCGTCCTGCATTATCGCTCGGCGTCGTCCACCAATGAGCGTCGTCCACTGAACACCGAAGACCATTTATCCAGACGATACCCAACCGAAGCAGACGACAGCCAAACACCCATTATATAGCGCAACAACGTCGTTCGCTTAGCCAGAGGCCGAACAGGCGAATGGCTAATACGGCCAGACAGGAGGCGTTCGCAGACAACATGACCCGCACGAATACACGACACACACGACGCATACATATACATGTACGCAATGCACACATACATGTATGCGTACATGGCACTTCCAGGCAAATCGATTTGGACTGTCTACATACACAGCGGACATGTATCTCTCTTCGTCCGTGTCTTTGTGTGTCTCCTTATGTGTGGATGTGTCGTTGGATGGCTTGATGTCTTTCTGGTGCGAAACGTCTCATCTTGTCTTCGTCGGACCTTATAATACGCTGTCCCACTGGCCTCTTCAGATGTCTCTTTGCTTGTATCACTGTCTGCCTGCCTGTGTCTGCTTCCATCCACAGCATCTGTCTTGTGCACTTATTTCATAGATTGTATAAGAGTCAGGAATTCAACTATTCAAGCAATAAATAATGTGTTGCAAGTAGTTTGCTTGTTTTTCGTTGCGCATTGACAGCATTATATTCTCCTTCGTTTACCATCTAACATTAATTTGTGGTAATAGCAACAAAAATGTAAACGTAGATGTTAATGATGCTAATTATGATGATGATGATGATGATGATGATGATGATGATGATGATGATGATGATGATGATGATGATGATGATGATGATGATGATGATGGTGATGGTGATGATGATGACGATGATGATGATGATGATGATGATGATGATGATGATGATGATGATGATGATGATGATGATGATGATGATGCTGCTGCTGATGATGATGATGATGATGATGATAATAATAATAATAATAATAATAATAATAATAATAATAATAATAATAATAATAATAATAATAATAATAATAATAATAATAATAATACACAATATATCCGCTAGTTCATTATGTGTAGCATTACTTACTATATATTATATAAATAATGTATATATAATCGGCTTATGTAGGCCTATATTTCTTCAATTGGTGGGGTGGTTATTATAACCTGTCTATAAACAAATGCTGAAGACCATACGATAAATGCAAACATATATAATAGACTTTATTGTAATTGTAATTTTTAATTATTATCTGACAATCAAGAAAAACTCATCAGTGGTGCTCCCGACCCGAACCAGTGAATAATACAGACTGGGGTATATAGAATATAAATTATATACATAAAATATATATAAATTATATATAAAATATATATATAAATTCTATATATAATATATATATAAATTATACATAATATATATATTATATATAAAATATACATATAAATTATACATAATATATATATTATATATAAAATATACATATAAATTATACATATAAAATATATATAAAAATTATATATAATATATATATATATATATAAATACCTGGCGCTGGTTGTCTCTTTTCTCGTTGAAATGATCGTCGAGTGGTGGCGCTGGTGCAGAGCCGCGCAGAAGACGCGCCATCTGTCGTCAGTTGTGAGTCGTTAATGTTCGTCGTTGGGTGGAGATTTGGGCGGAAGTGGTGCAGCGCGGCGCATGCTTCAGATGTCGGCGCTCTTCAAACGAGAGGCAGGCGCAATTAAGGGATTCTGGCGCTATATCATCTGTCCCTTTCGCAGAATCCATCGGACATTTATTTGTCTTCTGTCCTTCTCTTCCACACAATGCAAACATCTACGCAATAACTATTATATGCGCACGTAATTCCACTGGGACGCATAGACCATTAACCCTTGCAGGTGACATTGCATTAGTATTAGCCATCTCCGTGTTATGTGTGTGTGTGTGTGTGTGTGTGGTGTGTGTGTGAGTGTGTGTGTGTGTGTGTGTGTGTGTGTGTATGTGTGTGTGCAAGTGTGTGCTTCTGTTTGAACGTGTGCGTGCCGAGTGTATCTCTGCGTGCGTGAGTGCGTTTCTCTTCTCTGAGGACATTATAATTATATCATAAACATACTTGTTTACTGCCATGGAAGCGGAGATTGTGTAGGTATTCACGTTAACAATAATCTGTTTATTTAGGCCGAAAATAGTATACTGGTGCATGTACGTATGCATGTGAGTATACGTATGCATGCATTGCATGTATGAATGGATGAAATGTAATCATATTGTATATAATTATAGGCTAGCTATACGTATAGATAATTAATCTAACAGTGGCACAAAGCAATACAAACGAATAGACTTCAACTTCAAGTATGGAAAAAACGTTACACCGCATGCTGTCGAAGGATTATATTCCAATTCTAAGCTAACTAGTTTTAATCAGAGATAGAAATCGTGCAAATTTATTTTAAAACAATGAGTTATATTGATGTCCAAATGATGTTTTAGGAAGAAAATGGACTCAAATACTAAGCAAGGAAAATGGCTGTTAGTCTTTGTAGTTGAAAACCTTCCAATGACCTTAGACCTAAATTATATTCTAACAATCGGCGACCAACAGTTGCTGTAGCATCAAACGTTATTGTAATGATGCAGTATATAAATAAACCAAGTTACGATGCACATTTGAAACTTTGTCATCACAAAAGCTTCTGCTATAGAAACGCGGTAGCGGCGGTACTGCATTATACATTCAAAGACTTTGGTCTGTTTGGCAGTATCACCGCTGTAATAGCTTCTACTGAATCCATTACAACATGCGTGGGCCAACTAACCAATCCACGCCTCTCATTACTGACATTCTGTTAATAAGAAAGTGAAACCGCGTAATCGTGAACTCTATCGACTATCTCAAATATTCAACATTTCCACACGGAAAGTCCGCACCCGGCATAGACCGCTTGATCGTCTTACATTTGTTATCGTTGTTTCTTATCACAGGTAGCCCTTTCCAAGACGAGAATTACAAGAAAGAATTAACCAATTTCAAGAATTATTGACTGAGATATGATCATTTTTCTTAGATTTTTGTTAGATTTCGTTTCTTATGACCTTGAAATGACCTTGAATGACCCTGAATTTAGCACCTATATTTCATCTGGACGTAGCTCTCATCAAGGCAAACAAGCAGTAAAATGTTCATGCAAATTGGACTCGTCGTTAATTTTCTGTGATAAAAAGAGTAAATCGACAATGGACCAATAATAATAATAATAATAATAATTACGACAATTTATATGGTGCCGTAACACGGCCATGCCGTTACAAGGGCGCCTTACAAGACAACTAACAGCAGTCGGGATAAGCCCTGGCGAACAAATGTGATTTTAGCATGGATTTAAAAGAGTCCAATGAGTCGGTCAATCGGATAGCAGGAGGAAGTCTGTTCCAGCATCGAGGACCGGCGGCCGAGAAAGCACGATCACCGAAGCGCGTCCTCATCCTCCGCACACGGAGATCAATCTTCGCAAGCGATCGGAGCCGGAGCCCGGACGCGGAGGAATGAGTCCCAGTGCAGTAATCGCGCAGGTACTCGGGCGCAGCTCCGTGTAGTGATTTAAAGACAAGCAGACAGAGCTTGAACTCGATGCGGAACGGAACAGGCAGCCAATGGAGGACATCGCGGAGGAGCGGCGTGATGTGGTCGTACTTTCTCCTATTGCAGATAAGCCTCGCCGCGGCATTGAGAACCGACTGGAGTCCGTCCAAGAGACACGCAGGCGCGTCGGCCAGCAGGCTGTTACAGCGGTCCACCTTGGAAGCGACGAAGGCGGCGACGGCCGCTCTCGCAGCCTCGAAAGGTAAGGACTTGATGCAGCTCCTGATGAGACGGAGCTGGCGAAAGCAAGAGCCGACGGTCAACGCGACTTGGCGCCTCATGGACAGATCAGACTCCAGCAGGACGCCGAGATCACGCACAGAGGTCGAGGGCCGTATCGGGGCCCCACAGACATTCAGCGCGTCGGTGTCGAGATGAAGACACCGTCTGCTAGTCGCGCATCACAGAAAGTCCGTCTTCTCGGGGTTGAGTCGCAATCTGTTGCACCGCATCCATTCAGCGATCCGCTCAATGCCAAGCTCCATTCGTCGCCGCTGCTGCTCGACTGTCGATGGAGGTCCCCACGTGTAGAGCTGAGAGTCGTCGGCATAGAAATGTGATGACAGGCCGAGACTAGCAGCAAGCTCACCCACGTCGGCGGTGTAGAGCAGGAACAGCAGCGGCCCAAGTACGGAGCCCTGAGGGACGCCGCAGGAGAGAGAGCGGACGGTTGAAAGGGCCCCGTCGAAGAGGACCGTCTGTCGGCGATCAGAGAGATAGGAGCGAAGCCAGTCCAGCGCTGACGAGCGGATCCCGTAATTCCTCGACAAGCGCTCCACCAGAACATCGTGATCTACCGTGTCGAAGGCGGCCGAGAGGTCAACCAAAGTTCCAAGAATCAAGCATGGGCGCCTATTGTCCTGTGAGTTTAAGTATGGCGTGTTCGGGTGCTTTGAGGGACCTCAGGATAACATTTTAAAATTCTGTAAAAAATATTTATATGAATAGAATAATGGGAAAAAAGTAGGGAATGGTTGGTTTCTGCAAATGTATAATTTTTCTGGACACCCCTAATATATATGAGTGTTATTTGAGTTCCTTCGAATATCATCCGTCGGTCACTGGGTCTCTTGAGGACAACTCTCCCACTTGGCAGCCGGAAATGGTTGGTAAAGCATCACTGCAGTAGAAATGTTAGCACCAGTACATGGTCATTCCGAAAACGGCAAATTACATCTAAATCAGGATTTGTCTATTATTTCAATCCGTATTGCAAAGGTTTAAGCATTAAAAATAGATGATGACATTAAAGTCATCCATATCTCAGAGAAAGTGAAGATTTTGGAACACCTGGAACAACTCTGGAACATTCTGATATCCTGTGTTTAGGCAGGAAATATGGTCTATAAGCGATAAATACCTACTAAAACGAAAAGAGTGCTGCTCACTGTCTTAGGAGACAAACCTTGAGTGACAGCGAAGACCAATGATTGTATCTTCAGCCGATCGTCTGTCAACCGTTATCACATGCAGACGCCCTCCGACCATAATAATAGTCTTGGCAAGCATTGTGTAGTGGCTATTTGAAGGGTTCTCTCTTAGACGCCCACATCGATGTTTGGCTTACTATAGTTGTCGTAAGTTCTTCAGATAAAGTGCATCGAAATATACGTGAATGCGCCAAGTCAGAGATTACTATATCATCCATTTATCATTTCAAGGCAACTATTATGCCTATCATGCCTTAAACTCAAATTAAAACAAATTTAAGGTTATTGCAACATCTAAACCCATGACAAGTATTTTGTCCTCCAATTTTAAGGTAGGCCCTATAATGCAGAAACTTCTTATAATAATTATTATTATGGTTGTTCTGTTGATCTGATTCTTCATCTTTCGTTGTAAGTTGTATAGCAGGGTAGAGTGAAAGAAAAATTGGGAGAGCAAACTTTTTGTAATAGTGATCAAAAGTTGCCATCATGATAGTGTAAACATAGTGCAAAATATTTAATATTTTATGCTGGCAACTTTTGATCACTATTACAAAAGTTTGCTAAACAATTTGTTTTCACTCCACCCTATAATTGTAATAGACCATAGAGCAGATTCTGCAGAAGAATGGGTCTCTGGGTAGGAATTATCTGTCTGTATGTAGCTATAATAATCTACCTTTCAGGATTGTCATCGTCAGGGGGCGTCTCTGATGAAGGTTGAAAGGCAGAAGCTTTGAAAATCATTCGTCTCTGTGACTCCATAGACGGAACGCTGTGCATCCTTAGCGTTAACACAATGATCACTGCTTTCCTTTTAGCAGGTATGCGACTCATATAATACATGTATCTATATTTCTAATCTAAGTAATCTTTATACAGAATAATTCAGGATAATTACTATAATTTGATCGAAGTTGGTCGACGTCAAAATTCCTCTTTTTCGACAGTTCAATCAATCTATCAATATTCGTTTAATTCAATAAATCCAGTTGTCATGAACGCAAAATGGTTACAAGTAACATCAATTAAAATTTCTCGTTGAATTTCACAGCGACGGGTTTTCTGATTCTTTTCAAGTATGACGTTCTTTTTGATTATAGTGGAGTGGGGAACTTACGGCACGTGGGCCGTATCGGGCCTCCGGGACCTTTGAACTAGCCCTTGTCTTATATATTTGCACTGTACCTAGCACTTTGGGAACCTTTATCCGGCCCCACACAAATGTCTGGATTTCTGTACACAGGTGGACATTAAAACATGTTTCGTATTAATTAAAATCCGGCCTCTTGTCTTGTCAACTAGTTTACTACTTAGTCATCAATGTAATCTACTCTCTGAATGAGTCGGTAGGTTCGCTGCTTTACAAGCCAGCTATCCGTACTTTTCAAATGAAGTTGCTACTCTGGGGAAATCAATTATCAAAAGGCAGCACTGTGCATTTTCCACGTTTTACTGATTCTACAAATATCAAGAAGTGCAGAGACAAAATTTTATTGAAAGTAGAGTTCCTGTTTGCTGATATACTGCTCATGAACTGGACTTAAAATTGTTTGGGTCTCCCTTTTCCATTGATGCAAATTCAGCACCAAACTCCAGTCAAGTAGAATTGATTGAACTCATATGAAACAGTGAGTTGGAAAGGAAATTTCTTGAGGTATACCTCTGATTCAGTTCTACAAACTGTACATTTCTCAGGATTCTAACCCTTCACTTAGATTTTCATATCCTGAAACGGGTTGCACTGTTTCCATGCATGCACGGTGCACCGATATTTGTTAACAGTTCTTCTCAAAGATGACACTAACAAAGTGCAAAAGCAGATGCAGACTAACAGATGACAATCTTTCCACTTCGAACATTGAAGCAAACATTTCGGATTTGTGTCGTGAGAAGAAGTGCCAGATCTCACATTAAATATAGCACACGAAACAAATATATAGGGGCCTAATTTCTGCAGACTAACAGTTTAATGTATTTTTAAAACTAAATAAAACATATTTTATTAAATCTACTGGTACCTTAGTATGGATTAATATTCCTCCAGCTAGGGCCTTTTTCACCTAATCTTTTGATTTTCCAAAAAATCTACGCCCCCTCTTAGTTAATTGAATTAATTGACTAATTAATTAATTAGATGATTTTGTCTGTATTGCTATTTCTAGTTAAGATCGTATACTCTTTTGTTAATGTGATTTTGATGGCCCGCCTTTTTAGTTTGCTTTATTTTGAACCCAAGGCTTAGTTCAATCTAAGTAGCGATTGGCTGTCTTTCTTTTCCTATCAGTATTGTTTGCGTGTATAGGTGTCCCAATTTACCGGGATCTATGATCCCTACTAGGCCTCCATGTAGCCAGTACAATGTCATGTAAAACTGTTGCCTTATTGTTTCATTTGTTCTTTTTCTCTTCTGATGGTTACAGAAATAAATAATTTGATTTAAATGATTTGATTTGTTTTTTTATTGTAGGACTTTGTGTATTAGGATAAATAGATTATCATCATAAAATTATCTTCATTTGCTTTACAGGTTATTCTGTAATATTTAGTTTGGATAAAATTAATATCGTTTCATTTTCTGGGGCAAAAGAATCTGCAAAAATTGGCCCGCAGTTGTCATACGGTCTCTTGAGCTGCCCTTAAAATCTTAGGGCGGCTCTCTGTTAAAAGAAGTTGCCCATTATACTCACGTTATGCACCAGTGGATTTTTCTAGCCAATGTCTACGTGGACAGCTACAATAAGTGCCACTTAACTGTAATTGAGTTTTTGCTTCTCATCAACAATTACCAATTAGTAGACACACAATAGACCATAAGATTGCATAAATATTTCCATTAGTTGCGCTGAACAATACAAATGCCAAGCTAATAGTCTGTGTTGACATTGCAGTTGATATTTTTACAGCTTATGCTGCAACTAAAACGCAATCACTTTCTATTCTTTTCTTTCTTTCTTTCTTTCTTTCTTTCTTTCTTTCTTTCTTTCTTTCTTGCTTTATTAAATTTTTTCGGCGACACCTTTTATTGACTTTATCTTCAATCGAAAGCACTGAGAAATTGTCTGTCATTGATCCATTCACTCTACCATTGACACACTGATCATGCCATGGAGTAGTCTTGAACTCGCCTTAAAAAGCAAGGCTCAGCCACGAAGTACTCCGCCTCTGTTCGCTTTCTGCCGGTCCCAAGCCTGGATAAAGGAGGTGGGCGACGCTAATAGTCTTTGTTACCACACAGCTAGTCGTTAAAGAGGAAACACACTGAGTCAATGTGTCACTTGTACGTATTTTGTTTGGAAAGGCACATCAAAACGCAGGCCCGTTATGCATTCCACAAGTTCTTAATTAACTTTCGTTTTTGCTCGATAATTAACTGATGCACATCGCATCCCTACACATGAAAGCTAGCAGTTTACAGTTTGCATATGAAATGCGCCGTCTTCTTATTATACAGGAGTTTTATTGACAGCAGTGGACACTTATTCTGCCAATGGGGTCATTCAAGGTAATTCAACCACTCCATCAGTTACAGCATATTAATCTAATTAAATTAACGTATGCATGTAACAGATTTACAGACAATGTTTCAATTCACAGTGCATGACAAATCAAGCTCGGCCAATATTCATACACGGTCATTCTATAATGGTAACATTTTCTTACACTCTTTGTGACTAACAGCATGCACATAGCATTGTTCATTGAGAAATGAGTGCAAATATTTCGTTTTAAGTCAACCATTAAAAAGGTCATCAAATGACAAATTGTTACCACTGTGCTTATAAACTGTGTAGTCGTTAGGCCTACTATTTAGCCATTTTCTGTGTTTAATTCAAATCATGTTTCATAGGCTTCATATTTATAAGTAAAAAAGGCCTATATATAAGCTTATATCAGTATATATATATTATATAATATATATATATCAGTCTATAAGAAAATAAAACTAAGTAATGAGAATTGCTTCATTGTTTAGAAACATGTTTCATTCAAAGTATTGAATGGATTCACCAAAAATTATTTCTGGTACCGTATTGAAGGAGATGTGACAACTGTCTACACTCCGAATGTCTACGCTTATACATACTTCGGGTTGGATGTTGTACCGAGAGCCCTTGACAAGGAAAACCTATCTAACTACTGTCCCGTCTCAAATCTTTCCTTTCTATCAATATTAACTGAACGAATTGTCCTTACCCGGCTAAACGACTACCTCTCTTCAAACTCACTCCTCAACCCCCACCAATCTGGTTTCACTGAAGACCACTCCACAGAAACTCTACTCGTCTCTCTCTACAATAAACTGGTCTCTGCCGTCAGCCATCAGCTAGTCTCATGCCTCTGTCTACTTGATAGGTCCGCCGCATTCGACACCATTGACCACAGCCTCCTTCTTCATCAACTGTCATCTTGGTTTGGCGTCTCTGGCACTGCTCTACTATAGTTCCAGCCCTACTTGTCTTCCAGATCCTTCTCTGCTAAACCTCCAGCCACTGTTCGCAACCCCTACAACTTTCTTGTGGTGTCCCTCAAGGATCCGTCCTGGGTCATCTGCTCTTCATTCTGTATACCACACCATTAAGCCATCTCATACAATCCTCCTCTGTTGACCACCATCTCTACGCAGACGACACCCAACTCTACATATCCTTCATCCCAAGCTCTTTTTCCACCTCCATTGCAAAACTACTCAATGTGGTTAACCTAGTCTCTCAATGGATGTCGTCCATTGAGAGACTAGGTTAACCCTTCCAAACAGAATTCATCATCCTAGACTTTCGAGACCAAATCAAGAAAATCTCTGACCCTTGAATACACCTATCCACTAACTCTTCATCTCTTACCTTTATCTGTGTCCGCAATCTTGGTGTTACTTTCTCTCCTTCTCTAATCATATCTCCAACCTCTCGCGCTCCTGCTTCATGCACATTCGTGACCTAAGCCGCTTCCGACCCATGCTCGATTTCAAAACTGCCTCCACCATTGCTACCTCCATTGTCCACTCAAAGCTCGACTACTGCAACATCAAATCCACCCACCTAAAGCGTCTGCAACTCATCCGAAACTCATTATCCAGAACCGACACCAGAACGCCCAAGCATCATCATATCACTCCCATCCTCAAATCACTCTATTGGTTAAAATCCCAAGAGCGAATTCACTTCAAAGTCCTACCACTAACCTACAACTCCTACAGTACTCCCAGCCGAGATATCTTCGCGACCTCTTCACCATCGAGCCAACCCGCTCTACCCGATCATCCTCCGTTCTCATTCTTTCTCGACCTCCGGTCACTACTCATCTCAAGTTCTCCAACCGAGCCATATCCAACACTGCACCACGTCACTGGAACGATCTGCCTCCTGAATTCCGCACTTTTTCGGTTCCTCCACCATCATCGCCAATCACCCACCATCATCCGCATCAGGCTCCTCTATCCATCACCGCCAAGGCTTTCCACTCGAAACTAAAGTCTCTCCTCTTTAAGAACTTCTACCCCGTCTCAACTGATCATCTACCTTTCAACTCTCGACCTAAACGACACTCACCTTAGCAGCTACTCTGACCCCTCTGATCCTCTGGAAACCGGACTCGGGCCTATTTCGGACTACTCTCTCGGACAACCCTTCTGACTAGACGCAGCGCTCGTGAATAAGCTGTTGCCCAACTTGCCCTGCACTTGGCTTTCGAGTGGCGCTTTAGAAGTTTGGAGAGTACGATTACGATTACGAAACTGTGGGCTGATGTTGGATCTAAAACCATTCACCTATGGTTACCCTATAATACTGTGTAGTGTGTTTTCTGGCTGGTATTGTAAGAATATATTACTTTCAGCAGTGTACTAGGAGCAGAGTTCCTGTCGTCTAGCAAAGACACCAACGTGCGCCATCTCAATACCTGTTACGCTGGACAAGAGTTCCGTTCCAGTTCAGTAGCTTGAGATAAACTGGACTGGGTTGCTTTGTTGCTTTCCAGGCGGACACAAGTTTCAATATAACTGAAAATATCATAGGAGGATGGTCGAATACGAAGTCAGTCTATCGGAACGGAGTACCTGAGGATCAACGACACTACTTAGATGTCGATACACCAAACATTGCCCACTGCACAGAGTTCAGGACATTCTGGATTTCATGGGGGTATGAATCGACAAGTTTCATCAGCGAGTCTACTGTTCATCTCCACGTCACTTAAAACGACCAGAAAGTATTGTATGCTATCACGTCGTTGAAATTGCGCTCAGAGACATCAAACCAGTTTCTAGGCTTCAATGTAACAGGTTTTACTCATCAGGTTAATTTAAACTTCGACCCTACATAATGTTATTTATTTGAATTAACGCTAGGCCTAGTTGGTGTCACTGCACATAAGTTTTCTTCACTAATGTAATGTTTAAGTTTCGTCGGATTTCGGTCAATCGCGCAAGATGTCACCCACAGTTGTCAGTTGAACGTGCTCGCTTCGTTTAACTGTCGAAAGTAACCAAATACTAATGTGGTTTCAGGTCTAATCGACTTCGAACTGGTACTGGTCCAATACCCGGTGAGCAGACATTCATGGAACTTCAGAGAACAGACAACATAGCTCACCGCATACAGTTCGTAGCCTTCAGCACTGGATTCGGAGTGACCGGCGTCTGGAAGGTGTCAGAAAACCAAGGTCATCCTACCTCATTCGCCTTATTTCACGTTCCAGCGCTTGTTATGATCGAATCGTTTAAGGTGTCTAATCTCTTAACCGTAAAAGGTGAATTCTCGACGCCCAGATTAGCGGGAAAACAAAAATAAGACAACAAAGATCATGATTACTGAGTTTGACTCGATTATACAGTAGCGGGATTTTTTTTCAACGAGAACTTGGATTCCGATTGCAGTTGCTCTAAGTATTGTTATTAAATCAGTCAAGAACTGCTCCACCGCAACGCTGTAAAGATTATCAGCTATAAAGCCAATAACACGAGGTCCATGTAAAATAACTACATATGAAGGGTTTTGATTATTGAGCTTAATATTAACAACAAGTGAATAAATTACGTGTCGTTGCATAAACTCAACCAAATACCTACGATGTTCCTGTTCGTATTAACCTATAACATTATTATTATTGCGGTCTGTCAACTTTCTATTTTCAATAAACGAAATTATATATTATTTTATGGTAGCAAGAAGCGCTTTCAAGAATTCGTTATTGAAATGTTCGCTTACTTAGGTCTACTTATTTCTAAGAAAAACATGTCTTGTATGTAACGTCATGGATGTTTTTACTCCGGACGACTTTCGATACCAGTATGTCTGGAAGTCGACTCAGTTCAAGAACAACCAGTTTCGTTTCTACGTCATGGCCTGTCATGACGTTCATATCAATCTGTCTCCTAATGAGGGTGCAGTCTACTATGAAGCGGTTCTTGGTGGCTGGAACAACACCATGTCAGTCATCCGCATGGCAAACGTACACATGCAAGAGTACCTGGAAACGGGAATCGTGCACTGCAACGAGTGACGACAGTTCTGGATCACCTGGACAGAGGCAACGATCCGAGTTGGAAAGGGATCAGAACTTTACCAAAACACTTTCCTCGAGTGGAACGACCCTAACTTCGCTGGAGTCAATCACCTCAGTTTCAGCTGCGGATATGGAAGCACCGGAAAATGGGTCTTCAACGAGGACCTCGGTCTCTTCTATTCTCCACTCTAATTCTATAAATAATTTTTACACAGCCCTCCAGGCTATTTGATCAGAATCGGTCTTAACACAACCGCTGGGAAACGGAGCTGTAAATTTCTTAACATAGCTCTGTGTTTATTGCGTGTGTTAGAATTATAAGCGGAGGATAGTTAGTTTGAAGAAGACGGTGAAACGACAGAACACGATAGCGGAATGTACAACAGCTATGGACACATGGGCGTAGCCAGAAAAAATTTCGGAAAGGGTTTAAAAATTGGGGGGGTTTCCATTGAAAATCGTCGCAAAAGTCCAGGTTTTTTTGATTTTGCTAAAGCATATAATTTTTTTAGACAAACTTATTTGGCTCTGTTTCTTTCAGGTTGTTATCTCATCATCAGAACCATCGGCATTTCAAGTGTTTTATTCAACTTAATAATTTGACAACAATAGTAATCGTCTGTCTGTCTTATTCTTTCTTTTAGTATTATTCGGTTTATTATTCTCATTCGTGAATTCCTATTAGGACTATTATTATTATAATTCTTTTTGTTGTCATTACGAATTTATTTGGCCCGCTTTCTGTTGACCAAGCATCAAACGATGACGCTGAACAATAATTGTGAATGAAGACTTAGTCACCGGTCAGAGGGAAGAGCAGAGGAGGCTGAAACCCGCACTCTCCTCCGCGTTTTAAGGCGACCGCTCTACCAAATAGGCTACGATGTCATAGGATTCGTCAATGTTGCCAACTCAGAGCACCTGCCTCTCTAAGGAGCCTTCTCCTCAGAGGGATGCGCTCCCAACCCAAGTTCTCCGGACAAACAGAACAGCTCTCCTTTGTCTATTTTAGGGAAAGCCTTCAAGTACTACACTCAAGAGGAAACGATTACCTCGCACCAGGAAGTCCGTCTTTTTCTGTCGACTGTCGACAGACCGAACGTAATATTCGACGTTAGAGCATGCAGCGATGTTTGGATCGCTATCTCGTCAACTCCTGTAATTATTACAAACTTCTATTCTTGCCTTAAAAGTGACTTGGTTTCAGTTGAGTTTCGTTCTTTCATTCTATTATTTAAGTACAGCTGTTGTAATAATCGTCGTAATTCTCATCGTCATAAGCATTTCATAGGATATCAAGATGGATTTAAAGACATGCAGGAAAGTTCGGTTGGATAGCTAGCTATGAAACACATTCATGTTTTTCGGCTGATCATGGTCTGCAGTCATCGGTACTGTTGGGATGACTTAGTGCTGATGTTGTAATTATTATTGTTTTCTTATTACTTCAGGGAGACGTGGAGGAGTTTGCGCATCAGATTTATCTAGGCGTTGAGAACAACACAAAATCCGGGGTGCGCACTGGTTTCACGCCGCAACCGATTGTGGAAGTGCAGACGGTAGGAATCCTGCACTGCAGTGATTTGTGTACGTTCTGGATTTCGTGGAGTGGGAATGAGCGTAGAATGGGCTCCGGTGCAATCATCAGTTCCAGTACGTTTCTTACCTGGGTGGATCAGACTTCGAACCTCGTCTCTACTGTTGGATTCTCTAACGCACATCAGGCGGGATCTCATTACCTTATCCGTCGGAATGCCGGTAAGAATGCGTCATCGAAAGAGGCGGCATTAGCTTTTACAGCCTTCCTGCCTAATAGTTTTAGCTGGGACTTGCAAACTTATTGGATAATGTTGGCAATGCATACTTCTTAGTAGAGCTGTCTCGAGCTGCAATAATTCTGTAGTTTTATGACTATTTATAACGTAACATTTATTTAGTGCATCTTCAAGAAAAATTGAAATGAAGACTGAGCAGTAGAGAGTGACGCGGGGAGACAATCTCCTCCCCATCCCCGCCCCGCAACAAGTAAGTCTTCCCCATCCCCACCCCATCCCCGCATGGTTTGGTCCCTCATCCCCACCCCATCCCCGCAGGTTTTCTCCACATCCCCACCCCATCACCGCAGGACGACATCACATTCCCCGCAAAATGTGTACAATAATTCAAATTTAAAAAATAGCATCTCTTAGCTTACAAAGCTATTTGTATTGCTGACTGCATAAGTCTGTTATTATCTTATCGATAGGTTGCACTGACCAAGTCCTGACTATTTCTGACTAGTAGACTTCAGGAAATACAAAAATCTCCTTATCAGTTCTCAAGTTCTTAACATCACCCGGGCTTATTGCCGGCTCATTCCCCATTACCGCGGTATTAGCGCGACAGTTAACCCCATTACCGCGGTATTACCGCAATTGTTATAGCCCATTACCGCGGGATTTACCGCGGTTACCGCGGTTTCCCCGCGGGGAAATTCCCCATGTCACTGTCTACTGAGCAGCCCGAGTAAAATGTGAATTCTGTGCGAATGTTTGAAATTCTTCAGGAGATTCGTTAATGGTGATCACTCCAAAGCTTTACACGTACCATTCCATGTGGCAGAGTGTCATTCAGGATGTCATGTTCACCTTTCGAGTTCGTGCTTGTCAGGATATCTACGTGGCGATGTCAGGTCTTCTTGGAGTGGCTGACAAGGAAACTTACGAACTTATCATCGGCAGCTGTTACGTGTCATTCATCAGAGACGCGGTCAGTCTACTGCAGTCCACACTCAATCGATTCAATTCAAAGGATTCCTGTAGCGCTTATGCCATGCCGATTAATCACATAATAATTTATACAAGCTCTGTAATTATGACCATAATACATATATACATGCATACAAATACGCACCAAACTCAGTTGTTTGTCACAGATCGTCTCGTTGAAAAGGAACACAATGCAGAAGAGATGACTGCTGAAAAAATTAAATGTTTTGAGAGGAGGCCAATAATCCAGGGAGCATTCATGTGTGTTGGAGAAGGATCGATTTACAAATGGCACGGAAAATGCAGTGACTCTTGTCAATAATCTCCAAATTATTCCTTTCTCATAATATGATCTCATTCTTAAGAAATAAGAATGTAACTTTTCATGAGCAAACGCAGTTTCCCTCTCTGATCACGATTCTCTTTGTAGTCGGATGTGAGCAATCCAATCGTGGAAGCTTCGACACCAGATATTCTGAGCTGCTCTCTGTATCGAAGCTTCTGGATCAGTTGGCTGGGAGGATTCATACGCGTTGGAAAAGGATCGATTTACGGTCGCGAGGCCTTCCTTCAGCTGCCCAATGCTAAACCACATCCAATAAACGCCATCAGTGTTTCTACGAGCCACGTAGAAGGATACTGGGAGTTCGAGACAGACACAGGTCAGAGACAGCAGCTGATGCTGATGCTTTATACAGTGCTTGCACTCTGCGACGCACGACCAATTTCATTTCAATTGATAACTTGGGGAGGGGTTTAGTGGAACAGCAGAAGGTCTGCATGGACGCGGGAACGATTTTAGTCTATCCTTCCAAAGGTCGACTCAACCTGAGCAGTAGGACGTGATGGGCGCTTTGCATGGCTGCCATTATGCAATACAGTTAAATTCTACTCCTGTAATAACCTTTAATCATACGTTTCTACTATAACTTGTTATCAAAACTGCGGTGTGTCAGTTTGAATTAATAATCAACACAATTATATAAGATGATCTTTAGTCGCCATTTCTCTTTCTGCCCAGACTCCCTCTGAAGTCTTCTACGATCTTCATGCATATTGCTTTCCTTTGTCTTTCAAAGTTGTATACGTTCACAAGAATTTAAGGATATACTTTGATTCTTCTGTTGCTATATAATTCACAAATCACAACTACAATAAGAAAACTGCAAGAGCGCAATCTAATTAGTTCACAGCGCCCTCTAGGCGATTGCACTTCGAACCTTACAGTTGATTAAGAACTAGTTATTTGCTAAGAAATGACGTTCAAGTAACTGGAAAAGTCACCACTGGCGAGCTCTCCAAATATGACCGAATCCGACAGTAGATTAGAGTTGATTAGCTGAGATTTTGAGAAACTTGTGACACAATGTAGTTGTTGATCAAGTGCGTCGTCTGGCAATCTGAGTCTTCAAATATCAATCGCACATTGACATAATAAATACCATCAGGCCTGCATTAAAGGGGTTGTTAAGGGTGCTGCAGCACCTGGGCCCGCAGGTTTGAGGGGCCCACATTTTATAAATATGTACTTATTGGACCGGTGGCTGGCAGAGAGGGGCGTTTGGAACGGATAGAATCGCGGCACCCAAGCCTGCACTCCTTAATGTGCCCTGTATACACACGTTCACAGCATGCATATTAAGATAGCCTATATATATATATATATACCTAATTATAATGTGTGTTGTGTTGTTGTGTGGGTTGATGGATGGGTTGCGGGTGTGGATGGGGATGGGTTTGCGGGTGTGGGTTCAGAATGGGTTGGTGGGTTTTGGTTTATTTTTGGATACTTGTCAATATTCATCATTTGTGTATTTGCTTCAGGCGACCAAGTGACGATTGTGACTCCTAACAACAATGGAAACATGAAGTGGCTGCACTTACATTCTTCGGTCCGTTGGTTCCACTTCCAAGTCCAGGGCAGCGGAGCGCGTCTTGTGCTGAGCGCAGACTACAGAGACTCAACGAACGCCTACCACATTGCCATCGGCTCCAAACACAACACGGAATACGCCATCTACAGAGGGAACGTGCTCGTTAAGGCTTACAGCGATTCAAACATACTGAGCGTGAGTGAGTTCACAGAGTTTTGGCTGAGCTGGGACGGAGGTCTGATCCAGCTGGGTAGAACCAAGTACCGGGTCAATATAGCTCTTGTTGCCTACCAGGATCCACAGCCGATGTCGGTGAAGGCGGTGGCCGTTCACGGTGGAAGCGAGTCATACGGAGAGTGGAAGTTCTCCTCCAACATTGGTAAGACTGCTCTGCATGCACACTCGCACGTACATATCCATAGACGTTTTATCTTACATATCAGGAAATGGCGCTTATTGACGTAGAAATAATTTGATTCGGTGAAGGAACCTGGACTATTAGTCGACTGCGAGCTATTTATAGCACGCGATCAGACTGGTTTTCGAGATCATTAGATGGTGAGAACAGTGCCAAGAGGAAACTATTTCGGATACCAGGACCATTCTAGTCTAATTTCAGGAGGCATAGCTGCAACTGACTGGTAAGGTAGAGTTTTTCTCTAACGTAGTATGGAAATGTAATTCTTCTTTTGCGCCGATGTCAGGGGCTCATTGGTTTGAAGTGTAAATGGTTGCAGCCAGGGAATCAACTGAGGAGATGATATCGAAGCCTTGAATATGAACTGCAGATAACACTGTTGTTGTGGTATATAACTGCTGCTGTTTTCAGCATCCGAACTGAGTAGTTGGACGGAGAGATACCAGAGCTACGAAAGCTGGCTGTCTGTTAAACATCGTACATCGACGGTCTTCGCTCTGCATACCTGTTCTCACGCTGAGGTTCTGCTGAGCGCAGTTCCTTTCATGTGGATGGAAGCTGATTTCGTCTACACAGTTGTCTTACAGGATCAAGGCGACATGACGTCAATATGGTGAGCCATTGCACAAATTGTTCATATTAGGTCTTCCTGACCATATATAGCCTAGGCCTTTGTATGTTTAAAAGGAGGGATGAGCCGATTGGCATTTTTAGCCGATTTCCGATTGGTTAGCCTGCTTTTTTCGCCGATTCCGATCCAATTAATCGGCGATATGCACCTTTATTTGATTCTAGGCACTGTTTGTTAGTGTCCACCATTTTGATGATGCGTCGACTCACCTGAACTTTCAATGTGTAAGATTAAATATTACCTTTGGAGGTCGCCAAAACAGCTTGTATTTTTGCATTAATGCCCAACATTATTTTTGGCAAAATTCGGATATTAAGGCCTGGGATCGCCGATTCCGATTAATACCGAATATGCAAATTCCGCCCCAAACCGATTACCGAACGGAAAATCGGCTCATCCTTATTTAAAAGATTAACTGTAAAAGAAATTTCGAAACTCAGGTTTCAATATAATTATAGACTCAGTCAATAGCAGATCGGCGCTAAACAGCAGCACACAGCGCACCCACCTGGTGCTAATGTTTGACCAACGTTTTCCCCAAGATTTGCAAATCTTATGTCTGCTGGATGATTTAGGTTGATGCTTCTGAACGTTTTTCGTTCTGGACAGTTTCCATGTTGTCACTAAGTTTTTGTCTGTTTGCTAAGGCGGGGCAATCGGTACAAGAAAATGGCAGAGCATCACACACCGAACATTCTGTCTTGCAACGAGGAAAAGCATTTTTGGTTGTCATGGTATGGCGGCCATATTTGTTTGGGTCACGGCAGAAAGAAAGGCGAAAACATGATCGTTTCCTACCAAGATCTGAATCCTTCTCCAATTCTCGCCGTCTCATTCAGTAGCTTTCAAGTGGCAGGAGGATGGAGAATACCTTTACACTCAGGTAGACTACTTCATATGCACAGGACAGATCAAGACTTCTATGGCTTCTTCTATGACTTCTGGTTTGCCGCTTTGAACTTGACACTTAATTTACGCATCAGCCACAACGTAAGCCTTCGTCATTAATTTCTTAGTCAGTTTTCAATTATTTTCTCTCGCATGTTACTTGCGCTGTCTTAATCTCGATGTTGATCTGAGAGGTAGACACCGAACATGAGGAGTGTTGACGAGGCTTGGTTGCAACCGTTTCTACTGATTGCGTTCAGTTTATCATGGACGCCGTGTGCCGTGTAAGGACTGTATTTTTAACTATCAGTTCTTTGGCCCAGTTCTTTGACCTATATGCTGACACTATCAGTTTTTGTTCTACAGGGTGGGCCAAAAATAGTAACACCTAAAGTATTTTGCTAATATTTCGACCAAAAGTAAGAATTTTTAAATCAAGATTTACCGGCTTAAAGGTACAGTAATTCATATCTGCGTACAACGGCCAAATTTTTCCAAACAATTTCAAACAGAACAAAAGTTATATCACTTTTAGTGAATCCACCCACTGTTATTTGATGGTCCAAAAACATGTAATGCAACAAAAAGTAACAAAAAACGATTTTTATTAAGTCACTTCTAAATTATAAATATAATCGATTAATGCTAGAACAGATCAATACTTACTTGTGAAATATGAACAATACACAAACTCCACAAAGTTCCGTAATCGCAGCGCTATATAAATTTGCTACAGAATTATACGTATAATTATGTATAACACTTACTTATTTATAAGCTATACTAATTCCTCAACAGCTGAGTCAACCAATTTCAAAGACTTAGCCTATCAAATTTGTTTAAGTTGCTGTGGAGTGCCTAGTAACAGAAATTCAGTCGTCTTCCATGGGTAAAGGGGAAGATTATTGGCCGCCTTTTTACTTCATTAAAGGCAGCAGACGACAGCTACGTTACAGGCTATAGGCGAGAATATCAAAATATCATAGAAAACCAGCTTTTGGCTCTGAATTGATCTACGAAGTCGGTTGTTGCAGTTCCGCATGTAAGTTTGTTGTAGGACTGACCGTCGATTGACATTTTGGTGAGTATGAACAATACATGAGTCTCTATTTTACTCCATATGTAGTATTTATGGTGTCACGACAACTCGTCGAACGACATTTCGTCTACGACACTTCGTCGAGCGACAATTCGTCGAACGACATTTCGTCTACTAAGTTATTTGTAGGGTAGTCCCTAAATCACGAATTCACGGAAATCACGGAAACCGTGAATTTCGCCGTTTGCCGTGAATTTTGCCGTTTGCCGTGATTTTCCGTGATTTTTCACATTTTCAGCACTTTTGTAAAAACACGTTAAAAATGGTTGCGAAACACGTCAAAAAATGGCGCCGACGATAAAAAAGAGCGCGGAACCACTAAATTAATTTAAGAATTCTTGTTACTACCCCCCTCGAAAATTATTCTTGGAAAATAGTCGTTACTACCCCCCTCGAGAAAATTCTTGGAAAAAACACGTTGCCGTGAATTTTTCTATTTTTGCAAAAGTAGGCCGTGATTTTTTCACTTTTTGACCGTGATTTAGGGACTACAAAGTTATTTGATATTGTCACTTTAAAATGGAAGCTGGATTGATGAAAAAAACTGTTTCCCGAAATGGAAGTGGGATTGATGAAAACATTCCTGTGTTGAAATAGAAGCTGAATTGATCGAAATAATTTTTCACGTAAAAATAAGCTGGAAATCAACCTGGATGCATGAATGAAAATAGGTTTCCATTCAACAGAAGCTGGATTGATGAAAATAATCTTGTCAGTAATTTGAAGCTGGATTCCTGAGAATATATAGCACGTTTTAGCGAAACTATAAGAAAGCGGCCTCTGTTGATTAGCCGTAATGGATACAGATACACTAGTAGACGAAATGTCGTTAGACGAATTGTCGTAGACGAAGTGTCGTTATACGAAATGTCGTTCGACGAGTTGTCGCGGAACCAGTATTTATTCAGATGAATGTCGTTACTAAGTCTTGTGTGCTGCAGATGGCTTTGTGGCTCTGTCCAGTGCAGACACGTCTTCGCAGTCGTTGAACGGAGGTGAGATCGCTGGTATCGTCATCGGGAGTCTGGCAATGATCTGTCTCTTCCTCTTCATGGTCTTTGTCATTCTCGTCGGACCGGAAAACGTCTTCGACAAAGGCAGAAACATCATAACCGGAAGAGGGGCAGATGCGGCGGCGGCGTCATCGAAGGCCTGAAAAGCCACTGTTAGTTCTTCCGGTTTTGAAAATCCGCTGTAGGGCGACTGAATTCTCTGAAATCAACATAGCTTAGACTACCTCAACGACCTTTCTCCATATTTCTAAAATGATGGACTACAGAAGACTGCCGGGGTCGTTTTTTAATTATAGTCTTTTTAGGACAACCGTGTTTAATTAAGATAAATTCAATTTGTAATACATCCCCTAGTTAATAGAGACATTTTATGCTAATGTGTCTAGAATATGGCTATGATGCTTCGAATTATGGGCAAAATAGTTTCCAAAAGTATCTTGAAAATACAAAATAAAATGTTTTTCAAAATAAGTATTTTGAAAATACTGTTGAAAAATTAATAGTAGGCCCTATTTTAAAATTACTTTTGAAAATAGTTTTCAAAATACTTTTCAGAAATCAACATTTTGTACCTTTATCGCTAGGCTACTCGCTTCTAATTGTATCAGTGATGGACAAAAAAGTAATTTGAAAATAGTTTTTATTTTTAAAAAAGAAAATACTATTTTATTTTGTATTTTCAAAATACTTTCGAAAAGTATTTTGCAAAAGTATTTTCAAAATAGTTTTTAAAAGTATTTTGGAGAATTTAACCCTCGGGCTACCAAGGAGGGGGTGGTTGCCACCCCCCTACGTTTTTATGCATAATGTTTTTTCCATATGGAATATAATTTTTGCATTTTAGGTAGCTGTAGCAGATTCATTGGCGCACATTTTGAGGTAAACATCATGGTGGTAGCCCACGCCATACCTGATATACCCGAGGCATCAGAGGGGTGGATACCACCCCCATAGTTTTTTGACTATAGCTTATTGACTATTCTTTCTAAAAGAGAAACAATTATACCATTCTTTAGAGGGAATGCAGGGCTTCATTTGCATACCTACATCTTTGTCTTATGAAAACCGGAAGTGATCAAAATAAATAATACGCGTAATATGCGTGAAAAATGGCTGAATGGAAGCACTCCCCCTTAGTGTTTTGTCTGTAGCGTATTCATTTGTCTTCCTGGAAGAGAAACAAAGATACCATTCTTTAGAGGGAATGTAGGGCTTCATTTGCCTACCTACATCTTTGTCTTTTGAATACCGGAAGTGATCAAAATAAATAATAATACGCGTAATCTGTGTGAAAATGGCTGAATACAGCATTACAACGTAAATCGATATATATGTATGGATATATATGTATGGATGTACATTTATACTATATAAACATGTGTAGGGATGATTGTGTGTAATTTTTTATACATAGATTAGTTTCAAAACACACATAATCTTATATTTGTTTAACCAAAAAGTACAAAATGTGCGCAATAATATAAAATATTGCTAATTAATGGGTTCCGTTATTAAAAGTGATGTAATTTCGAGGTACATTCACATAATGTACAACTAAATATACCATTCTGTGCAGAAATGAATGCTGAATCCATTGCTATATTACAAGTTATGATATGTGAAACCAAACACGAAATCCAGAGGGGTGGTAACCATCCCCCTTGGTAGCCGATGTCTCAAAAAAAGCTTAGTAGCCCTAGGGTTAAAATACTTTTTCATAATACTTTTCCAAAATACTTTTCTAAGCGACTTTAAAAATTTGATTGGCTTAAGTCATTGAAACTGCGTGAATTATTGTTGAGCTGGTAGATGCGTTTCGTAACTTAGGCGTTGTTTTCAATTCTACCATGTATAATAATACGCGTAATCTGTGTGAAAATGGCTGAATACAGCATTACAACGTAAATCGATATATATGTATGGATATATATGTATGGATGTACAATTGTACATTTATACTATATAAACATGTGTAGGGATGATACACATACATCCCTACATATGTTTATATACGTATAAATTTACATCCATACATTGTATCCATACATATATATCGGTTTACGTTGTGATGCTGTATTCAGCCGTTTTCACACAGATTACATTACGCGTATTATTATTTATTTTGATCACTTTCGGTTTTCACAAGACAAACATTTAAGTATGTAAATGAAGCCCTACATTCCCTCTAAAGAATGGTATATTTGTTTCTCTTCCAGGAATATAAATGAATACGCTACACACAAAAAACTAAGGGGGGAGTCCTTCCATTCAGTCATTTTTCATGCATATTACGCGTATTATTATTTATTTGGATCACTTCCGGTTTTCATAAGACAAAGCTGTAGGTATGCGAATGAAGCCCTGCATTCCCTCTAAAGAATGGTATATTTGTTTTTCTTCCAGGAAGTATATCGGGTGTAACTTTTGAATGGCGTGAGATATCACAATGATGTTTACCTCAAAATGTGCGCAAAGGATCCTGCTACAGCTACCTAAATTATTCAAATTATATTCCACATGGAACAAGTTTTCGAAGCAAAAAACCTAGGGGGGTAATAACCCCCCTTGGTAGCCCGAGGGTTAAAACTGCTTATCCGCCATAGGCCTAGGCTGCCTCTATGTCTTAAGGACTGATTGATCTTCTAGATATTGACTCCGTTATGGCTTGGTTTTGGTGTGCCATCGGTTGATGCCTTGCGCAGTAGGCACCAGCGCTATAGAAGACGCTTACAAATTATTCACTCGACTTCCTTTTACGCCCTATCGAAGACTTACCTCTATGATCAGGTCTGGCTCGGGAGCGCCTCTGAGTAGAGCCCTTCAAGGGACGCTATATAAATTGATTGATTGATTGAAATAAAGGTTACTTACTTACTTACTTATGGACTATTGCTAATGCTGCTGGGCTATACAGGGCTAGTACTATTACTGTACCGCTAACACTTCTAAACTTTCCCAGTAACAAAAGACAGACAAGCCGCATTGGAATAAATCGAGAGAATACAGTACTGTCATGGTGTTTTATAACAGAAAAGTCGCAGCAGATTAGTCGTAATTGTGGTTTAATTCAATTTCCAGTGAAGCTAATCTTTAATTTCCAAATCGCCAATTTCGCCAGATGGCAACCAAATTGTCACGCGCAATCAGCCAATACGCCAGGTGGCGCGTTTTGGTAAAGAACGTGACACCGTTTATCTTTTCAGTTGACAAATCCATCTGGCGAATGAACCCGAACCAGAAGCATAGCAAAATAATAATAATTCACCATCGAGAAGTTTTCTTAGGGAAGCGTTTATGTCCTTTAGAAATAACTAAATGCCATACATTTAATCTTGAGCATAATTAACGCCCAAGCTCGATGCCTCATATTCCATGGAGAAACTATATGGAACCCGACCCTTTTAGACGTGACTAATAAAGATCTGCTTGCCAAGGAGCATCTGCTTGATTCTCCTTCAGAGATGTGACAGTAAGAGTCGCTGATATAAATAGCTAGTGCCAACGCCGAGGAACTGAGAAGTGAACGAGTCAAAAGTGATATAATACGACTTCATATCGCTTTGGGCTTTTATTAATTACTAACAATAAACATATTTCATAGGAATTCTCTTTTACTCTGCAGCTGCTATCGGTGTATTTTGAAGGTTAATAAAATTGTATAACCGAGCGTTATACAGTTGTTTCAAAAATAATATAGGCCTAAGCTTCAGTCTTATTATTTAGCCTACCAGCGATCAATTCCCTAAGAGACGGGCTCTTTGGTCAGTTTCTTACAAACAGGTTTAAAACTAAATGGCTCACATAAAAATATAAAGTTTAAAGTCTAAACCAAGTTTTTTGTAATGCAATTATAGGGGACCTTTAGGCGGTTTTAATGTGCCATAGTGCTGTTGCTTCTTCTCATGACATAATTATGTTTAAGGATCGGTTTGATGCTAGAAAGTTGGACTTTTATATCATGTGCAGCATTTAATCGATTTCTATACGTCGCTTTTGTTGCCATATAACACGAATTATCGAGTTATAGACTATACAGTTGTAATACCAAAAATTAGATTAGAAATAATTCTAAATAAGAAATTGTCACGCAACCCTTGTCATCACCTCGGAATTTTATTAGTAATGCAAAAAAAACATTCTAAATTCACTTTTATCAAATTTCGTCACGGAAGCCTTGACTTCCCATCGGAACCCACTTTGGAAACGCTGCTTTAACCGATGGCTTTATATAAATTCTCAGATTTAAAGTCATATAGCGTCATTTTACAAATTATCAAATAAAATTATAAATATCATATAGGCTAGTTAAGTCTTGACTACAACTAGACATCATTCCGATAATTTTGTAGAAACTATAAATTTTAGAACATATTAAACGAAGCTCTAAATTCTTTAAACTGTAAATTCACAGAGATTTCGATAAAATATAAATGTTGATTAATAGGCCGTACAATTCATCACCAGTACAATCACAGGAAACTATACACACGACCTGTGTTTCAGGTTAACATACTAAATACACGTCCCTTATATTTATTTACAATCAAAAATCAAAATTCTGTGACAGTTCGCTTGGTAGTCAGCCACATACAGTCGACCATGTGACTCATGGGTGAGAATAACCAGTGGTTCTTTCAATCCGTGTCTTTCTTTTGAGACAATTTCTCTCTTAAATTCCAAATCTGAATCCAATAATAAAACTCGACTGTTCCCCTGATCAGCGACCATTACGAATCCGTTTTCACTGACGGACAAATAGCCTGGATAACTCAATCGTCGGTTGGTTGATCCACGTTCTGCACCGAATGACTTCTTAAGTTTTCCACCTGCATCCACTACACACACTCTGTGCAGATCATCTCTAATTGAGCCATGACTGACCATAAAATGACCACTGGTCAGTTTTATAGCATGCCATGGCCAATGAATAACTGCGTCTGACAATAAATTTATTTCACGGATCAACTGTCCATCTGGCGAATATTCTTTTAATTGATGTTTATTTGTAACAGTTAAGATGACATTCGATTCATCCGTAACAGACAGATAGAATCCAAAATCGTCTCCTGTTGACCATTTATTTATTAATTTTCCAGTTGGATCGACTCTTAAGATTGCCTTCGACTGACCTTTGCCTTTGTAATCAAAGATGTAGAGACATTTATTTCTTTTGCAGGATCCTATGTCTACAGGAGAAATTAATTCCTTCAAATTCCACCGACGACTGAAACCGAATGTCATCGAATCGTAAACTTCAACCATTGAACTCGCTTCAGTCGAAACAAACAATTCGTTGTCTAAGATCGTCATTCCAAGAGACGATTGCCCATCCACTTCTGCGGAGGATCTCGTCACAAACCGAAATATATTGAGTTTCTTCTTTTTTTCGGATTTAATTCTGATCGTATGAACTAAAACTGGATCTGATGTGTATAATTTGTCCTGTAGCTCATCTAAAAATAGACATAGGAGTAGAGTGGGACAAGATGCCCCTCGGAGAAAATGCCACACCATACCTGTCTCTTCTGTCCATGCTATGTAATGGTCTGCATGACTGCTCCAGGGTCTTATAGTTGTACCCTATCGAGATAATTGTCAATCATTTTGTCTTTTTGATGGTTTGCTTCATTTTTTAATAAATTGCATTTTTTTCGTATTTTCTTGTAAGGGCTTGCTACCAGTTCATTAGGTCATAATGGTGCAAAATGCTAGGAATAGCCAATAGTGCAAAAATAAACCAAGATACCGTAATCCTTTGAAACTGTTCCTTCACAAAAGCTTCCGCTATAACAAATGGGTTTCTGTTAATACATTTTGTACATTCAAAGATTTATGTCAATTTTGCAGTAGGGCCTATTACAGCTTTAATGCCTTCTACTGAATCCATAACCACAAGCGTGAGCCAAATAAGCAATCCATGCCTCTCATTACTGACCTCTGCAACATAAAGTGTAACCGCGAAAGTGTGAGCGCTGCAGACTAACTTAAGTATTCTACTATGCAGATTAGATGGCAAAAGCAGAAGTTTGCAAAGGAAAGGCATATGAACAACCAACTTGTTGAACCTATAATTCCTACCGATTATTCTTCTGCATTCTTGTATCTTTTCTTTTAGATGGTCTTTCTCTGTTTGCTCAAGTTTTAATTTCTGTTCGAGATCCAGGCATCTACCTCTGGTACCTGTAAAGAGCAAAATGCATGGAGATATCGTTGTAATTGATGTAATGTAATGTAACAAGAAATTTATATAGCGCCACTTAGGAGTCTCACAGAAGCGCTCAACACGTGGCCATCAAACAGCTGAAAAGTGCGTCTTTAAGAGTCGAGAGAAAACCATGTAGCCACATGCAGCATTAGTGGCACGCACAGATGGTGGAAGAGTATTCCAGATCCGTGGCGCCGCAATCGAGAAGTCCCGTCGAGCACGGGTGGTGGGTCGAAACGAAGGTAGGCTACAATCAAGTCATTTCGCGAGGCAGACCGGAGAGCCTGCCGACCAGTTTGAGTGCCAACTGGAAGGCACAGTTCAGCAATGTAGTCCGGAGCAGTTCCAGTCGTAGCCTTCCAAACCAGCGTGGCGATCTTGAATTTAACACGATCAGCAACTGGAAGCCAGTGTAGCTCTAAAAATATGATGGTAAGCTTACGTCTCGTTAAATATGGCGGACTGAATGATATCTTAATTGCGAATAACTGATTAAACCGAATTTATTCCGCACTGTATGTCGTAGGCCTACTGCTTATGACCTTCACTTTAAAACACAGCAAGACAAACAGGTAGCGAGACAGACAGACAGACAGACGGTCAACAGTTTAAAAACAGAGAAATCGAAACACAGAGCAACGTTGATCGATTAATTGAAATTGCCATCCTGCAAGGTAAACCAAAACCTAGGAAAACCGTCAATTCTTTTTTAGCAGTGATTGAAATGAAAACCAGAATAGTTTTATTGGCATACAATAATATTCTCCTATCACAATTAACGGAATCTGCCCAGGCGTAGTGTCTATAAATAGGGCCTAATAGGGCCTACTATTTCAGAATAATTCTTAAACTACGTCTTTAATTCTGGTTTTCAGTCATTTGCAAGGTTGGATTCTTATTAGAAACAAAGAGCTTATCGTAAATGTATACATCGACAACCCATCTATTCTTTCTAAAGAAACCTTTTGTCGGTGTATAGTACAACGGGATATAAATCTTTAATCTTATCTGTATCCTGTAATAACGGCTTCTTAGCTCGGAGAAAAATGGTCATCGCTAAGCCTGACGCTTTTAGGCTGTTTTTCATTTTTCATTCTCCCTAAGACACCTATTCGGATTCTGCGACGACTACCATAAGGTCGTGTACGAAATTAACAGCCACTGCTACTGTTCCAGATGACTGATGCAGACGTGAACTCCAAGGCCGATGCAGTTCCCGTCCGGCCAGATTACGTGTCTAAGCTACCATGGTTCATGTCACACGTGATTCACGCTCCAGAGAATAAGAGCATGCTTCTGAAGCAGATCGAGGACAAAGTTAAATTGATAAACAAAACGTTAAATTTATGAAAGTTGGCCTTATTTTGTCATACTGCAATTAATATAAACGCAAATCTTCATAGCTTGATTTTCTTCAGTTGGAGATCGAAGCATTCAGGGAAACAATTTCTCTAATACCAAAGATTATGCTCAAACTTATTTAAATTAGAACTAAAGAAAAACAATTTTGATTGTATTCAGCTTATAGAAGACAATATGCTGCAGTTGCTAAAAAGGTGTACAATATGGTGTATCCTTGTTTTTTTAAAGAAACGGTGAGCATAGCTAGCATGTTCGAAAATAACGTCGCGGAAATTGTTAATATTTAAATCGTACAGAGGAGATCGATTGGGCTTTTCGGAAATTTTCAAACTTTGAGAACGAGGTGACCGGAAGGTGTGACAACCTAGATTATGCAGACGATGTTTCACTGCTGGTGGATTTGACAGAGGTGCTCAATTTCGGACCACATTTCTCAACATATAACTTTTGTTCATAATAGGAGATGAAACCTGATAATTGTTGAGTACATGAGCATCTCCAATGTAGATTAATTCTTGGTAACGGAGTCGACGCCTATTAAACGTATTTTACGTAGATTACACCTTTCAAACCAAATTATTACCGCATATATTCGAAAAGTCAGCATAAACGAAGTATACACAAGTACAGACGTCATAAAATAGTCTGACTAATTTGCACCAGACCCAGATGTTGGTAAGTAAGTAGTAGTGCAAAGATTTATGTACGGTAACGGAGTGGACATTATTTCTGGCGACAGCTGAACATAATTCATTTAGCCGCAATAAGTACTGTTTCATTTAATGACAAACTTATTAAATGAAAGGCATTTCAATGCTGTTTACGAATCACATCAAGTTTTTGAAAAACAATTATTTGTAGTCGTATTTCTATAATGTTATTTTCGACCCTGTCTGAAAGTGACGGTAACGGAGTGGACAATTTTCAAATTCAAACGCAGCAGGTAAAATAAACAGTAAAGCATATATCCAAAATAACCATGGAAACAATAATCTCCTCAATAGTAAATTCGTAGAAATAATTGATTTGTAATAATTATGGCGAGTTTTTTTAAATCGTTGTGACAACAGAAATGTTTAATTGATCTAATAGCAGAAAATGACTCATTGATGAGCATTATCGCATACTTTCAGGTATTTGTGACACTTAGCTGAATGAATTATTTAAGAATAGCCGTACAAGAAGCACCTCAATAGAAAGGTCTTTGTTCGCTTAAAATATTGGAACAGTTGCCTAGCTAGGAACTCTTTGACTTTATTATGTTAATAAAATGCCTAAACATAAACTTATTTGTTGAATAGGCCTGCCAATGTGGAAAACAACTTAGTAGGATAGATGCAGCAAATGTATTCATAGTTTGAATGTCTTTAATTGTGTGCTTTTGAATCATGTTATATTGCAGCTGTTTAAAAATAATTATAAGCCTACCTTGCAGAAGCTTGCGGAAGCATATCTCTACATTTGCGGCAGATGGAAGAACGGTGTTTTGGTGCAATGTGGCCACTTTCAACGAAAGTTCCGTCTGCAATTCATCCGGAAGATTGGAGAACCTGCTTTCCAGTGTCTTGATTGATTGTCTTTTCTGAAATATATGGGTAGACTGTCTTTCAGTTTAAGAGTAGACAGATGGCTATCTTGAGAAGAGTAATTTGCACATTTCGAGCTAATGTTGAGCTTTTGGTACTTGTGTGAGCTTTAAGGTATTTAAATGATGTGAACTTGTGAAGACAATGTTCTAAGTGTTCCAGATATTCGCTGGTGGTCTTACTGTTTCATATTCGTGTTAATTGCATTGTGTAGTCTTGGCGTCGTCAGAGTCAGAGGCGCGTTTGCAGAAAACAAAGCCCTATGCGCAAACATTTTTGGTGGCACTTCTGAACTTTTAAACACTGAGAGTCTGAGACTATTGTGGCGTTTAGCCTATCATGTGCAAAAACGCAAGAAGCTGTTTGTTTCGGCTTGTTTTTAACAAGTTTGATGTTATTGCACAAACATGAATTATTAGCCCAAATAAACAAAACAATTATAAATTTTACAATAACAAACTTTTATGTGAATGCTAAACTTTAAAAAATAGGAACTACGTTATATGCAAAATAATTCAAAATTGTTAGTTTTTATAATTTAGACAAATATTTTCATTCGTTTGGGGGCTCTGCGTGGTTTAAGGGTCTATGCGTAAACGCGCCTCTGGTTACAGTAGGTACTGCATGCCATCAAACCGCATTCACTTGGGTATGAAATTAGCACAACACAATACACTGCAAAACGGATAGTCGACAAACCTGGTTATTTTACCTTCGTGTCGTGGTTCAAGCTTAACTTATTGCATATGAATCTAGAGCAAGTCCTTCATTCACAATCACAGAATCAATGCCTATAATACGTATAGAAATCTTGATGGAATGTTATACATGCTGCTAATTTGAATTTACCACCACACGAAAATTGTATCCCAGATAGTTCAAAGCTACTTTTTTTATTTAAGTGCTTAATACGTATTATGTAAGAGTAAAAGAGATAATGAATGTATATTTTATAGTATGGCTGCCTACCACAAGATGATATGGCATTCTGATGCTTTTAGCACAACGTTTCACATTCTCCTGGTGCCTGGAATGCGAATCATGATTTGTTTCGCCTTGAAACTCAGGATTCTTTTGCAATTTTTCTTCTGATTCTGAATCTTTGCACTTTTGATTCGAATTATCTGCTGTTGAATCGGAGGCTTTCGATTGAGTCTCGGTATCTATGTAAATATTTGCACAAGGTGTAAATAAATAATTGAGTTACGTAAGAAAGCACATTTTGCCAGAAAAATATCGTCTTTAAGCGGTAAATAGATTAACGTTAAGCTTATAATCAAATCAGGTGTATGGAAATTAAGAGCTAATTTTATACTTACAAAGTTTTCCCGTCATGATCGAAACTACGTGCTCCTGATTTGATTCTTTTAGTTCTTGCAAGAATTTGTTGAAATTGGCAGGGCTGAATTTACTGACAAGAGTTAGTAGTGTTTCGCTTTTTTCATGTTTAGTTAGCTTCGCTTTAATGGTTTCCATTTCTCTGTCCATTAATGCGCCTGATCCATAGAGACGATCCAATAATAGTCCACAGTCGACGTCAAGATTATCGACGAGTGTGGCGTAGCTCCTTTGTATAAGAAGCGAATGTTCAGTATCGAGATATTTATCTGTAAGCAGAAACAGTATTCAAACTTCTTTGGAGGTAACACGTCACGTTTTCAAATTGAAAATACAAACTGACTTTCTCTAGAAGATGCCATAGGCTTCAAAATTACTGAACGTGCGACAATGACTAGGTCGAAGGTTTCAGACGAAAGAAAACATAAAATTATAAAGGAATACTGCAGTATAATTTTAATACATTCAGTTCACAATATATTAATTAACGACTAAAAGGTTTATCATTACCTTCACATTCCAAGATTTCTGCTATATGTGTTTGGTCTGTGTTGCTAAGAGCCGTTAAAAAGCAGTCATAGGCCCGATCATCTTTCAACATCAGTGTATTCAGTAGCTGTTCATTGGCTCTGATCGGAGTCGTCAACAGTTGATAAATGTCATCTCTTTCTTTTGCCGTTAATACTTCGTTTTGATATAGCTCTGCCACAATTTTTCCAGTGCGAATCAATCCATTGGAAATATGGGTGTATTTAACCATAAGCTTTGAAGATCCTAGTCACCAGAAGAAAATATTTACAAATTAGAAGCTAAATGTGGACGTATTAGCATTTCCCCGCTCAACGCCATTGATGTTGAACGGCAAATGTGATATGCATTCTCTTAAAATTTCCCAAAGACTGCAAATGCACTAGAAAACCAGCAATAAAGACTCGCAATGTATTATCATTCATAGTTTTGATGTAGGTCCATTCATGCAAAGCAGCAAAATGAATCAGAATTGAAGGAACCATAGTAGGACGTCAGTTTACTCAAACGACGTGTTGAAAAAGCGATCTTAGACTTAGACCCTAGTCATTTATTCATTCATTCATTCGGGAATTTATATAGCGCCCCTTCAAGGAAACTACTCAGAGGCGCTCCCGACTCCAACGCGCCCAAAAGAACAGTTTTGAGTTTAGTAAGGAAAGTTTCAGGCAGACCCCCCAGGGTGTAGACGCAGCCTAGAGGAAGACCATTCCAGATCACGGGCCCTAAGAAAAAAGCGGTTCTGCATTGTTGCAGTAGAAAAAAAAGGGAACCCTTTTTTCGGAGCGAGGAGGCGACCCCCCCTGGGACGACCGAAATCAAACAGCAAAAAGCTCATGGGGGTAAGTTGGGGCGAGGCCCCCGGAAAAAAGCGCAAAACCAAGGGAGCTAACCTGTACTCGATGCGCTGGCAGACAGGGGGCTGGGGGGACCTCCAGCATGTAGCTGGAGACGTGTCCATACTTTTGGGTTTTTCCCAAAGGCGCTGCAGAGCGCACGACTCGGTCCAAGCATGCTAATGCGGCTAGATGGGAGGCCAAAGTAGAGCGATGAGCAATAGTCAAGACGAGTTTTGATGAAGGAATGCACTAGAGTTAAATTTG
>JACEVL010000046.1:680881-728073 GCA_020284085.1 Aporrectodea caliginosa | reverse complement strand
CAAAGACTTAGTTTCATCAATCCAGCTTCTAGTTACGGAAACAATTATTTCCATCAGTCCAGCTTCTATTTAAGCAAAGAATTAGTTTAATCAATCCAACGTCCATGTAGACAAGGAATTATTTCACTACGGTTTAACCTTAGGTGTATATCATAACTGTAGATCATGCTTTACTTCCTTTGTTTGGATAGATATGCACTTCTTTACAATATAATTATTAGTTTAATCAAAATCCAAGACCTTTTTTCAATAGTGTAAACATATTAACGTCGACAAGCCTTTAATGGCTAGTAGTTATGTAGGCCTATGTTTGAGTGCTGGGTTTTAGCAGAAAACAGGTTATGGGAAACTGTAAATTTCATAAGGGTGAATGTCATGATTCTTGTTTGCACCAGTTGAAATAAGTTCTGTTAAGTTCACTAGAAAATCTGTGCTAATAAGCTTAATAGTTATTAACAGTCAAGCATTATTACTTGAAGGAATTTATAGAAAAATGTGCTTTATTTACTACTGGCATTTGCATATAAATTTCAATGTTAAACATAACTTTCTTCAGACATTTAAGAACAACTCAGTGTTTAAAACAGGCTAAATCAATGAACTGTCACTGTCATAACTGTTAAATTACTCTACACCACAACCTGTTGCAGCTGCAATCAGTTGCACCTGATAACATCCACTAGCAATGTGGTTGACCCATTGTGCAACACTAGACACTAGACAACGTGTTCCATCAGCATCCTTACCTGAGGCATCTGTGCATAGTTTCCCATTCATGTAGCACCTTAACTTACTCAGTGTAGTTTCCCATCCATGTAGTTTCCCATTCATGTAGCACCTTAACAAGTCAAATAACTGCAGAAAATGTTCTTCAGTGGTTACCAAACTCTTTAATGTCATAAAGCATCAATATAAAATTACTATAATGTGTCATTATTTAGTCAGTGTCTTGCTTCTTTCCGTTCATTTACTCATGCCTGCTCAGCAATGGTGTGGATAGTGACAGCTGCAGTGCTACTGTCATCGTCATCATTGTCCACTGCAAGATAATCAGCAGCATGGTTTATTCGAGTAGTACGGTGGAGCAGGACAACACATTGAATGTTGCAACCTTCCCTGTGGCAACTCTATCAGCTTCTTTCTGGTTGGGAAGATTAACCCATTTCTCTTCTGTCACACAAGTGCCTCAGTAACATGATTGTAATGCATGACTTGCAGTTGACCAATTGACACCAAACAACTCACCTGCAATTGCAAACAAGATTTTTATGGTTATCAACAAAGTAAGCGTTATTGTAAACATAAATTATAATACGAGAGAAACTGCTGTAGGTAAATTTATATTCTGGCCCAGGGCTTTTTTCAGGAATTTTTGGAACTGCACAACCCATTCACTCTTTTTCAAAAAGCCATGGGAAATTATTCCCAATGACCTTTTTTAGCCATTTTTACTGCACAAAAATGCTTTTACAACTGCACATATTCATTTAGAACTGCACATTTTGTGTAGAACTGCACGCTAAAAAGGCCCTGTACTCTGCTGTGCATTTTTAATAATTGCATACAGGTTTTGTAAATATAATATACTCATTTGTCTATTGCCTAAAAGTATAATGGGTTAAGAAAAAGAAATCAACGTTATCAGCATTTCTGGTATACATTACAATGAATTATGAGATATAAAAAACATGTAGGCTAGTTAGCATAACTGATTTAGTAGCAATGCTTTCAGAGCAAACCTATACACATTTGTCAAAATTACACTAAGTGGGCTCATGAGCTAAACTCTCCCTCACAATGCCGGGTTAACACGGGTTTTGTTGGTTTCTAGAAAATTCTACAGTTTCACATGGCATAATGTACATTGGACTGACTATAAGGGATACTATGAGAACAAACTAATGGCAGCAATAATTATTGGTTTAAATCAATGGAAGACCTACCTGCATTGCCGAAGACAGGGATTTCTAAGGCGGCCCAATGGCCATTAAATGCGATCGTTATGCGTCTTGTCACACAAAATCAATGGCATTTTTGACGGCGAAAACGAAAAGCATAATTAAGTTCATCGTCCGACAACCAGCGGAGTGAACTATGATGCCTCTGAAACACTCTTTTACTTCTTAAACTTCGTCGAAGTGGACGAATCACGATGATGTCCGCCATATTGTTTATCCGCTACGACAACGACTAGCAACTTACACCACCCTCACAGGTCGACCAGCGCTAGTCGTCTCTTACGCTGACTTAGCGGCTTAAGATGTCTCCATGCTTACCGAAATAACCGCTAGTCGCACATTAGCCCGATTTAGTCGCGTATAAGAGTTAAGATGTGGACACACTTACGGCCCCTGATGTATATCACGCTTCCGGATCCGCTAATTTTATCGATGACTTTAGAAGCAGCTGCAGAGCCTACACCGGCTAAAGCTCCAGTCGCGAGACCTGGTAGTACTTTAGAAAGAAGGAATTTACCAGCCGTTGCTAGAAACGGTAGAATAGCTCCGATGAATCCTCCTTCGACTTTGGCGTTATGAACTAACTGCGTTTTACTCATTTTGATCGTTACACCCTTCCCATTCTCATACGCTTTCCTCATCTTTTTAATTTGCGCTTGAGTTATAGCTAATACGTATTCTCCCATCAGATCATCGTGAGACAGTTTAATACTCACACCGTCACACCCCGCTTCGAGCGCGCGTTTAATTTTCTCTTTTTGCCCGTCTGAAATATTAACTTTATAATTCGTGTACCGGCTCATTTTATATATAACTCAAATAAACTTTTAATAGTACTCACACTTCTCTGATGTGAAATCTAATCGACAATTCTTCTCCTCTGAGGTTAACCAGCTTTCCATTTTGGTCGGTAAGCTTCGTTTCCATCGATGAAATCGTGCTCAGCGTCACGGGAAGATACACTAAATTAGTGGGTACTTCGATAATCTTATAACCAGGCCCTACGTTAGGAAAAAACGAATATATCACGTTCGCCGTCGATCCGTTAACGTATGAAGCTCCGATTATGTCGCTCGATACCCTCAAACTGGTTACGTTCATTATATTCACTATTTGTTCGGATTCGTTATACCCCTCCGAATATGTCCGGCGATTGAAACCTAAGACCGTTCTAATAGAGTTGTCCGATGTAAAATCAACTTTATAATTCGACGCAATAGTTAGCACGGATTTTAACGTATTACTGTTCGGTTCTATCGAAACATTAGGTTGTTCGTTTACCGTATCGTAATGCCCGTTTTCTTTCATAATTCTCTGTAGGTAATCATTTATATCCGTGATTTCATAACACCCCTCCGGGACGTTTACATCGACCCACGTAACACCTAAATCGGGTGAATATCTGAGGTGGTTGTTTGTAGCGTCCAAATTCGGAAAACTAAAATAAGTCTCTAGATTCAGAAGAGACATTTCGTACTTTTTACTCGCGTCCAGTTCGATTAGTGGATTAAACTGAGTCCTAATCTTCGCGTTCTTTTTACTCGCCAAAATATAGAACGACGATTTTGGACTCGTGTTACGAGCCGTCTGTTCCGTGTTAGTTGATATCTTTACGAGAAGAGATTCCATTCTTTTTTTATCCATCTAGTTTAACTTGCGGGAATCTTGCTTGCTTGCTTGAATGTTTGTTAGTTTGTTTGTTTGAGCCACAGGCTAATATGTCAAATCTTGCGGCGACTAATTCGATCACTTACAAACATTCAATCGTCCTGAAACTTGGCAGATAGACTCGTCCTCGCAGACACTTCATTCTATTAAAATTTCAGCTCCCCAAAAAGGCTAGCTTATAGAATCGGGGACTCAACTTTTCGAATCGGGGAATTTCCTTTTCCGTTACGCAGCGCTGTGATTGGCCAGCGTTTTCATTGGACGCAACAATAATGGGCGCGGTGCATCATTAAGCGTGCTATGTTGTAAAATGAACGCGGACTATATATTTGTAGAGGTAACTGCTTAATATGACGGATTATAGGATACTAGATGGATATAGTAAAAACTTTGTTTTTACTATTGGCTGTATTTTATCCATCTAGTTTAACTTGCGGGAATCTTGCTTGATTGCTTGCTTGAGCCACAGGCTAAATTGTCAAATCTTGCGACGACTAGTTCGATCACTTACAATCATTCAATCGTCGTGAAACTTGGCATATAGACTCGCCCTCGCACACACTTCATTCTATCAAAATTTCACCTCCCCCAAAAAAGGCTAGCTTATAGAATCAGGGACTAAACTTTTCGAATCGGGGAATCCCCTTTTCCGATACGCACCGTTGTGATTGGCCAGCGTTGTGATTGGCTGCAACAATAATGGGCGCGCTGCCTCGTTAAGCGTGCTATGTTGTAAAATGAACGCGGACTATATATTTGTAGAGGTGACTGCTTCATAAGACGGATTATAGGATACTAGATGGATATAGTAAAAAAACTTTGTTTTTACTATTGGCTGTATTTTTTTTAATAATGAGATTATTATTTTTATATTAACGATGGTATGTAGAATTCATCGAACCCACATCGATACTTTCCTTTGTCAGCGCCACTAGTTGAATCGATTACTAGGAATCCATGCGGACGTTTCCAAACAGTTTTGCATAGGTTCCTAAATTCTTCCAGTGGCATGTCTACTTCACCTACATGATCGTGATAGATATGATTAATATTTTTTAAGTCTTGAGGAAATAAACAGATAAAATTTGCGTTCTCTCTTATGGTTTGCCGAGGCAGTTTGAAATAATTTTGTGCGAGGTAGAAACAGTCAACATTGCTATGCCTTCCTCTGATGTAGTAGACCTCGCATAAATTCTGCTTAACTAGCTGTAGATCATCGAATATCATTAGGTTCTTCTTCTCCGGTTTTAGTTCTCTCGGGTCTGGTACGTCTTCAACTGATTCGAAGAACTTGGCAGATATATCAGATTTCTCATTCGAGTGTTTAGCCATTTCCTCAACTACAACTGCTGGTGAAATATTTTGTCTTATGATCTCGTCTTGACAGTCGAATAACCCGACTATGGATTGTTTAGGTAGCTTTTCTTCGAGTGCTTTTTTCAGAATTTTATACTCTGGTTGAAAGAGAGACAGACCGAATATTTGTAAATTATCGTAATCTAACCACCCAGGTCTTAAGAGTAAGTTCAGCAGTAAAGTCGTCTTACCACATCCAGATTTTCCTATGATTAAACCTCGTATACTTCTCGGCAATAGTGGGTTATTGAATCTATTAGATGACGCGTCGTTCCACGATAAATTTTTAGCTTCCATTTTAAATATATCTAATTGTATTTAAAATGTATTGCGTAAAGTGTAAGAGAAAAACGGAAACTAAAGATACCAGGAACGTCATCAGTAAAAATAATAGGCCTATGCTTCGAGGCGTATGCGCTGTATGTGGAACTACTAAAACTCAATTCGTGAAAGCAGCACAAGGAGGCGACCTCGTCAGTGCTCTAAATTCGGTTACAAGCGGTATTAAGTTGCCTTGGGCTAAATTCCCAGGAGAAATACATTTGCCTGGTCATTCGTTTACAGGACCAGGAACTAGGTTAGATTTACGGTTGAACCCTGATGGGACTCCGAAAGAGTGGTCTAAACCAGTTGACAGGGTCGATAATGCTGCTTATATTCACGATTTAGCTTACAATCAATACTCCGATACGGCTAATAGGAATGTAGCTGATAGAGCTATGATTAATGCTTTGAATAATATTTCTAACCCAAGCTTACGAGAACGAATAGAGAGGAGTTTAGTTAAACCTATATTATCAGCTAAATCGAGTTTGGGATTAGGTTTAAAAAAAGCTTGAAATGGACTGACCAACTAGCGGATGAATTGCATAAACCTGTAGTAAGGCATTTTAGAAAAAGGAAGGTGTACGTCGGTGGGATAGATAACATTTGGGCAGCTGATCTGATCGATATGCAGGCGTTCGCTAAAGATAACGATGGCGTGAAATATTTGTTAACGATTATAGATGTATTTTCAAAGTATGGTTGGATCGTGCCACTACATGATAAGAGCGGAAAATCTACGGCTAGTGGTTTCCTAAAAATATTAAAGAGCGGAAGAAAACCGGGTAAAGTTTGGGTTGATAAGGGGAAGGAATTTTATAATAAGGATGTAAAGAATTTAGTTGAGTTGTATTCTACAGAAAATGAGGAGAAATCGTGTGTTATTGAGAGATGGAATCGAACAATGAGGGATAAAATGTTTAAGTATTTTACAGCTAATTCAACTCGAAGATATATTAATGTATTAGATGAAATGGTTAGTAATTATAATAACGTGAGACATTCTTCCATAAAAATGACCCCCACTAAGGCTAGTATGAAAGTTAATGAAAAGACTGTATTTATGAATTTATACGGTGATGAGATTTCAGAGCCTATTAAGCCTATATTCTCGGTAGGTGATAGGGTTAGAATAACTAAGAAAAAGAATATTTTTGAAAAAGGTTTTACACCCCGGTGGACTGAAGAACTATTCACAATTACACAGGTTCAATACACAGTTCCTCCTACCTATAAGATAAGCGATTATAATGGAGAAGAAATACAAGGCTCGTTTTATCAAGAGGAGCTACAAAAATCAACTCAAGAAATATTTAGAATAGAAAAAATTATTAGGAAACGCGGAAAGAAATCTTTGGTTAAATGGTTTGGTTATCCCGAGTCCTTTAATTCATGGGTCGATAACGAAGATTTAACAACCGTGTGACGGCTCATCATCAAAACTGACGACTGATCGAAACTTCGGGGAAAATTCCTAGGAGTTTCGATATGAGTCATCGATGCGCGGACGCAATTGAGAGCCTAAGGATATTGAACTTTAAGGCTGTATAGGTCAAATGTTCCTTTAAGGCTGTATAGGCTGAATGTTTCGAAATTGAAGGCTGTATAGGTCAAATGGCCCAGGTAGCAACAACTAATACTACTTCTGCATACTTGCTGATCTTGTTCAGGCAGTGAATGGGATGTAAATCAGAGGACATTCTTTAAAATTCATTTGAGCTAATTTATATTCTTGGATAAATTTAATGCAGCAGTTTACATCGTACCGTTGCCGATTACAGTCGTACCGTTGCCGATTACCATATTAGATTCAGATGTGAGCGCGGAATTGCGATCTGGAGGGACCGTTTTTGTCACAGATCACAGTCTTTCAGGACCTAGAGCGAACTTTTACCGTAGGCCTACACACTTAGAAAAGGTTTCGGAGATTTGGCCATTTTAGTTGCAGTAGATAGGTGAAATACAATGATAACACATCGCGCATTTCGGAAGAACTTTTAATCGTCAACTTAAACTACATCATAGTACTGTCGATATTTTAGATCTGAGGACACAAAAGCATCTTCATTTTTGAGGTACTGAAGCGGGTTATTTTTAACTGGATGTATATAATGTATGTAATTGAATATTTATATAGCACCCTTCAAGTTCAAGGTATCTACTCAGAGGCGCTCTCATAATGAGCGAATACATTTCATCAGTTAGCAAAGCAATGCACAGTTAGCTGAAAGAATCACCAGTGGCGGGCCTGCGCCCACACGTGCAACCAACCAACGGATTCCCGTCGACAGCTGAACATGGCATGGATGTTCAGATTCTATGGACCAAGTTGCGTCGATTGGGTAGAGCGACGACAGGACGACAGCGTTGGCATACACGATGACGCTGCCGATGAGCAGTCCGTCACTGGTAGAGAATTACGCACATCCGGCTATTCGTCAAAGCACCAAGGAGTACGTAGAAAAGGCATTCGTCGTGCGTCGGTCGGTATATTGAAGCGCCTCCAGTGATTGAAGGTCGAGGTCACTCCAGTGGCCCACAAGGTTGTCCTCCACCGAGACGAAACACTCGGCAACAGGCGGCGTATACGTACCGTATGGCTCAGACTCGACAGAATATCAGAGGGAGGGGCCTTATGCAGTCATCTGGGCCAAGACGATTTGCGAACAAATAAACAGTACAAGTCTCTTGCCTCACGAACCTGAACCTAAAACATTACCCGTACGGGTCTTCAGCGATACTCACCCTTATGGAGAAGGCCTGGAACTGCAATCCAGGTCAAGCATTCTCTTGGCCGCTAATGGCACGGAAGTAACTATTCCACTTAAATGTGTCAAGGAATTGCTTTTTGGCACCCGTTCCTTGTGACCAACCAAATTTCTGAACTTTTGCTGGGTATGGAGTGGCTACGGGAGTGACGCTGTCCCATAGGTAGGCCTATTGGAACAGGGTCACTTTTATTGGCAGAAGGTGTGTCCCGTTAGTCAGAGGGAATGTATCCACCTGGAGCAGGAGGGTGGTAGTTGCTGAAGAGGTGATTGTGTGCCGTACGGGAACTTATCCACCACGGTTCCGGATTGGATGACGGAGACGATTGATATCCTTCCCGGAGTTCACGCTGCCCGAGTAGTATTTTGGGACGATGTCATTTAAGCGCAGGTGCGGGTGATAAACTTTGGCGAACATCCAGCTAAGGTGAGCAGAGACCAAGTAATTGGTGGGTTGAACCAGGTGCCGTGAAAGAAGAAGAGAGGTTAGAAACAAGGAGTCTTTGGAGAGAGATTGAGGAACAGACGAGATCTAATTAAAACTTGTAAAACTGTAACTGGAAAGGAAACAGTACCCTGAAAGGTTCTGTGAATCATGGACAAGCGATATAACTTGAGACCACTTATCTAAACCTAAGACATTATTAAGGCAGCGCGCGAGTTGAGGCTTGTGGAATGGTTCGGATGCTATTAATACTATATCGGTGAAAACCATCGATGCTTTTAAGAAGAATCAAAGAAATACCGGTTACAAAGCCTTACACCTTAACTTACATAGTAACTTATTATTGTCTTTGGCGTCACATCGCACGCTAATGCTAACGTTTCTGCGCTATATTCTAACTCATTTTGAGAAGTTAATATAGGTAGTACTAATCTGAAACCGTGATTTCTACTTCTTTGTCTGCAGGATCTCATTATCATGTTTTTGGTTATTGCCTGCTCCACAAAATCATTTTTTACGACAACATGTCAACTCTCTAAAAGGAATATAATATTATGCTTCCATGGTTGAGGCTGTGATTTTAACCATGGAAGCTAAAAACAGTCGACGTGTTCAAAAATACTTAGCTTCGGATCTCCTACTACTCCGGGTAATTGGTAATAAACCTCCACGCCCTATTCGGAAAAGCACAACGCAAATTGCTTTAGACAGAACTTAGGGCGCTCAAGGAAATGGTCAAACACTTTGGAAATTACTGAACACACTACTTGCCCCAATTAAATACACCTCCTGAAGCACTTCCCCAGATACAGTCTTCGGTTACATCAACGAGGCCGTGCGAATTGGATTCTGCACCTGTATGGCTGCTTAAATCGCTATGCACCGCTTTCGCTCCGATCACCACTCTCCTCATCAAGGTTTCTATAAACCACTTAAACCAGGCGTCTCTACCCGCAAAACATGAAACCGCTATCATTCGACCTCGTGTTATGAAAGCGGCCCGACAGACGTGGCCGCATTTACCCAAATCCCAACCCGTATAATAGCAGTTCATAAATACTTAAAACATATTGCAGGCATGTTTTCATCGCTCGTCTAACTTCTACTTCTACAATGACATGTTTCCAGTAGTACTGCTTAATAGATGTCCTGTTTGTTTATAGCTTCCTTGTCCCACAAGAAATTGTAAAGCTTTGAGAAAGGTGACAAATTGGTTGATATTAATCGATTCTGGTCACAAAGTTTGTATATCTGGGAGGCATGATGACGGAGGATGGGCGGTGCGAAGAGAACATCAAACGAAAAAAGGATGTGCGGCCTTTGGAGGACTCAACAAAATGTGGAAAGCGAAAAGCCTCTCAATCAGGACCAAGATGAAACTTTACTATACCCTGGTAGAACCAGTATTACTATACGGATCGGAGTGCTGGTGCCTGAGGAAAGAGGATGAGAGAAGCCTACTGGTGACAGAAATGGGGTGGTTGAGGAGAATCATGGGTAGAAGCAGGAGAGACATAAGGAATGGAAAATAAGGAATGATCAAACAAGAAAAGACCTCGGAGCGGAGGAGACGGTGGTAGAGAGAATTGGGAGACGAAGACTTATGTGGTACGGAATAGCAGATATATACATATATATATATATATATATATATATATATATATATATATATATATATATATATATAGCAGATATATATATATATATATAGTGGTTGGACCCTGAAGGAACAATTAGGCCCTTTGCACCTGCAAATAGGCACTTTTGAGTGCGCGCCTAGTTGTGGGCTATATATGTAGGCCTAGGTCTAATTGTGACCAATTACTGATCACGGCAGGTGGTCTACCGGAAGTGTGGGCGGTAGGAAACGCGAAAGCGGATTAAGTTTAAACAGAGGAGGAATGTTTAGCTCTTGGGCGAGTAAGACAGTTTCGAGAATTTGCTACAGTTTCTGCTCAGTGGAAAAGGACATAGGCCGATGTTGCGTCTCGACGGACTGAGATAGATAAACGTGTGTGTATTATTATAGTGTAAATAGTAGACTTTGTTACTTTTGCGTCGATGTACGTATTCGAATGTTGTTTTGTTGAAAATAAAACTCGGAAAATCTTCACAATTGGCGAGCCTGCCAGGAGTACACAAGTGGTAAAAGAAGATTTTTGGGCGAGTTTTCGTGTTAGACTTCACACGTATCGACGTTATGTCAGCGATGAAAGACTTTGTGGCCTTTGGCAAGGAATGCGGTCTATCTGGGAAGGAGCTTCTGGAATGGGTTACGCAGAAGCAAGCCGAAGAACGCGAAGACCGGGAGCGAACACATTATGCAGAAAAAGAACGGATCGCTCAACAGAAGGAACTGGCGCTTTGCCAAAGTGGAGCGAGAAACTCAAGTTCTGCAGTTGAAGACTGCAAAGACGAATGGTTCATCCGATAGCGACGTTAGTCTACCGGCCGACGAGAACCTGTTCCATCGAGGAAGAAGCGACGGAAGCGGCCGGTCAAAGGTGTCAAAGCGTGTCAAAGGTCCGAAAATTCCGCCATTTGAAGAGGACAAAGACGAGCTGGACAGCTATATCTTCCGCTTTGAACGATATGCTCAGCTCCAGAACTGGAGGAAAACCGACTGGGCGGTTTATCTGTCGGCGCTGCTGAAGGGTAAGACTCTTGAAGTTTACGTCCGTTTACCAGCCGAGGAGGCGCTGGATTACGACCGACTCAAGCAAGCGTTGCTGAAGCGCTTCAATCTGACGGAAGACGGATTCCGCACTAAATTCCGGAGCGCAAAGCCGGATGGAGGAGAGACTCCGCTTCAGTTCATTTCACGTCTTAATACCTACCTGCTGCGATGGATTGAGATGGCCGGAAAGGAGGATACTTTTGAAGACCTGAAAACGTTGGTAATCCGCGAGCAATTCATTAACACCTGCTCGAAGGATTTGGCGGTATTCCTCAAGGAGCGAAGACCTGCGACGCTGGCGGAAGTAGCCGAAATCTCCGAGCGCTATACAGAAGCGCATCTTCCGAGATCTGAGGAAAGCGGAAACTCATCTGAAGAAGGATCGCCGAGAACTGATCGGAAATTCAAGGCACTGACGAAGGAACCAGTCAGACGTTGCTTCATCTGCGACAGCCCGCGGCATCTGGCCCGCGACTGTATGAAGAAAGTACCTGTGGCCAGTCTGGAGTACAAAGGTCAAGGATACCCAGAACAAAGAAACCGGAAGCCGTGGAAGAAGAGCCGACGACTCTCTTCAGCGACGAGCCCTGAGGTTAACTGCGATAGCCGTCAACATGGGCTGCTGCCTGCATCACCGACAACCCGGCTGAAACAAATTGTACTGGCGCCGAGTAGAGGGAGTCCAAGGTGTCGAGCGCACGCAAGACATCAGTGTGATGAATGTCTGATTACCGACGACGGCGAGGTTGGACCGATGTGCAACGCCATGCTGTCCGACAACGTGGAACTACGCTGTGGCTGCACGTTTCCCGTCATTGCAGATGCCTGCAGAGACACGGGTTCTGCAAAGTCGATGCCAACTGCAGAAGGTTGGGTTGGACAACGGAAAGTAATCGTTCTGAGGGACACCGGCTGTTCGACTGTTGTTGTTAGAAGAGACCTGGTGCCAGACGAGGCCCTCACAGGTGCAACGAAGACCTGTGTCATGATAGACGGAACGATTCGTCGCGTACCTGTGGCAGAGATTGAGGTCGACACGCCGTTCTACAAGGGAACGATTAAAGCTGTTTGCATGCGAAGGCCATTATATGATTTAAATATTGGCAACATTTCTGGTGTACTTGGTAATTTAGTTACCTAAATGGTTGACAAGACTTCTGAAATTATCTGATATTGATGGATTTGAACTGTGGCATTGTTAGAGTAGATGGTGTAGTCTAATTATTGCCTAATGTTGTTTAGTTTTGCCTAGCTGGTGCACTTTGTATAGGCCTGCTATAGACTTGTCGCTATTCGTCTTGTTTAAGAGTGAGAATTCTTGTCTCGAATGTTCACTCTTCGAAAAGGGGGAGTCTTGTGACGAATAGCAGATATATATATATATATATATATATATATATATATATATATATATATATATATATATATATATATATATATATATATATATATATAGTGGTTGGACCCTGAAGGAACAATTAGGCCCTTTGCACCTGCAAATAGGCACTTTTGAGTGCGCGCCTAGTTGTGGGCTATATATGTAGGCCTAGGTCTAATTGTGACCAATTCCTGATCACGGCAGGTGTGGGCGGTAGGAAACGCGGGAGCGGATTAAGTTTAAACAGAGGAGGAATGTTTAGCTCTTGGGCGAGTAAGACAGTTTCGAGGCTCTGCTCAGTGGAAAAAGGACATAGGCCGATGTTGCGTCTCGACGGACTGAGATTGATAAACGTGTGTGTATTATTATAGTGTAAATAGTAGACTTTGTTACTTTTGCGTCGATGTACGTATTCGAATGTTGTTTTGTTGAAAATAAAACTCGGAAAATCTTCACAACTTAAATGGTACGGACACGTGAGACGGATGGCGGGAGAGAGACTGCCCAATGCGGCGCTACACGGTCACGTGGAGGGAGAGAGGAGCAGGGGAAGGCAACGGAAGACCTGGATGGACAACATCCAAGAAGACCTACAGAAGAGGGGAACAGACATAGCGAAGATCGGCAGCATAGTACGGAATAGAGAACACTGGAGAGAGGCTTCATAAGGGCCTCATCGTCGGGAAACTGATGGATGAGAAATAAGAAGAATCGATTCTGAGTTTGTATACTGAATTGATATTTGGCGTGATAATATTTTCGAATCATTGATTTATTTAGCAAAGTTGCTTTTTCTGCGATAGAGAAGTTGCATATCTTATACTGGTTTAACTTCAATGGTGTTTGTGTTAGGTAAACGTTGCTTAATAGATGTTGTTTCTTTTACGGCGGGTGTCTATTTTATGTGGGGGAAACCTACCGGTTTCATCCTTTTGTTGTCCGGGGGAAAGTTACATGCAAGACATTGTAGAGGGTGATGATATCTGGCATGTGACAGGTAGAATTGCACCTGTCTTTCTTGCTTGTTATTTCATGGAAGGATGACCTGGAAGGTTCGAGGGTTGCAGCTGCCTGTTTAGTGGGAAGCATTCCTTAGGTTGCAGGCTTAAAAGAGTAGAAAGTTAGTGACTAGAATATGCCCATCCTTGTGTTAGTGTGTATAAAAGTAGATGATATTATGTGAATTCAAAAGTCAGTTCATTGAATCAATCCGAAGTCAGTTGCAACTATGCAGTGCAATCTGATGTTTATTGCTGATCGTGTCCTGGTTTAACGAATGTAATGTAATGTAACAAGACATTTATATAGCGCCACTTAAAAGTCTCACAGAAGCGCTCAACACGTGGCCATCAAACAGCTGAAAAGTGCGTCTTTAAGAGTCGAGAGAAAACCATGTAAGTTGTAACCACTTGCAGCATTAGTGGCACGCACAGATGGCGGAAGAGTATTCCAGATCCGTGGCGCCGCAATCGAGAAGTCCCGACGAGCACGGGTGGTGGTTCGAAACGAAGGTACAATCAAGTCATTTCGCGAGGCAGACCTGAGAGCCCGCCGACCAGTATGAGTGCCAACTGGAAGGCACAGTTCAGCAATGTAGTCCGGAGCAGTGCCAGTCGTAGCCTTCCAAACCAGCGTAGCGATCTTGAATTTAACACGATCAGCAACTGGAAGCCAGTGTAGCTCACGCCGCATGTAGTCGGATATGTGTGTGAATATTTCGGCAGGTCTGGCTGCTGCATTCGAAGACGAAGACTATTGAACTTCTACAAGACTTGTTTTGCTGTGTACATTAGGGTGGAGTGAAAATATGAAGTTAACATATCAGAATCGGCAGGGTGTGCAAAAGTTGTGCACTGTGCACAGTAGCTTGGGGTAAAATAACATAGGATTTGATGCATGTCTTCAGGTGCCCCAAGGCCACCCAAAAATCCAGAAATGCCTAAATTTTGCATGGACGTCTTGAATTTTGTTTTGCTTACAATGTTATGTTTTTCACAAATGTGATTTTATTATGGCTATGTCTTTGTTAGTATATTGAAGACTGTAACGCATCCCTAGATACGGTTACGTCTCTGGCTATATGCTGGACGTGCTCCCCCTCCAGCAACGCATGACGTACAGTATCGCTACTTTGGTGTGGCGGTGTTTGCTGGGCCTTATCCATGTCTCCCTGCGAGAGCTCCGCAGGTCTACCCTGGGTGTCTGGGGCCGTTGCTACCTCCGCTCAACTGAGCTGGGTGTGCTCCTTGACCCTTTTGTCAGTATATCTAATGGGCAGAACAGCGCCTTCTTAATCGTTGGCCCCTGTGTCTAGAAAGGGCTCCTCTTGGTGCTGCGTTTGCTCTCCAGAGTCAGTTCTGATACGTTCTATTCTATCCTAAAAATTGTTACTTTTTAGTCGTTATGAATTCGGGAGCACCTCTGAATAGTAGCCATGAAGGGTAGCGTGTCCCAAAAAGACAGAAACTTTTCAAAAGTGTATATATCTTGATGGCCAACCTCTAGCAAGTTTCTATGGAACTAGTTATATATTGTACCAAGTTACAGCTAATTAGATTAACCTTTAGGCGTGGCTCAAACGACTCTAAGTTACGCATTGTATAGCTGAATCATACACATTAATTTACCATTGAGAAATTTTATCCAAGAGTATCTCAGGAACTAAAAGCAATCGAGAAGTGATTTTTTGTCTATGACAGTGTTTTGCGAGGAAAAGTCAAATATGCTAGTTCTAACATTGTTGGACAATCGGATGACCTTCATTTTCAAGGTCATTTGACATCTATTTTCATATTATTTCGTTATCGGTGAAGGCTAAAAAGAGGGTGTCAGTCCAAGATAGGCCCACTGGGTTCAAGGAAATAAAATGGAGTAATAAACAACCTGGTATGACCATCGTATGACCATCGCATGACTGTGTAGTTTAAGGTCACTCGACCTGTTATGGTTAACCTTTAGCCTCACTGGAACTACAAGTTATGTAAAAATATTCCTGGCGTAGATGATGTTTTTCAGAGTCTTGGATTCTAAAGAAGTATATTCAAGAGAGTTATGATGAACTTCATATGCTGAGTGCATGACTGTTGTTCAGAATCCATTGACCTGAAATGTTTAACCTTTGGTTCTCCGAAACTACAAGTGCTAGAATAGTTTTCTTGATGTCTAATAATTTGTATGATTTTAAGGGCCGCCAAAAAACTGTACACTCAACATTAAAGGTTTCGATCGCTTTCCTCATTCTGCAGCGTCTCTCCAACCTTTCATCTCTTTGGACCATCTTTGTCCCGCGAACTAGAACCACTTTGGCGCAAGTTAGGTCATATCTCACCATTGGGCCTGCCCTGTGCAACTCCCTCCCCTCCTCTTTACGCGTTTCCATTCCCTCTAGATCTATTCCTATTTTTCTCTTTCTTCAAAACCTATTTCTTCTCTGGGGGTACTCGCACTGGGAGCACTACTGAATAGTCACTGCTATGAACGGCGCTACATATGTTACTAATTACATTACACTGCATCTAAGTTTCAAGGTCACTTGACGACCCGGCGTGGTGGTCCTTCGTTTCTCGGGAATTGGAAGCAATAGAATTGTGATTGTGGTTTATCTTCAGTGAAGGCATTAAATCACTTTCCTAAACATGAGATTTGTTATTGTACGTTGTGATTCACAGGAAATTGTTACAGGAAACTGTCTACGACTTTCCAAGGTCATATGAACTGTTACAAACCAATCAACGTGTTACTTGATCATGGAATGAAATTACCGCAGATTGGTAGGCATGTGTCTTCAGGATTTCTTGTAGCCAAAAATTACATTTGACACCAAGATCACCTTTCTAAGACCGGTGGGTGGGTATGGATATATAAGTTCACTGGGAACGTCATGGTGAGTGAGGTCACGTGGTCTGTGAAATATAATTACCAAATTCCTTGTAGTCGATAACCCTAGTCTGCAGACACCGAGATTTCTTTTCCAAGACTTATGGCTTTGGAGATAGGAGCGGTTACTTCAAAAGTTGAGTCACATGTTCTGAAAGAAGAAACTGCTAAGGGGTTTCAAGAATATTTTATGCAAATCCTTCTTTCCCAAAATCATAACTTGATACCTAAAAATAAACCTTTTAAGAACAACAATTTAAGAGAAACTATTGACCCAACGCAATGTACTTATTTTTTATGTCACATGGCGTCATGCAAGAGTGACCTTATGAGACAAAACCTATGTTGTGAGCAGACATTTCCAGGAAACCTCACCAAAGGAATTTTGAATATCTATGCCCATTGGAAAGCTATGCTTTGAAAACCGATATGGTTGGTAAAATTTCCACACAGGCTATTGCATGGGGGTATACGAAATTTGAAAAGGCTTTGAACTACGTCTAAATGATCTTCAATCTTGCTGTAACTTTGCATTCTTTATCAGAATAGCAAAGAGAAACTTTGAGGAGGTTAGCCATTGAAATTTGAGAACTTTGGTTTTTCTGGGGCACCCTAATAAGGGGTGCTATATAAATCTCTGTATTGAATGAATGAATGAATAAAAGGTCGACTGCAAGAATGGCAACCAAGAAACGGAAAACAAGACAAACTTGTAGCTGTCCAGTATCTGGCGTTCCTTCAGAATTGTCTCAAACGGTGCTTCCGAATGTGCTCTATATAAGTGTTCAATATGACTGAATGAATGAATGAAAGGATTCAACAGTAGCTGATATAGCAGAATAGGTGGCTCATACTGTTGAAGAACGGTGGTGTAAAACTGCAGGAAAATGCCCTCATCGAAAACCAGGTCCAGTAGTTCATTCAAGATGGCTTACAATTGCTAACAGAATTCTGCGTTTTCATCACCGTAGGTTCTCGCCAGTTTCATCGAATGAGTGCATTTGCAGGATACTTGTCCAAAGATGTGTTGGAGATTGTTGATCCAGATGTACATAGGAATGCCTTCTTCGGACATACCGAGAATCTTATGCTTGCGATATTAACCGTTGACAGAAGTTATATAAGAAAACTGGCATCCGGGCAGCAATTCCCAAAAGGGAGACAACAGTCAAACAGTTACGTGTGCCAACTTTTAACTTTCCTGCTACAGACTACGTTGACTTGAAAAGTTGGAAAGAAACCAACAGATGTTTGAAACTTGTGAATCTCCTCCTAAAAGGCTGCTAAAAAATTCTGGAACTTGTCAAGAACAAGGACGCGACTGAAACGAGACCATTACTGAATTTCCAAAGTTTCATTGTAATAGGCCTAGCCATGCAACTGAAAGGTGCATCAGACTTGTAACTGAAGTGTCATCGTCTGTGTGACAGTGAAGATCAAAGAGATGCATTTATGCGGGCCATATTAGAATCAGGGAGCTCTATTACAAAGTTTGACTCAAAATCTGATTTTCGAGCAACGTAGATACGTTTGAAGAGTGAATCGAGGAAACTTCAAAGAAAAATGTTCAGCTAACAATTCTAATCAAACCAATTTTAGCTTCAGAACTTGCATAATTAATGATTTTGTGACAGTAATATTGCATAGTTTAGTATCATCATATCAGTAGCTTAAGGTAATCAATCAATCAATCATCATTTATTGTTAACCTTTGAACAGTCCATTTACAATTATTCAGTTTTCATTGGAAGGGTAACAAGGAGGCCCTGAAGGGATGAGTATCCCGCTAAACTAGGGTCACCTATGTACCAGATATATACATCTAGAGGCAGTTGCGATTGCTATCTAGTTCAAGATATCTCGTGGGCTAAGCGCCCTATACCGGTGATTAGTGTTGTTTTAGTTTTGCCGTGAGTTTTAGTTTTAGTTATTATTAGTTTTCTTCCGATCGTATAAGAGGCAATTGAAATAAATACATTATATTGCTAATCAATCAATCAATCAATCAATCATTTTTTATTGTTAACCTTTGAACAGTGCATTTACAATTATTCAGTTTTCATTGGAAGGGTAACAAGGAGGCCCTGAAGGGATGAGTATCCCGCTAAACTAGGGTCACCTATGTACCAGATATATACATCTAGAGGCAGTTGCGATTGCTATCTAGTTCAAGATATCTCGTCTAAGCGCCCTATACCGGTGATTGGTTAGAGAACAATTTAGGAAAATAGATCATTATTTTGTTTACCATAGTAGCATTATCCAGAGGAGCTTAACTAATAACTTAACTAACAACTTAACTAAATAAGATCAGTTTAGTTACATATTAGGTGGGTGCGTAGCATCTTTTTAAACATATACAGATTGGTCGCTTGGCATATTTCAGTGGGAATCTTATTCCATACGGAGGGACCTATATGCTTGGCTGAGAATTTACGTGAGTTTGAAAGTGCAAGCGCTGGGCGATAGTTGCTCGAGCTCCTGGTGTAGTGGGTGTCAATATCTGACCCACGCTGAAAGTAATCATTAAAGTTAGAGGGCAGGAGTTTATGAGTAAAGCCAAACATAAAAGTACCTATTTGTAGAGTTTTTATTTGATGTAAATTGAGTATATTGAGTTCCGTGAATAAGTCTTTACTGTATATTGTGTAATCTATGGTATGGAGCTTTGGCTATAACCCGTAGTGCTCGTTTCTGAAGTGTGATCAATTTGCTTAATCGTGATTTGTATGTTGAGGCCCAGACCATCGTACAGTAAGTAAGGTAGGGGTAGATCAGTGAATGATATAATTTTAGGCGGATATCAACTGGCAGAAGATGGGAGATACGTGACATTATACCTATGTTCTTTGCTATTTTTGCAGTGATGGACTTTATATGGGCATTCCAAGTCATGTGCTGGTCAATATACACGCGCAGAAACTTTGTTGTCTCAACTTGTGTGATGGGAACGTCATTAAGTAATAGCCTTAGAGATTCTCTGGGAGGAGCCATTTTTCTATGAGAGCTGAACAGTATAAAGGAGGTTTTATCGCAATTTAGTGACAGCATATTGGCGCTGAACCAATCGAATACTAGTGTAAGTTCAGAGTTGATTATTTGCGTTAAGGTGTCATAGGAGCTGTGGGAGCAAAAAATATTTGTGTCGTCTGCAAATAAAATAAAGGAGAGAATGTCAGATACATTGGGTAGGTCGTTAATAAATAGGAAAAATAGTAGGGGACCTAAGTTCGATCCCTGTGGTACACCATGCTTAACAGTTCTTAGTTCTGAAACGGCACCATTACAAGTAACATATTGGAGTCGATTCTCAAAGTAGCTAGTAAACCAATCTAATTGGACTCCTCTGATTCCATATGTGGATAATTTGTGAAGAAGAATATCGTGATTTACAGTGTCAAATGCTTTTGCCAAATCCAGGAATATACCTATAGAATATTCATTTTTTTTAAAGCATTTGATATTTTATCGTGCATGGTAAGTAAGGGTAACAGAGGGGAATGTCCCGCCCGGAAGCCATGCTGTGAAGAAAAGATGAGGTTAGACTTTTCGATAAATATGCTAAGCCTGCTTTACATAACTTTTTCAAAGAATTTTGAAAAGAAAGGGAGAATAGCTATTGGTCTGTAGTTTATAGGGTTGTCCTTGTCACCTTTCTTATAAATGGGAACGACTTTGGCAATTTGTATGGCCTGTGGCACCGTTCCCGTATTTAGAGGGCAGTTTATTATTTCAGCTAGTTGGGTTTCAATAATTGAGATACGTGAGTTAGCAATGAGTGGATCTATATCATCGGGCCCTCTGCTGTGCGTACTGTGTATGGTTTTGCTTAAATTGATAATTTCATCAGAAGACGTAGGGATGAGGCCAAAAGAGTTATAGAGTGATGGATTAAGGTATTTTTTAAAAGAATATCGCGAATTCGGAATTTTTTGTGCTAGAAGGCTTGCGATATTAGCGAAATAATTGTTAAATTCATTAGCCATTTCAGTTGAGTTATCAATCGGAATACCATTAATTTTTAAAATTTCGATTGAAGTGTCCCTCTCCTTTGTTTTTATTATGGAACGGATAAGTGTTCAAGTTTTTTAAAATTGGTACTGTTCTTGTTGAATTCTAATGCATGATAGTTTCTTTCTGCCTGTATTCTTAATGCTTTAAATTTGTTTCTGTAAGTAATAAATTTCGATTTATTGACCAGGGTAAGTTTTTTTTGTATTTCAAATAGAATTTGGCTTGTCTTTTACTCGACTTAAGCAGACCCTTAGTCATCCATGGCTGTTTAAAACGAGGTCTATTTTTTCCAGTATGATTGGGAATGCTCTGCTATATGCGTCTTTGTAGTGCGTTATGAATAGATCATAGGCTCTGTTTACATCTCCATTGGAACATTCTTCCGAAACGGGAGTCCAGTTAATTGCAGATAGGTAGGTATTAAACATTCTCTTCGTTTCCTCGTTAATCAGCCTACGTTCATTGGTTTGACAATTTCTGTATTTTTGGGCATCAAAATTGAAACTTGTAAAAACAGGTAAATGATCCGAAATATCCGAGGTTACAATTTTTGATTCATGAATTTCGGGCCAAGCATTTGTAAAGATGTTGTCGATTAGTGTCGATTAGAGTAACAGCACGTATAGTATGCACATTACACAATTTAACTCATCTCAATTTTTCGGTTATAATGAGATTGGTTTTGACAGTTGGGGCACCGCAAAACTGAAATGAAGGCAGCCGTATCGTTAGTTGTGGTGTCAAAACAGTTACTAAGGAAGCTGGCAATAATCGGATAACGTTGAAACGCTGTCACAAAAACGAGAATCTACCCGTATAGTTTGTAAAGCCAATTTTGTGACATAGCAAATTTTTACCAGTTAAAAAAAGCCTTGTGAAAAGAGCAAATTTTTACCAATGAAGAAAAGTCTTTTTCAGAATATCTTCCTCGTGCTTCGAAGCTACAAGGTCTGTCAACAACGACTGCCCAGTGCCTAACTTCCTTATAATTATTGGCCTACACTTTCTGACTGCAGACCTATTCGACGAGAAAATGCATTTATACGTATATATAACTTTAGACTGTCAAAATTGTTTGAATTGCATTGTCTTTATTACATCCAAAGCAACATTTGCACATATTTAATTTAAAATCATCATTTTCCAACATCCTTTCTGTTGCAGACAAACCGATTAAGGTTTCCATTGGGGATCACATGGGTGGGATCAAGGGTGCAACGAGTTGGCACTTTTGTAATCTCTTATGGGTGCCTTGTGTTTTTTGCTCAGAGATTTTCTCAATTCCTCAAAAACTCAACAAATCTGGTTTGGCACTCCCCAACAACTCCAAAAACTTGACCATTTGCTTGTTGCTGAAAACTGCCCCAGTTCACTTTCTCTACTAGTGTACGTGACCTAGGTGTGACGGTGGACAGTTCTCTTACTTTCTCTGGACATATCAGTCAGCTTACACGCTTCTCCTACTTTCAACTCCGGCGCATCAGAGCTATTCGCAGATCAGTCTCCTCATCCACCTTGATTTCAATAGTCCATGCATTTGTCTGTTCCAAATGTGACTATTGCAATTCTATTCTCATAGGCCTTTAGAAGGTCCAGTCAGTTCTAAATGCTGCTGCCAGATTGATTGATCGCCTTCCTAAATTCTCCTCGTCTATGATCAATCAATAATTAGTGCACTGACTTCCTCTCACAGCCGGAATTCACTTCAGAGTTATTGTCCTAGTCCTTAAGTCCAAATTGGGTATTGCTGCTAAATATCTTAAGGATCACTTTCGCTCCCTCTCTTTTCAGATTCTCATCGGCCTCTCCGCTCCTTGGTCAAGCATACTCTTTTTGATCCACGAGTAAGGACCACTATGGCCCAAACTAGATCTTTGCCACTATTGGGCCCTGCCTATGGATTGGCCTTCCCTCCTGTCTACGTGTTACCATTCTTTCTGGATCTCTTACTACATCCTTTTCCCTCCTCGAAACCTTCTTCTTCTCTACGGGTTCTCGCACTGGGAGCGCAATTGAATGGCCACTGCTGTGAGCGCAAAAGGTGCTGCGCAATCCCTGTTGCTTCCGCGCAGACAAGGTGGTGAAAATCATAAACAATGCCATCTTGTACACATTCTCACAGTTCTGATACCTGGCTAACAACACCAGTTCGAGAACATCCCATGGCATGCCACAACGATGAAGGGCATGCTAGTATACGGAGACGACTTCTCTGCGAAAAGAGAAGGGTTGTGTTGATGAATATCTAATTTTTCGTCTTTTTTACCGGTCTCGCTTCTATCTCAACATTCTGTTCAGTCAGTCTAAATAAGGAATTCAAGTGAGATCGATCCTCTAAAATAACCTCAACCCTCTGCAAACTCACACAGAATAAATTTGAATTTCCCGCATGCCTCGCACACTGTCATTTTACTCTTCCGCCATCTTTGACCTATATATCAACAATGCCTTCGCTGGTCTCAATCAACAGCACAATATTCTCACTTCAACTCCATCCCATCTGCCTCATTCCTCCTCACCCGTCGTCACATGCTTCACTCACCTGCCATAGGCCTAACATTCCGGCAAATCCTGTTCACCCTGCTACTATCTGGCGACAACGAAACAAAACCCCGGTCCCATCGCAGGCTCCTTAGATCATGCTTTAAGTGACCTTGCCTCCTGCTCTCGTCCACCTGATCTTATTGCCCTCCAAGAAACCTGGTTATCCACTTCATCTTCTCACACCCATATCGCTGACTGCATACCTCCTTGCTATTCCTTGCAAATTTCTCCTCGTATCACCTCCTCCGTCCGTTCTTGGAAACTCAAAGCTGTGAGGGCAAGGGCGCAGACTATAATGGCCTGTGAACCCTTGGTGGAAACAGGTCGAGCAGGACATGTGTGTTCTGTCGCATCACAGCTCGCAACAGCCGGCCCTCGGTGCTTGAGTTCGATGGTCCGAGAACGAGATGGTCATAGCCTTGAATGTGGCAGTTAGGTCGTATATATAGGCCAAAAACAGCCGCTGTCAGGCAGTACACGGATAAAAAAGCAGTACGCTGACGAACGGAATGTTATTTCCAGAGCCGTTCACGTGGCACCCCGTCATTAGCGCGCAAGACAAATGCCGCCGACAAAAGCGCGCCGACAAAAGCGCGAACCGTCAAAACGCGCAAGACAAATGCGCGCCGACAATAGCGCGCATGCATTGAGACGTAAAGACAAACAAAACTGAAGAAACGTGTGTGTAATTAATAAGACAACAGCGCTTACAACAGTTACAACAGAAAAATATAATTATTATGTCAAATGAAGTGAAGTTATGAGAAACAGTTACTAACTAAAAAATCTTTATAGGCCTATACGTTATAAAGTTAATGTTTGTTGCGAGTTCGGTCACTAATTGACGTTTGTTTCGTTGTCCTTTTCTCAAATCGAAAGGTTATGAGCGATTCCACGCAGATAGTCGAGCAATGGTACGTTGCCGTATGCAGGGAGACTTAGGGGGACAGGGGGGGGACGGTCCCCAAAACTTGAGGTGGGGGGGACGGAGCTGCTTATATCCCCCAATATTTTTGAAATATTTCATGAATATAATAATAATAGCTACAAGTGACAGCGAGCAATTTTGTTCAGATGACATCTTAAAATGCTACCATTACAGTGTGGAAATTAAAAAACTCTCCCCAAACTCAAAACGCTCGACTCATGAGCTCTACATGATCCTGCTCCTTTCGAAAGTGGTTAACGAGCTTGTACACTGACGGATGATGACAGTCTGCTGTCTGCTGAAACGCCCGATGCCACTAATTATATGTTGACAAACCGTATATCAAGTTGCCGTCGTCCAGAGGGCAAACACATTCTTAGAATTCATCAATTAATAATTAATCAATAGAGGTGGGAAATGCTTTGAAGTTTATAATTCAAAGGTATAGTACAGTCTTTTGGTCTATGCTGTGCGCTTTCGTCGGCGCGCAATTGACGGGCAATTTTTGCTGCGCTCAATTGACGGCGCGCTTTTGTAGGCGCGTTTTTGTAGGCGCGCTTTTGTCGGCGCGCATTAGTCTTGCGCGCTAATGACGGGTCACCGTTCACGTACTCAAGGCCGGTGATACCATGACTGGTTATTTCGATATGGGTGGTAAAGTGTAACTTGGCTGTCCACGGATGAACTAAACTACTCAACGCGACGCCTCAAGAATCGCACAATTGGCGAAAATGGTCAACCATGCAGGCACCATACTGGATGACAAACTACACTACTGAGGCTTGGGTTCAGGTTGATTGCCATATATCCATGCGCTTATGGAAAGCCCACGGTGGAGCTATCTCATCCTGGAAGATCTCAGCTGGCAGCAATGCGACTCAACGGGCTTAAAACTCAAAGACCCCATTGGACTGAGCTACCTTTGATCTAGATATCCCAGCGAACAACTCTGACTTGCCACAAGAGTTTACCATCGACACTGGTACCGCATACGATAAATACATGCAGGTTCTCAGTCCTTGCCACATCAGAAAACACATACGATCAGGGTCGCCAACTTTCAGATCTACACATATTTTAAAGATGGGGATTAGACGGTATAAGCCTACACGATGCAACTCACACCACAAGATTCGATGATAACTCCCAGAAAATGGGAGCAACAAATATGCATAAATACATCCTCGATGATTTGGTTCGTCTAACTAACTGAGAATCTGATATCCGGAAACCCACCGCATATATGTTAGCCGGTGTGCCCCAGCAACACATCGATTTTGTGTCAAAGGTCTACAGCATCGGCTATATCTAAACGGCCACCGATTCGCTGACCACAAGCACGTGGCAAACTCCCCCGCCGAGAGGTACCCTTGCATCACTTTAAATACCACCGCTGAGATGGCTTCCATAGACTGTGGGTCCTGGAAGCTAACATTATTAGGTATGAGCAGGGGTGTTGCTTCAATTGGCATAATTGATTGAGTAGTTCATATTTCCAGCTTCCACTTTGATGCGATTAGGGTGCAATATATTTCAAGCCAAACGGGTTTTCGAGTTGAGTCTACAAAGTGAGGAGCTGAAACAACTCCGGATTTTGAGTTAAATATAACTCTACTATTAGAAACACGATTAGAACTATGTCATTATATCCAAATCTAGCGACCTCCACAATTTCGGCCACCACTAACCTTGGCCTTTTTAATTTTAGCTGAGACGACAACTCAAACCTTTCACCTGCAGAAAATCGAGTCTTTCCTCCGATCAGTAGTGAAGGCCCGCAACTCCCTCTATAAAAAGTAACGCAGAGCTGTGAATATAGTTAACGGTGCGTCCGCCATTTTGGACTTTTTGTGGGTGCCGGCGTAACTTGTTTGATGGCAACAGGAGTTAGATCAGTGCCTGGATCGATTCTTGAGGGTTTGCGATATTGGCCAGTTTGCTTCATGTCGTGGACATAGCCATTAGCCGACGATCTTTGGCAAAGGGACGAAAAACAAGGCCATGCGAGTGCTGGCCAGCAGTAAGCTCAACGCCATTCACAGCCATGTTTAGAAGGTGCTCGAGGGCAAGGTGATTAGCGAAGAAGAGCACAAGGGGATTCTTGAAGAGTATGAGAGCAATGAGAGACAAGATCCGGCGCAAATGTTTTAAACAGCTGAAGGGCCAGTCATTAACAAAGAGATAAAAAAAGTTTATCAAAGACGGTCGCACAGTCGATAAAGTATACCGGCGCTTCGGAATCAGCATTACCTTAAACTGTGTAATGTGTATACATGCTAGACTGATTCCACGGTTGTAACAGGCCCTCCAACCCCTTCAGCCGCATCGCTAGAAAAGTATTAAAAATTTACAATTTTCGCTTTCAGAATTACCCCCCCCCAAACCTGTTTAACACACATCTTGCCTTTATGCAAAGTAGTATAGCCTACTTCTTGTATTTTCAATCTCTGTCATCATCGTTTGAACCCTTCTAACATTAACTCAAGCATCCAGTCATCGAATTTGTGCACATTTTCTATAAAATCTGTACATGGCGTTTCCTTGACTATATCGGCATCAGACAAAACTTTAGGCAAACAGTCACAATAAGTATAGGCGATTTGTGCATTCCCAAGATATGCTAGACTTTAGAAGTACTGTTTTCTGGCAATTATTCTCTCTTCTAATTCCTATTCGAGTAGACTAACTTACTCATACGAGACTGATCTTACTTGCTCCATTGTAAAGTGTTTGACTGAATCGTCTATGATAAATATCATAACACCATTACATAATCTAATCACTTGTTCAATTGGTCTCTTTTTCATATTATGAACGATGACCGCCGTGAATGGTTGAGCTACAAAAATAGCTTATATCAACTCGTTAGCATTTACATTGCACTAATACACGGTCATAGACGATGCTAAAAACACTTCGATTTGAGTAGCAGATGAATTTATTCTGTTCTTTTAAATGCTTTTTGAAACGCTTTCGGGTCTATATAAATAGTTTCACGTGAGTTAATTTAAAGAATATAATTTTATTCGTTAGAGGCTCTAATCAATTTGTGATTTCCATTTTCGATTTCACTTGGTCTACAATTTCCTGGTGTTGCTAATATTAGTCCGGTCATGCGCTATTTCACTTCCTCCTTCTGCAGTTTCTCTGAAAGATTTATTGTAACTATGTCACAGCGTTCCATTTATTGTTTAACTCTGGCAATGCCTCCTATTTATTTTTAATCATGTTTACAGCGTTCTATGTATTTTAAAATATGTAATAGCGACCTATGTTTCATGTTAAATGTGGCTTGTGTGCCAAGGCAAAATATTACCTCCTCATATTTGTTTTAGAAACGATGGCCTTTTGATATTATTTACCCAGTAATAATATCATTAGGAACGCGATTTACTCTTAGAAAATAATATTGCATCTTCAAACACTTCAGTACACTGTCTCGGTAAGACAAGTTGCTATTGTAAAGTAAAAGCTCCAAACAGGTATTTATAATGCGGACATAATAAGGAACGTTAAAGCGATTATTACCAAAATATGCAGGTAGACTTAGCGGCATAGAAACATTTCAGTTCGGTATTTATTTCCATTTATTTTTTTCCAATGTTATGGACCCAGCCTCGTGGCAGGCTTCTCATCTGGTCACACAAACCTATGGTGTGCCTCTAGAAAACTCCCTGGGGTCTTATGATATAACTTCTATTGCGTAAGCCCGTTGTTATTGCCTGTTGTTATTATTCTCGAATTAGAGAATACTGCTGTAGCGCCAAAACCGCTAGTTTTACTACTACTAAAACTCAAACTACTCTCTATCACAGGATTTTAATTGGTGAAGTCTGAGGCTTCGATCAATACAGTACAATACAATACAACTGTATTTGACATTGCCCTCCTTCCAAGGTTCACAAGTGCACACGACAGGACATCTGAGTGGTGGCTCGAACCCATAGTCTTCGCGTTAGAGTCCAAGCGATCTAATAAATAGCCAGTAAATAACCCAACAAGCTGCAGCACACTTCTAAGGCGTTTTATGGAGCCTTTAAATAAATGAGTTTCCTCTGCATTAATTTGGCAGCATCCTCTTAAAAATAACTGGTTAATACTTGTAAAATATCGGACGATGCAGGCTTTTGGTACTGCTTAAAAGTAATACTTGAAGAAAACAAACACCTTGGGTCAAATGAGTGAACTTCACAACCGTATCTGGCAAAATCCTCGTCAAAAGCCCAGTCTGTAGCAATCCTGCAACATCAAAATAAACACTTAAGTTTAATTAAAGAATTCTTTCAAAACAAGTAATTATATTACGAACCATGCATTCTGACATTTTGAACACATTAAACAAATTTGAAACTTTATATTTGCATGGATCTTTAGGACGTTTCTTGTGTAATGTACATCTGGAATCGACACGTATTTTCCTATTACTTTTTCTAGTTTATGTCATTGTTTGTAGGTTTGAAGTTGCAGATTAAACGAAACTAAAATGGCAACCGCACATACTGTCGACAGAAAAGTGCTTTCTGAACATATTGAGAAATATCCACGCATGCATAGAATCGCCTTTCTCAAGATCTGCGTCTCGAGCTTCTCAGTTTATGCCTTCAACAGTTTCGCAAGCGCCGAAAGTCTGTATTATCTAATTTATCTGACACAGGTCTCATGGTTTTAATCGCATTGCGTTCTGTCAATTTGTTAACGAATAAACGAAGATTCTATTCTATTTAGATAGGGAGCGCCACTGAATTTATTCTTGAAGTGGCGCTTTATATATGTAAGACGAAAATTTCAATTTTAGACACATTATGGACACTGTAGAAATCGTGACATATAAATACGCTTTGCCAATTTTGAAGGGAGATGACTTTTTGAGGCGTGGTGTTCAAGTAGTACTTTTAGATCGACTTATCTTAGAACCATCTCAGAGGATATTCTACTTTTTAGTACAATAATTATAGGCCTACGTACACTTTAAATACACACTTCAAATACTCGTATAGCAACCAGTGTGGTTGTTATACGGGTATTTGAAGTGTGTATTTAAATTGTACGTATTGCAAATAAAAAGGTTACTTGGTTTGGTGATTCTAATTACGTGACCTGCAGAGTGAGAACTCATTCGACCGATGGTACGACAAAGAATTTCGGGCCGCCAAGCGTCAGGTCAGGAAATTCGAACGTCTTTACAGGAGCGCTCAGACTACGCCTACCGGGAGTCAAGGAGCGACATCATTTGGTCGGGTTGCAGCGCTGGAATTACTGGATGACGAAACAAGATGCCCGCTTCGATCTGGTGGAGCTGTGGCGGCTTATTGATGATGAAGAAATCAGACCAGCCACAGGGCTCACCGTATTACAACCCAGACACCCTTTTAGAGAGGCTTACAGCTCGTAATAGCTTTAGAACAGCGGATAACACTGGTCTCTATAACGCGATCTCAGCCATCTCTTGTGCTGCGTTCTGGTGCGATCGCCAAAGAGTTGGCACTCCAATTGAACCGAAGTTTGCTCACGGTATAGTCTGACAACATGGAACGCCTTGAAGAAATTCTCACAGAGATTCGAGACCTGACGCTGCCTAAAGAAAACTGTTGCGTTTTAGTCTTCTCAGATTAAACAAACTTCTCATCAACGCTGCACTTCAATCCCAAAAAGGTGCGATGAACAGGTCTTGATTAATCTTGAAACTTATAGCTCCAAGCCTAACGTTGATGACACCAACAATACGTTCGTCTACAGCCCCGACAATGGTAAGAACTTGAAGACGATCACATTGCCTGAAGGGTGTTACGAGATCCACCAGATTAACGCCGCAATCCAACGACAGCTTGACCTTAATGTTCACTGGAACAACACTGGGAATCCGCCATCTCACTATATCACAGTGGAAGCTAACAGTTCATCCCTCCGCGTTTATGTGGAAATCTACGAATGGCACCTACCGTGTAAATATGTCCGCATCCGCAATTAGGTCTAAGCTATGCTTTAAACCTAAAAAGCTAACCTCTGACTAGTTGCCATTCTTACGGTGAGCGCCATTCTCATCAACCGCGATATCATCCGTGGTTCATACCGCAATGGAAGTCGATAAGAACAGTTAACAATTAAACCTACGTGGTGAGACAATACTGCAGTATAAGCCTTTATTAACGAGGGGTTTAAAACTTGTTTGTCTTTAGAGGCGGTGTAGAATTGTCGGTGGTAGGATTTTCAAAGCCAAGGCATCTTCACTCAACTTTCCAAGAGCTACCTTCTTGTCGAGGACAGACTCAGATCAACCACCGATGCAGACACGGTGGTGACATTAATAATAATAATATCTTTTCTTTAATTTAGCGCCTGACAAACGCACTGCGCTGTACATTTACATGTTATGCAATTGAACAATCTTAACTAGTTAACTACTAACAGAACAGACAGCTTGTAATACACATATGTATTAGTCAACAATGCCATTCCTTACATGTTCTCTCAGATCCGATACCTGGCTAACAACACCGAGATCGAGAACATCGCATCTCAAGGACAGGCAACAACGATGAAGGCATGCTGGTCTATGGAGACGATTTTTCCAAGGCTGAAGGTCTGAACATTTGTTAGCAGAAGGATACCACTGCAGCAGCAGCGAACGCAAATCTGCGCTTCTTAGCTCGGCGAACGATGATCATTGCTAAGCCTGACCTGTAGGCACTTTTTCATTCTTCATCCTCTAAGACATTTATTCGGTTTTTGTGACGATTACCACAGGGTCGTGTATGGGATTAAACACTCCTTGCTGCTGAGCCCGAAGGCGGATGAACAGACGCGATCTTCAAGGCCACAACAGATCCAGCTACACCCGCTGGCAAGATTACTGTGAGTAAGCTACTTTGGTTTATGCCACATATGTAAACGCTTTTTTCATCTAATTAGGCCTACAGTCAGAAAGTGTAGGCCACTAGTAATAAGGTAGTCGGGAAGTAGGTAGTTGTTGACAGATCATGTAGCTTTGAAGCACGAAGAAGACTGAAAAAGACTGAAAAGACTGAAAAAGACTTAAAATTCTTCTTCATTGGCAAAAATTTGCTTTGTCACAAGACTTTTCTTCTTCACTGGTAAAAATTTGATTTGCCACAAAATTGGCTTTACAAACTATACGGGTTGACTTTCGTTTTTCTGACATAGCGTTTCAATGTCATCCGATTAATGCCAGTTTCTTTACCAACTGTGATGACACACACCACTGCTTTCATTTCAGATTCAGAAATTTGACCTCTTGGTGGCCTATAGGCTGTTTGTTTTTCTCTTTTTATAATAAGTATGAAAAGTAAATATGATAAGTATGAAAACATAAAATATATCAATACAAACATTATTCTCAATTATACGTAAATAAAATTCAAAACAAACGTCTTGCTAATATGTGGTATATATTCAACATTTTATGTAGGCACCCTTGATCCCAGGATCAAGGGTGCCCATACATGTTGGGATCAAGGGTGCCAAACCATTCAGTTTCCATTTTTTTAATAATATCAATTTTAATGCACGCACTGAGTGTCTCAAAACAGAAGCAATAAGTAAACAAATCAATTAACTTCAGAAAAGTAATAAACAAATTTGGTACTTACTTTAAAATCTTGGTTTACAGTTTCGTTCGTTGTGACGTTGAATAAATTACTTTTTACCTTCAAAATTTAATTTTTATGATAATTTCTTTTATTCACTCTAACCTGGGACTAAAATGCAACAAGAAGGTCAAGCCAGTAAACATGATAGAATGGTTCACTGCTTTTCTTCAATACATCAGTAATTAAGGCAAAATGACTGAGGGATCAAGGGTGCCTGAGGATGAAGGGTGCCAAGTCTCCCCTATAAATTGAGAGTTGGCTTTTGGTGGAAAGTTTCCGGGTGGCAACGTCTAGTTATAACTACAACTAGACGTATCTACCCGGCTTCGCACGGGTTATCTCTACCTTTATAATATATCGTTCCAGTTTGATTTGCATTGTTAACTTTGGCTGCTTTGTCTGGTACTCATCGGGTACGCCCGTGTATTTGAATTTGCTCTATCCTATATATCGTTCCTATAATTATATAATTTTAAAATGTAAAATGTAAACCATCGCTTTTTTCTATAGCGACCGAATAATAATAGCCTGGACCCTGCTCATTTTTATATGAATTGTTCGGATGAGTCCGAAGTCCCAACCCTTCACCACCGCTCGCCCGTTTGAATGGACGCCACGCCATTTAGTAATCCCGTGCAAGGACCGTGCTAGCCCAAGATTTAAATTTCTGAAACAAGCCAGCATCGGGAAGCGAAACGCGATCCTCACGCTCTCTATAGTAGCACAGAGGCACATGAGATCATGGCCTTCTAGTATATAGAAGCAACGATGAGACGCATGGACGTCGTTATAATAGCTATACAGGAGTCCATGACGCAACATACGCAGCTTTTACCAATGTAGCTAGATGATGTCTTTTGCTTGTCGGAGAAGTCCCGAAATTCGTTGCGAATGCTTTATTTTGGAGGCCATGTGTTGTACGACGTTATGAGATTCAGAAATGGCGCTGTTTTGCAACGGTAATCACCACTTCCAAATTTTAAATGTCCATATGTGAGCATTTAAAGTAACTTGCGAGTTACAAATAGTCCAGTTTAGCTACAAATTCCCGTAAGAATGTTTTGTAAATTTTTACAAATCGCTAAAATGTTCCCTTTATTGTATTGTAATGTATTGTATTTGATCATTTATAAAGCGCTTTTCAGAGCATAAGCCTTTCAGAAGCTCTCCCACTGCGAGGTACTCCGAGAGAAAAGGAAGGTTTTAAGGTGATAGAAAGAGGTATAGATGCTACCAGAGAGGATTGTAGAGAGCAGAGAAGGAGGAAGTCCATTCCATAGAGAGGGACCTTTTCAGGCAAAGGATCTGGATTGAGCCATTGTGGTCCTAACCCTGGGAACAAACAGGTCAAGCCGGTGAGAGGATCTGAGAGGACGCAATGACGTGGCAGAGAGGGGACGGAGAATTTGGCGACAAAGATATTTTAGTGCGAGGACAAACAAGCATACATTTAAACAAACGGAAGGACAAATTTTGAGCCTCATTGTATAGATTATAATTATAATTATAATAATATAATTATTAATATAATTATAAATTTTATATAATTATAAATATTATATAATTATAACAGCATATCATCCTGCAAAACGTTTATGACGATTATTATAGACCTTCATCAAAACTCACCCAAATGAATATACAAGGCATTTTTTTGGTACAGGAATTGCCGTTGCATTCATACACACATGATAATTTCCTGCGAATCCAGGTCGCTCCCCAAACCTCTTGCTCGTCGTGCAGTCATATTCACTGGATGTTACCATTCTGCAAAGACAACGATAGGTTTTTAAAGGTTTAAAAGACCGCCGCTTGATGCCGTATAACTTGGTCAACATTAATTTGTCATGGAGATTAGCTTTAAAAAATTTCTATTGTATGATCAGTCATACTTACTTATTGGTATTTGCTCAAGATCTGGATTTCTTGCTTGATCAGAGAGGGACCAGGAAAAGCTACAGAAGACAAGGAATGTTAAACAGGCAAGAGCGGGTTCGTTAGCGGCAACATAAGGCAGAGGTACGTCAAAAGACAGCCGACACAGGCATTATCGCGTCAACATCAGCAGCTTCAGAAGTTTACAGAGACCTCCCACTGCCAGAGCTCCAACGATTCTGATGAAGACTTTGAGCCAGCACTACGGAAAACCCCAAGTCAGCAAGTGGAAAAGCAGCTCACCACGATCAAGACTAAGCAGCTGTTCACTCATCATGTGACAAGTGCATTGGATAGAAGTTATGCTTCTGATCGCGAATCATTGAGATTCGTGTTTGGGGGCAAATGTACACCAGAATCATCAATTTCAACCCTGCCTTCTTACAGTCATAGGATGTCAGCTACCATCTTTCTCAATGTTTAGTAGTCTTTCCTTTCTTCATCATTTCGCTTTTTAAAGTACAATTCCAAGCACTCTTTTCACTTTCTGGTGTCCTGGTTCTCCTTATGAGGCTATCAGAACGGGAGACTCACTGCAACGCTTCGCAGAATGGCACGCTCACAGATGATAATGATGATGATGATGATGATGATGATGATGATGATGATGATGATGATGATGATGATGATGATGATGATGATGATGATGATGATGATGATGATGATGATGATGATGATGATGATGATGATGATGATGATGATGATGATGATGATGATGATGATGATGATGATGATGATGATGATGATGATGATGATGATGATGATGATGATGATGATGATGATGATGATGATGATGATGATGATGATGATGATGTCTCTTTCTGCTTCCTTTACCTCCCTTCAGCTGCTCTCGGATTGATTACTGTAATTTTTCTTGGTTGCTCTCCCAAACGTTCGTCTCTCTCCTCTTCAGTCTGTTCTAAATGCTGCCGCCCGACTAGTAGCCAGACTTCCTCGCTCATCCCACATCTCTGATTTCATGTTTGACTAACTTCATTGGCTCCCTATTATTGCTCGGGTTCAACTCAAGGTAGGCTACCTTCATTAATCTACCGGTAGTATACTGGCCGAGTTCCCAAGTATCTATGTAACAAGTGCGTATATATACCTGGATGGCAACACGCTCCATCAATGGAGTCGCGATCTTACCCAGACCGTCGCCTGAAAAACGATGTAGCCTATTCAGCCGAATCATAAATATAGTATCTGGTGGTCTATTAATAACCATACATGTTATCAAAAATTTAATATTTATCGTTTGATTCACACTTACCCATAGAAAAGAAATTTAAGAGTTTCCACGTTCATGTCTTGTAACTGAAGACCCGTCTGTTCATTGATAGCTTCACACAAAATTGATCTGCTGCAATTCTTCAAAGTAGCTGAAGACTGTCTTGAATTTGTTATTTGTTCAGCCTCATTTGCCGTAATGAACTGAAATGTATACATGTAATTCTTGCATGATGCTTAATATTTTGCATGTAGAGTAACAATGGTAGAGTTGGATTCGCAAAGTTAAAAAAAATAGACATTTAGGATGTGACTTTAGGGTTGATAGCGGATAAATAGACGGCAAATACATGGGTGATAACAGATATCTGTGAGAACGTGTTTTCAACAACTTTGTTAAAATTTATTTTGCTACCAACTCTTGTGAAGGGCTTGCTACGTAAATATTATTAAGGCGCCAGAAAGTCCAGACCTTTAGCCAAATACTCACTGAAGAACATACGGAGGCAATGTCCGTCCGGATATCCTTCAGGCATAGGCGCAACCAACCTATGGGACCCGTGGGACGCGTCCCCCAACTTTCGAACAGCTTGGGACCGTCCCCCAACTTTTGAAAATTGTGAGGCAAACAAGATCCCAAAATGCACTCCATTTGGTATCAAATGCTCAAAATTGCGTCGGTCCAGACCCCGATGAGGGAACTTACGACGCTCCCCATGCCCCCTATAGTCGTTAGGAGCTTCTTGCCTTCCGCGATCTCTCCCCTCTGTACCATTAATGGCAGTAGGGCCTATAGTACAAGGCTATGGCCTTGGACCTACTGATTTTGTCATAGCCATTTCTAGCCTTAAACCTAAATACAGTGAAAACCGTCTCACTAATTATGCCGACGATAGCTATACTTACTGGTCCCTGCTTCCTGCATTTACCGCACTCTTTCTGAACTTGACCATATCTCTAAGTGGGCATCCATTAGGAATCTTAAATTAAACCATGCTAAGACCAGAGAAATGGTTGTCAAACGACCGAGGTCCAAACCTATTGCCCTCCCTCCTCTCATCCCTTGCATCGAGCGGGTCCAGGAGATGGTTATTTTGGGTGTCACCATCTCTGATCGGATTGGCTTTTGGGCACACATGGACAAAATATGCTGCAAAGTGCGAAAATCCATGTTCGGCTACGTGTTTTGGTCGCCCACGGTCACCACGTTCAACGTCTCATTGACGTTGTTAGGGCTACTACCCTCGCACGGCCGGCTACTTTATGCCTCCGCTGTTTGGTGGGGATTTACCACAGTAGGGGAAAGTAAACGCCTTAACGGTATTCTGAGGAAATTGACCTGTTCAGGCTTTCTCCCTGCCGATTTTCCTAGTTTTGACAAACACTTATTCTACTCTTTTCCGTTCAATTCTCTTAAACCCTTGTCACGTCCAGTTTATTCATATAATAAAGTCACATTTTTCACAGATCTAGATGGTTTAGGTACTTTTATATTGAAATCATCGGTGAAAAATTTGAGGTAAATTAAAGCCCAAAATGTACTCCATTTGGCATCATATGCTCAAAATTGCGTCGGCTTCTGGGGCTCAGCCCCAGACCCCGATGGGGACCTTACGACGCCCCCCCATACCCCTAGTCGTTAGCTTCTCGCCTTCGGCAATCGCATACCTGGACTTCCATCGGTCGCACTCTCATCGTCGTCCTCAACGCAACAGAGACCATGGTCCTTGAACATTGTTTCAACTGTCAACTTTACTGCGCCACTGTTTACACTCTGGCAATGCCAGTCCCAAGCTTGAATAAAGGAAGAGGGTCACGCTAATGATCTTTGTTATCAGACAGTGTCGTTAAACGGAAACTACTACTACTACTACTAACTGTCAACTCTCTACCTGGCCCATGATGAAGAACTCTCCGCTCTGACAGATAGCTTAGAAATTACTCATCAGATCTGGTTTAGCACCAGAAGTGACATAGCAAAGTCGGCAAGTCAAACAGTATTGACTGACTTTCCACACAGCCAGCACATACTACTATCAATGAACATGAGAATTCAGACTTCATCATAATAGGAGATCATATTTACCTGTGCCATTTTTTCATTTTTGGAAAACCTACAACCACTTTAGCTCATATATATTATATTATATATTTTATATATATTTAATATCCGTTATATCTCACCACCAAAACAAAATGGAGTGGCGATCTCAGTGACCAAAGATGTAACCATAATGGCTAACTGAACAGAGGACTTCAAATTGTTACAACCAACCCCTGGACGGTGTTGGTTGCAACGACTCTGGGGAATGATTGCAACAGTATTGAAAGTAGTCTAATTATTCAACTGAGTTGCATAGCCTAGGGCCTACTGAGGCCTGCCTACATATAAGAATGTAATAAATTGAAGAAAATCAAAATTAGATCTACCAAAAGCATCAAAAATATTAAACTGTTTTGCTGCAATACTCGTCATGTACAATGTCCGCTATATGTAGTACTCTATACTATAGAGTATTACATATAGCGGACATTTTACAGGCTAGTATACTTCTACCTATTTAGGCTTATTATAATGTTCAAGATTTAAATAAAAATTGTAGAAGTTTTTAAAGCCTTCAAATTGTGACCAGAAAAGGAAAATGGAAATGTTGTCTTCCTACTGACTCGCTTAATGCCACCCATTATTAACGGACTAGGCAATTTCTTCATTATATCCTCATTGAAACCGGATAAATTTTTGAATTTTCTGGAATTTCAAATCGAACAGTTTCGTCATCATCATATGTACGCCTAGTCGATTTCGTGGTAAGATATGTAACCTCCCTTTTAGATCATCCGACGATGAATTGCCGGATGTACAAACCACAAAATGAGCTGTATTTTTAAGTCCTTGAAGTTTGACCAGCACGTCATCACCTTGTTTTAAACGATCATGGCGTACAGAGCAATCATCATCATCTTCCACAGATTCATCAACTAGTCAGCAATTCCAAGTTGGGAAGGATAAACTCCAACCGAAAGCCAGGCTCTTGATGGAACATCACTCGACATTCACGGATTCTGTCATTGACTATCTCTGAATTCTATGCGTGTAAGACAATTTTATATGACGTTTCTTAACATTTTATTGTTATAGATATTTGGAATAAGTTTAAATTAATTTGACTTAGAATATTACATTTTACCCTTATAACTACAAACTAATAATTCTATCGTCAGCAGTAACATCGTGCTGTGCTGAGTTGTAGAGCAACGAGCATATCAGCCAACGCAGTTCACTAGTAATCCAATTTCAAAGATTTCAGACATCCAATTTTTTAAATTGCTGTGCAATGTCCATTGGTATAAATTTAGTTTTCAATTTGTTATTGTGCAGTTTATAATCTTCGAGGACATTAGAAAACAGCTGAATCGTAAGAGTTCAAATGCGAGTATCACGAGCTTTCTATCTTCCTACCTCACTTTGATGGTATTCGGTATGCTTCGTTAAACCTTAATGTCCATTTCACGCTCAAACCTGAAGGTGCACACAATGTGATGTTCTTTCCAAGCCCGTAATGCCGCAATTACCGCTTCCTTGTTCATTCCATTATTTGCCTGTTCTGTTCCAAGCCATACTGTAATCGTATCGTAAACGATAAATTTTGAAAACGCTAATCAAATGCTAAGACCAGGACGCTTTACCAGAGATCAATGTCCAGTTTCTGGTTGCCAGAGAGACAGAAGACTTAGGAGCTGATTAAGGCGAGTTTGTTGAGCACAGGCAAGCTTGGGAGGTGAAGTATCGGAATGATTATGGTAAAGATTCTTTAGTAGGTGAGACTTCACTTTGGAATTATCCACAGCTTTTTATTGTTATTATATATTCACCTAATAAAAAAAGAGAGCGCACCCCAACAGCCAGCTGTCCAATAAATCCAGAAGAGGTGCGTATTTTGCTATGCAGGATGCCATGGTCAACTACATGTAACTCTGCGGTCAAGTTCGGAAAAGCTACCTGGGTGACTTGTCTGATAGTGATGGCATCCTTCTGGGAAAACAGCAGCAAAACAATAAGAGCAAATGATTGCATCAAAGTAAAATTTCTAGACACTTACTTGATTGTCTCCAAAAATACATATCCGCTTTGTTCCTTTAAAAGTGACAATAAACAAAGCGATGAATATAACAGTAATGAAAGTCAAAGCAACAAGCGGAGAAACGTAATTCATCTTTCCACCACGTAACTGATATTTGTCCAAAGTTCAAAATTAGTCTTACTGCCTCAAGTTTGTATCAGCGCTGGCAATGAAATATAAGCCTTTACTTTTGCAATGCATCTCTAATGTTATTGCGACCATGCCCCATATCTGACTCTATTTCGCGAGAGAGTTACTATGCAATAATTCTCGAGTACACTCTTAAAACTGCAGTTTTCTCAGCTATACTTTTCTTAGTTGTCATGATTAACTTCATGGAACCATACAAAATTGCTTTTGCAAGAGAAAATTTAGTTTAGTCAGCAAACATTAGCTGAAAGAGGTAACTTGCGCTTTAATAATTATGCTACGAATGCATAGATGCATTAATCACTTTTCGCTAACATGTCTTCACAAAGCGTTTGCTTTAGAAAGTTTACTTATGCAGACTTTGACTCTTTGTTGAAATAGCATCTCAACTTGTGTTTACATATATCAACTACGCAAGTTAGTTGGCTAGCAGCATTGATCGACAGCCATGAAGCCCCGCCAAAGAGGCTTTGCAGCATTAACAACGCCACATAGCCAGACATCAGTTATCTGCATTGGATTTGAACACCGTTGATTGGCTATTGGCTATCAAGAAATAGGCTGCACGATTTTCAAACCCCAGTCGACAGCCCATGAGCAAATTAACTCCCCAATCACTAAATTAACCTTCGCAAGACCAAGCGGGGTAAATAATTACCCCGGCGATATTTGGATGTTGATTGCGGAGCAACTGTAGGGAGTTATAATTTGACGTTTCATGTGTTTACAAGTTAAGACCCCAGACATATTCTGACAGCATAACCACCATGATGTCATGTTGTGGGGAAAAGATTTTTGAGTCCAAAGTGTCATGGGGTAAATATTTACCCCGCTTGGTCCTCGACGTCGTTATTTTTTTCGTGCATAGGGAAAATATATTTGTTAAATATCTGAGCTCAGAAGTAACCTAAAATCATAAATAAAGTGTTCAATCTAACAAAGAATTAAGTTTTAATAGTGGCATAATTGTGGAGTGTTTACTTTTCAAGATGGCGACCAATATGGCCGCCAAAACCAAAAGAGCATATCCCAGCTCATAGGCACGCTAGAAAAACAAACAAAGTGTCGAATTTAGTATTTCCAAGGTCAAGAATTCGATCTGTCATAGTGGCAATAGTATGGGAGTGTTAATTTCCAAGATGGCGGCCAATATGGCCGCTAAAACACAAAACTATGTGTTTCTCAGCTCGCAGGTAAGATACATTATCAAATGAAGTGTCAAATTTAATATATTCAAGGTCAAGGAATTGATCTATCGTAGTGGCAATTGTGTGTGAGTGCTACTTTCCAAGATGGCGGTCAATATGGCGCCAGAACACAGAAATTTGTATATCTCAGCTCATATTTTGCATTTGGCGGCCATAATAGACGCCATCTTGGATAGTAACGTTGCCAGACTATTGCCACTACGAGATATCGATATGTTGATCTTGAATGTATTAAATTTGACACTTCTTTTGTTATTTTAGCTAAACTTAGAGCTGAAATATGCATATTTTGTTTCTGCGCTATTTTGGATAGTATCATTTCGACACTATTGCTACTGCAAAAAAACGACTGTTTGATCCTGAAATTTGTTAAATGTGACACTTCATTTGCTATTGTAACTTACCTCTCAGCTAAGATATATATATTTGTGTTTTGGCGGCCATATTGGCCGACATCTTGGAAAGTAACACTCACCCACTATTGGCACTAGGAGAAATGGATTCCTTGACTTTGAGACTATTAAATTCGACACTTCATTTCTTACGGTAGATTTCATATGAGGTGAGACATATATTTTGTTTTGCCGGCTATATTTGCCGCCATCTTGGATTGCAGCTGTCCATCACTATTGCAACTACGAGAAATCGATTTGTTGATCTTGAAACTATTAAATTTGATTCTTCATTTGTTATTGTATATTATTTTTAGCTGAGATATACATATTTTGTGTCGCGGAGGCCATTTTGTCCGCCATCTTGGATAGTAGCATTCCCACAATATTGCTACTATTAGAAATCGACTGACTGACCTTAACATTATTAAATTCGACACTTTATTTGTTACCGTAGCTTGCCGATGAGCTAAGATATACATTTTGCGTGTTATGGCGGCCATATTGGCCGCCATCTTGGAAAATAACATTCCACAAAATTGGCACTACACGAAAACGATTCGCTGACTTTGAAACTATTTAATTAGACACTCCATTTGTTATGGTAACTTGCCTATAAGCTAGATTTCTTTTCATTTCATTTCAGATATTTATATACCGCCCCTTCAAGATTTCTACTCAGAGGCGCTCCCGACTGCATATTAACATTCTATATACGAACTCAGGATATGAATATTCATGAGTAATTACGGCCTGCTACAGATTGGATGATAGCGTAGGTTAATAAATATTCATATGTAATGACGTATCTGCCTAGGGATTAATAATGAGTAAATACAAAGCAGGTAATATTAGTTTTGCGGCACCTTAATATTTATAGCATGCATTCACGTGATTTAAGTGCTATAAAGGGCTGATTTTTCACCATTTTGTCTGTCTGGCTGGCCTGATACCTTCCGAATATTATTTGGTACCTTCGATCGTATAATTATTGTTTTAAACAAAAGTTATGATATAAATCCTCCAGTTTAGGTCCCCAAATTATTTTGTATTGGTATCCATTGAAACTGAAGGTTATTTGTTCATCAATCCCACTTCTATTTAGCAGGAATTCTTTTCATTAATCCCACTTCTATTTAGCAGGAATTCTTTTCATCAATCCCACTTCTATTTAGCAGGAATTCTTTTCATCAATCCCACTTCTATTTAGCAGGAATTCTTTTCATCAATCCCACTTCTATTTAGCAAGAATTCTTTTCATCAAACCCACTTCTATTTAGCAAGAATTCTCTTTCATCAATCTCACTTCCATTTAAGCAGAGAATTATTCTGATCAATCCAACTTCTAGTTTCACGATGAACTATTTTAGTCAGTCAATCCAGCTTCCATTTACGTAGGCCTAATTATTTTTCATCAATCCAACTTCTATTTAGGTAAACAATTATTTTCATCAATCTCGCTTCCATTTCATGAAAAAATTAGGCCTATTTTCGTCAATCCAGTTTCTACTTAGGTAAAAAATTATTTTCGTCAATCCAGCTTCTATTTACGCAGTTATTCTTGTCGATCCAGCTTCCACTTAAGTAGACAATTATTTTCATCAATCTATTTTAAAGTGACGATATCAAGTATACCAGTGCGAAATAATTTGGGGACCTAATAGGCTATGGATTATCAAGGTTATTAGATCATTAGATGATCATGGCAGACAGTCTTTACGGAATTGGAGTCGCTGTAACCGTGGATAAGTTTTTCTGACGATCCATTTTATCTCTGACATTTCCTCATAAAAACGCAGCCACGTGTCAGCATCTTCGGCGCATTTTAACTTAGCTCTGATCTCCATTTTTTCTTTTTCTTCATTATTTATTATACATTCATTTTCGAATGGCAATCGAGAAAATATCCGCTGTCCACCATTTTGGTTTTGCTCGTGCATCGAGGCCCGGCATAGCATCGAATCAACAGCAGGCCGTAATTACTCATGAATATTCAGAATCTGAGTTCGTATATAGAATGTTAATATGCGCGGACAACACTGAATCGGAGTTTCACGCCGAAGCGCATGAGCAATTGCGAGTAAAGGACTTGTCTAGGGTCCTTACTATTGGCACTACGAGAAATGGATTCCTTGACCTTGAAACTATTAAATTCGATACTTCATTTTGTACGGTAGCTTACTTATTAGCTGAGAAATACATTTAGCGTGTTAGGCGGCCATATTGACCGCCATCTTGGAAAGTAACACTCGCACACTATTGGCACTACAGAACATCGATTCGCTGACCTTGACACTCTATTTGTTATGGTAACTTAACACTGTGCTGAGATACACATTTATTTGTGTTTTGACGGCCATAATATTATTGGCCGCCTTTTTGGAAAGTAACACTCGCACGCTATTGGCACTACGAGAAATGGATTCCCCTGACCTTAAAACTATTAAATTCAATACTTTATTTGCTATGGTAGCTTACCTGTGAGCTGAGATTTTAAAAATTTTGGTGGGGTAAAAAATTACACCTTTTGGACCTCGACGTATCGTAAAATGTTTTGGTCCTGCGAAGGTTAAAAGTCTACAAAGTTATTTCATATTGTCACTTTAAAATGGAAGTTGGATTGATGAAAACACTGTTTTCCCTAAATAAAATTCTTCTTTTAAGTTCTCTGCCCTTCGGCAGGTTCCAACTTCCAATGACGCCACTCTTCTCTGTGCTGTGCCCTCCCCAACTCGCTGCATCCGCCGGCCATCCACCCCAGCATCATCCGCCCCGGTCCTCCCCTCCCTCCCCACCACGACCTCTCCCAGAAGGGAGTCCCCTCCCAACACACGCCCCACCCAGCCCCCCACTCCCCACTGCTGCCACCAGCGACCGCCCTCCATCAATCACCTGCAGCACCCCGTCACTCGCCACACGCCCAGTCCCGCTCACCCTCTCCATCCCTCTCTAGACCCACATCCCAAAAGCCTCCAATCTCCCGATCTCCCCCGTCGTCATTGCAAGTGTTTCTTGGGAAATTAGAGAGGTGGTTTCCCGTTGCCTTCCTCTCGGTGTTTTTAGCGAGACACCATCTCCGAGCGTCGATGTCCTTCATCGTCCGTCCTTCCGACTCCTTGTCTCTGGGCTCGCATATACCGGCGAGGGCTCGGTCGTCCACCACGCACTTTGTTTCCAACAGGGGTACCACGTGAAGGTGGCGTGGTGGGCATTTGGGTGGTAGAGGCTTTTAGAGACGCTTACCACCCCATTTCCACCCCCCAAATAAAATTGGGATTGATGAAAACATACCTGTCACCAACTCTTTTCTTTCTTAGTTGTGACCTACCTCAAGAACTTTCCTTATCTCTACATATAAATTGCTCAACGTCTTCTAACTGTTTAAGAATTAAATTGACACAGTTCTTTGAATGTTTCTTTCTTTCTTCAAACACAGTTTAATAACAACAAACTCAACTCTTGCCTTAAAACAACTGTACTACACTGTATAGTTCAAATTCACTGTCATCAGCAGTTTCTAAGTTTGGCGCGCTAACTGCACGTGTAAAGAGAATCTACCGTCAGCCAATGTTTAGGCTACTTTAGGCCAAGCGCCCACGAGCCGACAGCGCAACTAAGGCCTAAGACTAAAACGCTTAACAATCGATACACAGTATATATATATATCAACCTAAAGAACACCTGTGCTCATTATATATGCAAAACACTTGTTCACATTACCTCCTTCCCTTTCTTTGGATTGAGCAAATTAAATTTAAAAATTTGCGAAATCATCATGTACTAAATTATGCAATAAACTTAATACTATATAATACAGTAAAATAAACAATCTTATAATCTAGATAAACAATCTGCTACAACATTTAATCGTCCTTTCTTATAATTAACTTCTACATCAAAAGTTTGCAGTGCTAAAGCCCAACGCACCAGTTTAGCAGACTTAGACATAGATTCAGTCAGATAAGTTAAAGGATTGTGATCGGTAAAGATGTGAACTTTAGATCCAATTATTATCTCTTTCAACTTATTTAGAGCCCAAACAATAGCATAGGCTTCTTTCTCTACAGTTGCCCATCTCTTCTGAGTGTCAGTCAATTTCTGACTTATAAATGATACAGGGCGTTCTATTCCCTTATCATCCATCTGTGTTAAAACAGCTCCTACTGCAAAATCACTGCTATCACAGTACAAATTAAAAGGTTTTCCAACATCAAAAACATATAAAACAACTTTAGAGCGTACAGCATCTTTAAGTAAATTAAATGCCTGTTGATGTCTATCAGTCCAATCAATCTTATCTGGAACATGTTTGCTTGTCAAATCAGATAGAGGCTTCGCAATCTGTGCAAAATCTTTGATAAACTGTCTATAGTAACCAAAAAATCCCAGCAATTGCTTAACTTGTTTCTTCGTTTCTGGGGTTTTCAAATTAATTAAACTTTCAATTCTATCTGGATTCATTTGAATCGTTCCAGAACCAACCACATGACCGATAAACTTTACCTCACTCTTACCAAAGATACATTTCTTTAAGTTCAAAGTAATGTTATGCAGTCTCATTTGCATTAAATATGCATCTAAATGCTGTAAATGAATCTTCCAATCATCTGAATGCACAGCAATGTCATCTACATAGGGCTCAGCAAATTCATTTATAGGCTGTAAAACCATGTTAATTGCTTTAACAAATGTTCTTCCTGAGTTGATCATTCCGAAAGGAACACGAGTAAACTCGTACAGTCCATTGTGAGTAACAAAAGCAGTTTTCCATTGATCAGTTTGCTTAACAGGACAAGTCCAGTAAGCACTTCGACAATCAAAAATCGAGATCACATTTGATTTTCCAACTTTGTGCAACACGTCTTTTACAATCGGCATCGGATATTTACAATCCACAGTGAACGAGTTAATGTATCTGTAGTCGCAGGCAAGTCTCAGAGAACCGTCTTTCTTTTTAACAATTACCAACGGACTTGCCATTCTGCTCGAAGATGGTTTTATAATGTTGGCTTGAAGCATTTCTTTAATTTGTCGTTCAACTTCTGCTCGATAGATGAGTGGAATTCGGTAAGCCATAAATTCTTTTTCACGAAATTCCGGTTTCAGTTCAATTTCATGTTCAACCAATGTACATAATCCAGGCTTTTCAGAAAATCGATCAGAATATTTGTTCAGTACTTCCAGCAATTGTTTTTGTTGAGATAATGTTAAATGACTAATCTGTTCAGGATCAAGATTCAGTGAATTCTTTTCATCTTGCAAGTCATTCTTCGTCAGCAGTTCAACCACTGAACCAAAGTCTTCATCTTCTTCAACGATTAGTCCACAACTCATTGCTCTTGTAATGTACTTTCTGATTTTATTTGCGTGAATTATCTTTCGACAATCGTCACCCATATCAATCAAATAAGAGTACTTTGATCTTCGTTGTATGACAGTACATGGACCATGCCATCGTGAAATCAGTTTATTTGTTGACGTCGGATACAACACAATAACTTTTTCACCCGGTTCAAATTCTTTATGTTTCGCTCTTTTGTTGTATTGATTCGTATACTGTAATTGCTTCTCTCGTGAATATGATTCTGCAAACAGTAATGCTTTTTCCATATTTGCTTTCATGTCTTTCAAGTACTTTTCTGGTTGGATTCCAATATGAGGTGGTAAATTAATTTCTCTTGTCCAACTTTCTTTTAGAATTGCCAGTGGTCCACGCGGAATCTTTCCATACACCAACATATAAGGAGCAATTCCAGTAGTTGCATTCGGTACTTCTCGTAATGCCCACACTGTAAACGGAATTACTTTGTGCCATTGCCTTGGATTGTCAACAATTACATGATGGATCATTTTCTTGAATGTTTGGTTCCATCGTTCTACTAATCCAGCTGCCTCTGGATGACCTGGCGTATCAAATCTTGGACTACACCCCATTAAATTCAGAAATTCTCTTGTCAGACTCGCAGTAAAATTTGTTCCTTGGTCACTTGTGATCACTGAAGGTACACCAACGTTCATAAACAACTCCATCAAAGCATCACACACAGCTTTCGCAGTTAATGATTTCAACAGAAACACTGTAGGCCATCTTGTGCAAGAATCGACAATACATAAACAGTACTTGTGACCTGCAGCAGATGCTGGCTCGATTGGTCCTACACAATCCACCGTAATTCTTCTGAACGCCACATCTTCTCTTGGAATTGGAGTGATAGGAACCCTGTCCATCACCAAACTTCTTGCCTTTAACTGACATTTCTCACATGATTTGCAAAATTTCACTATATCTCTTCTCATCTTTGGCCACGTAAAAGACAACTTTATTCGTTCTCTAGTTTTCTCTTCTCCAAGATGTCCTCCAAATACTGATTCGTGAGCCAACTCCATCACTTTCATTCGTCGCTCTTTTGGTAACACCAATTGATATATCGTTTGCTCTAATATTCGATATCTCTTGTACAGTAAGCCATTTACCACGCAGAATTCAGATTCTTTATCTGGCGCTAACGTCCACCATGCTTTCAATGATTCATCTTGTCTCTGCTGTTCTTCGAATTTCTTTGCGTCTGCAATCTGCATATGTTGTTCTTCATCTTTCTCATCTTCTTGAAAC
>JACEVL010000046.1:500000-680857 GCA_020284085.1 Aporrectodea caliginosa | reverse complement strand
CTCAGTGTACTTCGTTCAGTTACGTGAAGAAAGCAGAGCAAGTTCGTGTGGCAGAACTTGAATTGCAAAAGCAACAATTTGAGATTCAATTAGAGCAATTGAAAAGAGATCGAGAAGATGCTGAAAGGAGAAAGATTAGAGCAGATGATTGAATTTGAAAAGGGCGCGGAAAAGTGACGAAGAAATACGTCAGCAACAGATTGAAGAGAAGAGACTACGTGAAGAAGAAAGGAAAAAATACGAATTTCAGAGTTGGAGCGAGCAGAAGAGGTTAGACAAGAAGAATTAAAATTACAGAGAGAAAGCATGGAGAAGGCGGAGACAGAAAGACAAGAACGTTTAAAGTTGGAACAACAAAAAATAGCATTAAAAGAAGCACAACTCACAAAGAGGAGAAACAAAATAGAGAAGCTCAAGAACAAAGAAGAGAAGAAGAACGAGAAGAACAGAAAAAGAAAAAGGAAGAAAGAGAAACGATGGTTTCGTAGTTTCAATGTGCAGGAACAATTCTGGGTGAAGTTACTATTGCCATTGATGACTCCGAAAGCTAGAACTGTTCTAAACAGATTGTCATTCGATGATTTAGACGATTATCAGATCGTGAAACAACACTTGTTAAAAGAATTCAAGTTGACACCGAGAGAGTATAGATCGAAGTTTATTGATGCGAAGAAGACAGCTGAAGAAACGTATACAATGTTTACAGCAAGGCTGAAGAACTTGTTGAACTATTATGTGAAAAGTCGCAAAGTGGATAAGAATTTTGAGAAGCTGTTTGATTTGTTAGTGGCGGATAAGTTGAAAGAATCACTACCACCAGGTCCACTACAGTTTGTATTGTCGAAGGAAGGAACTGATTGTTACGAAGCTAGTGTTGTGGCAGACCTAGCAGACATTCATGTTAATAATCGAATTGGTTTGGCAATTCCGAATAAGACAAGTTTTGGTTTTGTTCCCAATGGCAAAAGAAATCAACAGTTCACTCCAAATTTTGGTTTTCATTGGAAGAGCAATCAAGAAACAGGAAATCAGTTCAGAGGTGCAGAAGTGAAACCAAATTCTCCGGTTGTTCACGAGAATAGAGAGTCGATGATGGCCAGACAACGTCCGGTATATAACAAGTCACCACCAAGGTTTGTCGCGAGAGAAGGCAATGCATCGTTTACTCCATATAAAAGAAAAGAAAGCATTGAACAACGAGGTGCAGTGGTGAAACGTTGTCACAACTGTGGATCAGACAGGCATTTGATGAAATTCTGTCCAGTTCCTGTTACAACCTCAAATTATGGTGGAAAACAAGAAAATTCGAGGGTGAATCGAATTCAAGTGGTTGATAATTCTGAAAGTCAAGCCACAGAACATCAGAATAATGAAACTGAAGTAAAGTCAGTGATGAAATGTCACCTTTCACCTGATATTCAGAAAGAAATTCTATTGGACAATGGAATGCAGAAAGAAATGGCTGGAAAAGATGAAAGTACAACATTAAAGAAAGTGTTATTGCAGTACGTCGAGGTAGAGATTCGTGGAACAGCAGGAAAAGAACCAATAAAAGTAAAAGCACTTATTGATTCTGGAGCAGAGGTTCCGGTGATTAGTGAAGAATTACTGGAAGGCATGAAGGTGGAGCAGATTGGAAAAGTGAACTTACAATGCGTGGCAGGAGATGCCATTCCTGCAAAGTTAGTGAAAGTTGATGTAAGGCTGTGTTGTAACGATGTGGAAGAAGAGGTAATTCCGCATAAAGTCAAATGTTCACTTACACCGTATGTGACATTGATGTGTGCTAGTATTGCAAAAATGGGAAGCACAGAAAGATTCTTGTTGCATCCAGAAATCATTGCAGAACTAAAAGCCGTGCCACAAGTGAAAATGATACAAGGAGATGTGCAAGCAAATGTAACGACGAGATTGCAGAGTCAGCGAAAGAAAGTGGTAGATGTCGAAGAGGAAAGTGAAACTGAAAGTTCAAGTGAAGAGGAAAACGAAAGCGATGATCAACAAAGTTTAATGCAAGACGGTATAACAGCAGAGATGAGTGAACAAGAGATGGCTGCATGCAAGAATGGTAATCTAAATGAAACGAAAGAGGATAATGAATGTGATGTGGAGATAGCAGATTTGTTTCAAGAAGATGAGAAAGATGAAGAACAACAGATGCAGATTGCAGACGCAAAGAAATTCGAAGAACAGCAGAGACAAGATGAATCATTGAAAGCATGGTGGACGTTAGCGCCAGATAAAGAATCTGAATTCTGCGTGGTAAATGGCTTACTGTACAAGAGATATCGAATATTAGAGCAAACGATATATCAATTGGTGTTACCAAAAGAGCGACGAATGAAAGTGATGGAGTTGGCTCACGAATCAGTATTTGGAGGACATCTTGGAGAAGAGAAAACTAGAGAACGAATAAAGTTGTCTTTTACGTGGCCAAAGATGAGAAGAGATATAGTGAAATTTTGCAAATCATGTGAGAAATGTCAATTAAAGGCAAGAAGTTTGGTGATGGACAGGGTTCCTATCACTCCAATTCCAAGAGAAGATGTGGCGTTTAGAAGAATTACGGTGGATTGTGTAGGACCAATCGAGCCAGCATCTGCTGCAGGTCACAAGTACTGTTTATGTATTGTCGATTCTTGCACCAGATGGCCTACAGTGTTTCTGTTGAAATCATTAACTGCAAAAGCTGTATGTGATGCTTTGATGGAGTTGTTCATGAACGTTGGTGTACCTTCAGTGATCACAAGTGACCAAGGAACAAATTTTACTGCGAGTCTGACAAGAGAATTTCTGAATTTAATGGGGTGTAGTCCAAGATTTGACACGCCAGGTCATCCAGAGGCAGCTGGATTAGTAGAAAGATGGAATCAAACATTCAAGAAAATGATCCATCATGTAATTGTTGACAATCCAAGGCAATGGCACAAAGTAATTCCGTTTACAGTGTGGGCATTACGAGAAGTACCGAATGCAACTACTGGAATTGCTCCTTATATGTTGGTGTATGGAAAGATTCCGCGTGGACCACTGGCAATTCTAAAAGAAAGTTGGACAAGAGAAATTAATTTACCACCTCATATTGGAATCCAACCAGAAAAGTACTTGAAAGACATGAAAGCAAATATGGAAAAAGCATTATTGTTTGCAGAATCATATTCACGAGAGAAGCAATTACAGTATACGAATCAATACAACAAAAGAGCGAAACATAAAGAATTTGAACCGGGTGAAAAAGTCATTGTGTTATATCCGACTTCAACGAATAAACTGATTTCACGATGGCATGGTCCATGTACTGTCATACAACGAAGGTCAAAGTACTCTTATTTGATTGACATGGGTGACGATTGTCGAAAGATAATTCACGCAAATAAAATCAGAAAGTACATTACAAGAGCAATGAGTTGTGGACTAATCGTTGAAGAAGATGAAGACTTTGGTTCAGTGGTTGAACTGCTGACGAAGAATGACTTGCAAGATGAAAAGAATTCACTGAATCTTGATCCTGATCAGATTAACCATTTAACATTGACTCAACAAAAACAATTGCTGGAAGTACTGAACAAATATTCTGATCGATTTTCTGAAAAGCCTGGATTATGTACATTGGTTGAACATGAAATTGAACTGAAACCGGAATTTCGTGAAAAAGAATTTATGGCTTACCGTATTCCACTCATCTATCGAGCAGAAGTTGAACGACAAATTAAAGAAATGCTTCAAGCCAACATTATAAAACCATCTTCGAGCAGAATGGCAAGTCCGTTGGTAATTGTTAAAAAGAAAGACGGTTCTCTGAGACTTGCCTGCGACTACAGATACATTAACTCGTTCACTGTGGATTGTAAATATCCGATGCCGATTGTAAAAGACGTGTTGCACAAAGTTGGAAAATCAAATGTGATCTCGATTTTTGATTGTCGAAGTGCTTACTGGACTTGTCCTGTTAAGCAAACTGATCAATGGAAAACTGCTTTTGTTACTCACAATGGACTGTACGAGTTTACTCGTGTTCCTTTCGGGATGATCAACTCAGGAAGAACATTTGTTAAAGCAATTAACATGGTTTTACAGCCTATAAATGAATTTGCTGAGCCCTATGTAGATGACATTGCTGTGCATTCAGATGATTGGAAGATTCATTTACAGCATTTAGATGCATATTTAATGCAAATGAGACTGCATAACATTACTCTGAACTTAAAGAAATGTATCTTTGGTAAGAGTGAGGTAAAGTTCATCGGTCATGTGGTTGGTTCTGGAACGATTCAAATGAATCCAGATAGAATTGAAAGTTTAATTAATTTGAAAACCCCAGAAACGAAGAAACAAGTTAAGCAATTGCTGGGATTTTTTGGTTACTATAGACAGTTTATCAAAGATTTTGCACAGATTGCGAAGCCTCTATCTGATTTGACAAGCAAACATGTTTCAGATAAGATTGATTGGACTGATAGACATCAACAGGCATTTAATTTACTTAAAGATGCTGTACGCTCTAAAGTTGTTTTATATGTTTTTGATGTTGGAAAACCTTTTAATTTGTACTGCGATAGTAGTGATTTTGCAGTAGGAGCTGTGCTAACGCAGATGGATGATAAGGGAATAGAGCGCCCTGTGTCATTTATAAGTCAGAAGTTGACTGACACCCAGAAGAGATGGGCAACTGTGGAGAAAGAAGCCTATGCTATTGTTTGGGCTCTAAATAAGTTGAAAAGAGATAATAATTGGATCTAAAGTTCACATCTTTACCGATCACAATCCTTTAACTTATCTGACTGAATCTATGTCTAAGTCTGCTAAACTGGTGCGTTGGGCTTTGGCACTGCAAACTTTTGATGTAGAAGTTAATTATAAGAAAGGACGATTAAATGTTGTAGCAGATTGTTTATCTAGATTATAAGATTGTTTATTTTACTGTATTGTATAGTATTAAGTTTATTGCATAATTTAGTACATGATGATTTCGCAAATTTTTAAGTTTAATTTGCTCAATCCAAAGAAAGGGAAGGAGGTAATGTGAACAAATGTTTTGCATATATAATGAGCACAGGTGTTCCTTAGGTTGATATATATATAATTCGTATTCGATTGTTAAGCTGTTTTAGTCTTAGGCCTTAGTTGCGCGGTCGCCTGGCGGCGCTTGGCCTAAAGTAGCCTAAACTTTGGCTGACGACAGATTTTCTGCACGTGTAGTTAGCGCGCCGAACTTAGAAACTGCTGATGATAGTGAATTTGAATCGTAAACAGTTAGAAGACATTGAGCAATTTATACGTGGAAATAAGGAAAGTTTTGAGTTAGGTCGCAACTAAAGAAAGGACAAAAGAGTTGGTGACACTCGGTCAGTCTGTTCCTATCTTCTACGGTCTGTTTCTTCTTGTCGCCTAATCGCGGGCTTCTGTCTTAAATGCGTCTCGGCCTGTAGTTTTAGGGACTCACTCAATCGTCTGTCAACGTCGAGTTGTCTGCTAGCCATTGTCGTTGCTAAGGCTTCTATGGTACCTAGAATGCGGTCCATAGCACTCGGGTTTAAATCAGATCTTACTTCCTCACTCACTATCTCGCTTTCTCCTTCTCCTCTGTCTGTCAAGTCTCGCCTATATAAATCTTCCAAAGATCTGGAAGTCATTTTCTCATATATATTTCTATCCCAAGCACGTTACAATAACTCGGTACAAACAGTTTAGTCTGGCAGTTTATGCAGTCATTCATCTAAACAATTTAATATCAATCGCACATTCAAGGAAAACAACAAGAAAAGCTGCGGGTTTCTTATTTATATGATTTCCTTCATTATTCAGATAACCTTATTTACGTCTAGTGCAGCCTAGGGTTCCTAAGCGGGGAATTTCCCTCTTAACTTTATTTCGTCGGGTAAATACCTGTCGTCATTCAACTGTTTGTTTGCGTCGGTCGATTAGCCAAGCATTCGTGCTCCAAGTGTCCTCATTAATTCTCCATCCTCTCGCATTACTCTGTCGCGACACCAGGCACTAAACAGTACTCGATTAGTACGGTTTCCTCTTCACTTGTCCTCGATTTGATCGTCTCTTCATCGGATTCGTTTGTCGTATTCGGTAGTTCAAAGCTCAGGATATTTAAAAAAATTTTAGTTATAAAGTCGAGATTCCCTAATCCTACTTGATCGTTTGTTCCACTGTCTTTCATCGGATTCTTTTGTGAGGAGGATTTGTCTTCCTCTCCTCGGGCTCTTCGGTGTCTTTTGCAAACGGCGTCCTCTGAATTCATCAACTCGGCAGCATTCGGCAATCTTCGGAGTTCATCGGCTGCAGTCCCTTTCTCGAGTCGTCGAAGAGCCGGGTGAAGAGCCGGGTGAAGAGCGTCGTTTACACGGTTTTTTGTTTCTTATAGTCCTTTCCTCACTCAATGCGTAGGTCTGTTAAAGTTTCCCGTCTTCCTATTGGTTGACAGCTCTGAAGGCGTCGGCGCGCTCGCCCTGAGCGTGATTGACACCTTCAGTTTCGTCCATGACAGGTCGTGATGGAGTTTCCTTCCAGAAGGCTCCATTAACCTCAGAATCACCATGACACTGAACTGTGTATGCTGGACTGATTTCAAAGGCGTTACAAAGCCTCTACCTCCTCCAGCTCCTCCATCTTATGAAAAATCTATAGGCGTCAAAACCTTTTTTTCTGCTACTACACACGTTAACATGAAATAGAAATCAAACCTTTTGTTTTTGTTATCTTTGTAAGCTCCCACCGCCCACTCGAGAAACCAGTCTTCAGAGTCATCCATGTCATCAAAGTAAAAATCCATGTTGCTCTATATTTATGTAAAAGCCGCACAGGATATTTCAATTGTATAATTGGTCTCAGTCAATCTTCAGCCAAATTTTCAGGCAAATCTTCAAAAAAATCTTCAGGCAAATTTTCAGGCAAACTACGGTTGTATTAATAGCCATTTTCTGAATTTTCGAGAAACGTAACACATATGAAATGCTCATTTTCGGTAATTATACCATCTTCCATATCGAGGTCGAGAAAGTATACTAAATCCGCGCAGACTGACATTACATGCTCCATCGTCTACACTGGTCGCGGCCGCATTTCCCTCACCGACTGCGCTTCTGTCAACCCTATTCTCTTCACAGTATTTTCTCCGCCCTCTGCGCTCGTTGCTCCTTCGCCATCTGCGCTCGTTGCTCCATCGTGTGAATTGTGTATGATAATATATCACAAAACTATTTACATATTCATTACTTTAATTGATTGATTTTTCAAAATTGTGATTGATGATAATCGTCTCCATTCTGATTTAATTTCGCGTTTTAACCCGCCTCTCTGTTGCTTAACTGTAAAACGATGTGTTAGAGCAGTGGTGGCCAATAGAGGTCTGCGGGTAGAGCATTTTTGCTACCCGACCCGTACCCGTAAGACAGAACCGTTACCCGTACCTGTACCCGACCCATACCCAAAATTACTACCCGACCCTACCCGTACCCGCGGGTATACCCGTACCCGTAAAGTACCCGTCAAGTCATTAGCACGCCTTCCTTTGGTCCCTGTTCCTACCAGACCAACAGGCTTACAATTCAGCATGTAGCAATAATAATAAATTAATCTGATGATGATGATGATGACGATTACAGTCGTTGTAGTAGTAGTAGTGGTGGTGGTGATGGTATTGGTAGTGGTGGTTGCTGTTGTTGTGGTTATAGTAATAGTAATAGTGGAAGCAGCAACAACAGACAGTAGTAATAGTAATAGTATTAGTAGGCCTAGTAGTAGAAGCAGTAGCAGCAGTTATTGTGGTAGTAATAATAGGAAGTAATAGTCAACTTATGGAACCATTATATGCAACTGTTGCGCTTTCTCAATTGCATATAGACCACGGAGAATTTTTTTATCTCCGTGGTCTATATTATACTGTCACCTAGTAGCACTAAGTAACTGTTTATAGTACGTAGCAAACCCGGTCAGGTCCATTGTGCGTCTACATTATATATTATATGTGACAGTGACATTGTAACCCCAAAACTTCACGTCGGTACGGGTAAAACCGGGTATACCCGTACCCGTGATGACCCTACCCGTAGCCGACCCTACCCGTGAGATGAGTACCCGACCTGTACCCGATCCGCGGGTAGCGGGTCGAGCTGAATTTCACCGCGGGTACAGGTATACCCGCAGACCCCTAGTGGCCAACCTTTTGTACATGGTGTGCCACAAAATGTCAATCTGACCGCCTGCGTGCCACTACATACAATACAAGAAGCTTTATGACCTGTTCCGATGTCAAAATAAGCGCTTGTTCAAACGACAGAATTAAACAACGGCGCCACGCATTGGTTTCCATAAATTCAAGTAAAATAATTCACACCATTGCTTCGATTTCGGGATCTCCTGAGCCTTTTGCAAAAATTGACAAAGCCGGCTGCAGCAATTCCTCGCCATCAGACGATCAGAATAACGCTTTTCTTTCGTGCCAATAACAAAGTTAACTCATGAAGTTTTGACCATTCATTGATTTAAATTTATCATTTTTCTGACCAAAAAAACTGTTGTGCCAACAAATATGTTTTTTTCTTCTTGATAAAATCAGTCCTGAGAGCTAACCCAGGCGGGTATTTTTCTTTAAAGTCCCCGTGTAGCTGGTTGAAGTGACATTTTCAACGTTGAATTTTTTACATACCGCAACCGTTGCATTACACAGATGACAGACAGGTTTGGATGACTTTCCCAAAGTAAAGAAATACTGTTCTTCCCAATTCACACCAAACTCTAGCAAGGCAATGTTTTCTTCATACTTTCTTTTCGAAGTGGGCCTACTAGCTGTCTTGTTAGTAGCCATCTGCCATCCTAAAGACGTAAGCCTACGCAATAAAAATAATATATTTCAGAAGTTCATGTATAGTCTGTTTCTTTGTTCGATCCTACGACCCTAGAATGGGAAGAAGCTCGACTTGCAGCATAGCAGAAATATGCTGTGGAGAAAGTGGACTTTGACCGCCTGCCGACTGATTAGCCTGCCGCTGCCCTCTTCCAGCCCATGTGCTGCGTCCGTCTACAGCAGCTGCTGTCAGACCGACTTACCACGCCCTTGGTCACTGCAGCTATAGAGGCGCCTCAAATTCTATATAAAGTGTTAAGCTAAAACACCCAGCATAATTTTTAGAAAATTCCAAGGTCCTCCGCGTGCCACTAATCATAGGCCGCCGTGCCACAAGTGGCACGCGTGCCGCAGGTTGGCCACCGCTGTGTTAGAGACAGCCTCCTGGGCGGCTTCTTGGCTGGCCCCTCCAACCACAGTGTATCTACAGAAATCCTGCAAAGGTTATGTGTTGGGGTCATAGGACCTTGTTTGCCTGAAATTTAGACCTGGCTGCGCTGAATTCGATTACGAAATCATCTCGAGGCCACCATTTGCGTTTTTAGGCCTACCTTAAATAAGAGGTAACGCGTAACTTACTTCTATTGTACCAGGAAGATGCATTAAGCTTCGTGGCACCTTCCTCGGGTATAAAATATCGGAGGCTGTGCCTTCTTTAGGTATAAAAAATGGAACACTGTTTTCAAACCGGCCATTTGTATTGTATTGTATTGTATTTTAACACTTGTTATAGCGCCTCTACCAGATTGCCCATTCAGAGGCGCTCCCGACTACTGCGCGGACGCTGAATCGGAGTTTCACGCCGAAGCGCATGAGCAATTGCGAGTGAAGGAATTGCCCAGGGTCCCTACGCGGCGGCTTGAGGGTGGATTCGAACCCGCAACCCTCCAGCTGCAAGGCACCGAACATACCCCTATACCACCGCGCCCCAGTATATTGTGTTGTATTGTGTTGTATTGTACTCCACGTTTATATTGCGACCGAGCCACCCGCAGTAAAGATCCGAGAAATTAATCTCTGATAAACCGACCGACCGGGAAGCGAACCCGGGGCGCCGGCGTGGCGAGCAAGCTACCAACCCACTCGGCCACTTTTACATTCTACTAAGATATTAAGCTTAGATACGGTTTCTTCAATGTAACCGTATCTAGGTTAAAGCAACACGCTGACATATCAAGCAGCAAACCCATTAGGCCTACATTCTAACAGATAAGCATAGTTTTGTAGTTACATATATAAAATTTTCTATGCTATATATTGAGATTGCTTACATCATCCTGTATCAACAGAACATTTTTTTCTTGCTCGACTTCAGAGAAACAATTGGAAAACGTTTTAATATTTTCATCGGCTAGCACAGTCTTGTCAAGGCCATCCTTGAAATAAGATCCATCGTTCTCCTAAATGTAGTCCGGACTGACATCCAGTGGCAATTCATTTATGAGAACTTTCTGCATTTTCATCGGTTAATGGTTATTCCTTGTTTTGTACACTTATCATAGGGCGAGATTTCATCATTTTACCAAGGTCAACGTCTATGTTGATGAGGTCCTTTATCCTGTTATGGTGGTTCGATATTTGAGTGAATGTTAGGCCACTATAATATTAGACCCGGGTAACTCTGGATTAGGTTGCAAAGAGACAATATCGGTGGATAGTTATATAGGAAACACAGAATTCACGCGTATACCAGTCTTTAACAGTCATGTCGGCCGGAATGTACTCACGTGCATGTAGATAACACATTCCTCTATGAAAAGCAATGACCAGAAGCAGACTGGTTGCTGTTTCTCTCTCTCTCTCTCTCTCTCTCTCTCTCTCTCTCTCTCTCTCTCTCTCTCTCTCTCTCTCTCTCTCTCTCTCTCTCTCTCTCTCTCTCTCTCTCTCTCTCTCTCTCTCTACGATTTGTGCGTGTATCCTTTTAATGGACGTCAGATCAGTTAATTTTAACTCATTTAACTGATCAACAAAATTCAGATCTAAATTCCATAGGAAGTCCTCAGGACGGTTTTCGTATTCTGTGATGTGTTTACGTATTTGAGGTCTGATCTTATCGTTGAATATGTTCAGACCGCCAGACGGAGTGGACTCGCTGTCAGTTGCAGCGGACTGACTGTGAGATGGAACGACGCGACGTCTTTCAACCTTGCGCTTTAACTCTGGTTTTTCCAGTAAACCAGCTATTCTTGTTAATACTGTTCCTCATAATTATTTAGTCTTTTTTATAATTTTCTGTAAAAGCGCTGTTCATTGCTAACTGTATAGCATCTGCAGAATAACTTCCAATTTTTCGTAAAAGATCCGCCATTTTACTGTCGACGTGGCAACTTGCTGTTCAGGCTGTAATGATCAGACCATGATAGAACGAGTTTGCGCATATTAAGATTTTTAGAAATTTACGAATATTGACGAATATTAAAACTGGCCAACGAATATTAAGAATATTAAATTATTTTTAGTTCTTGTAATTTTTTATTCTTCCAAATCCGGGATTAGATCTAATTGTAAAAAGTTAGTGCCAAAAATATGCATAAGGACAGTTACATATAACAGTTACTCAGCCAAATATAGACCTAAGGTGGGTTAGTAATACTTTTTTATATATCGAATGGCGTAGCTACATGTAGGTGTTTGGCGCCAATACGAATGACAGAAATTTTAAACACCTACTGTATATAGGTCAACGAATTTCAGTTGCATTCCATATCCGTGACCTATAAGCCAAGCCAAGCCAAGCGCAGAGACAGACAGACAGACAGACAGACAGACAGACAGACAGACAGACATACAGACAGACAGACAGACAGACAGAGACAGGCAGAGACAGAGACAGACAGAGACAGAGACTCCTCTGCATCGGTTCACTTGAATTGACCTGTATGGGGTGTATAATTTCTTTGGATCTGTTTTAAATTTAATGCCAGTTGTCTGAGTTACGGACCCTGGATAATATCTTATCGGACAACATCATTAAGTATAGCGTCGTAAAACCACTGCACATGTTCCTAATTAGTAGTCTTAATTTAGTTGTAAACAAAGCAAAAATAGTGACGTCATCAACGAATATTTACGAATATTAAAAATGCCCTAATATTCACGAATATTTACGAATATTAAAGCCTGAAGTCACGAATTCTCGTTCTATGGATCAGACTGTTAGGAACGACAGAATGGAACATGTTTAGCGGACTTGGTTAACCTGTTTTTCGATATGTAAGCATACTACGATAAGCTGCTTTTCGCTATGTAGGCATGCTGTTTGAAACATGAAATATTCAACGAGCTGCGATAAGACTGGGCCCAAACTGTATTGTACCAGTAGTAAATCCCCTGGGAGACGTTGTTGGGGTTATAGGACCTTCCCAAGGGGTCAGAAACAGGGAGATCATGGTCCCTGGCCCCAAATTGGGATAATGGAATCTACTCCAACTTCCAGCAGTTTAATTCCTCTGTAATTCTCACATTGCATCACATCTCCTTTCTGTTTGCATAATACCAGTATTTTTCGCTCTCCTTTAAATCCTGTGGCAATCTTGTTTCATGATGTCATTCAAAATGATTTGGAACCAGTCAATCCCATCCTGTCCAGGTCTTTTAACATTTCAGTTGTAATTCCCGGTGCTTTGTGGTCCCGGTGCTTTATTGTACTTCAACTTTTCTATTTCTTTCTCAATCTCATTGCGGGTAATTTCTTTTCTGGTCCTTCAACAAGGTGGGTTTCCGCTGGAGACTCCCTTGGATTTTCTTCATTTAGCAACTCCTCGAATTATGTCTTCCATCTGTCCTCATTGCATCCTCCTCAGTTTGGATCTTACCGTGTTTGTCTTTGTTGGCACTTGCTGATTCTTTACTTATCCTGTCTACTTCTTTGTCGTGCATTTGCTGTCTGATAGCAGCTAGCCTTGTAAGCGATGAAGGAGCTCCTGTACGGCATTCTTTCCACGGTAGAGCACAGGCTCGTTAGAGTGGCCATCGCTGGGGACTACTACGTAGTAGAAGCTGCACGGTTTCTGCTCGGCGATAAGTCTGGTATTGCTGTTGTTTGGGATCATAGCTGCACTTTCTACTGGGGCATTCAAAGTCAGCATAAATGATGTATGGAGCCCGCATCTGCTTGTGGTCGTTCTGAAATTTGAGTATATTTTTACCTTCTTCTGGCATCTCAATCCTCTGTGGTTTCTCTCCAATACCTCAACAATATTTAGTGTGAGCATCTATATATATAATTTCGTTTATTGAAAATATAAAGTTGACAGACCGCAACTTCTCACATAGAAGAAAAGAGAGAGAATCTAGCAGGTCTTGCCTAGACAATGGGTATATAGCCCAGTGTACGGAGACATGGGAATAGTTTGTGCTCGTGTTTATTATGATGGTTTTATATTCGGTCTTTGATCCAGACACAATAATGATTCTCAAAGTCGGCTAGCAGTAGACGATCGACATTGTGGACTCTGTTCTGATATTCTATTCTGATATTGTATTCGTTAATTTATATAGCGCCGCTCACAGCAGTGGCCATTCGGTAGCGCTTCCAGTGCGAGAACCCCTAAACAAGAAGAAGGTCTCGAGGAGGGAGAAGGCTGTAGAAGGAGACCCAGAAAGAATAACAGGATGAGGGAAGGGCATTCCATAGGGAGGGCTCAATATTGGCAAAAGATCTAATTAGGGTCATTGTAATGCATGTAATGTAATTAATAATTTATATTGCGCCGCTCACAGCCCTGGCCATCAGTGTCCATCGTGCACAGAACAGAAAGAGTAGATTTTTTTACTCGGCCGCCTTAACAGCCTGATGAGTTTCAGCTGCATTGAGTATTGGCCCTATTGGGGTTGCCGGATACCTGAAATAAACCGTTGTTGTAATGATTTTCTTGGCCTAGTTTTTGTCTATTTTAGGTCCTAGCCTTTCAAACTGAACTCTTAGCATTGTTGAGTATTTTATACAAGCATTCCTAATCAGCTCTTCGTTTAGAAGCGCTTCGGTGCTTTATTTCATAGCACTCAAGATTCAACATGGGCGTCCGCAGGGGGGCGCAAGAGGGCGCATATGCGCCCCCCTGGATTTTGCGTGTAGTTGCAGAGAAATTTTGATTAATTTTGGTTATTGTGATTACTACAACACGATTTTCAACGTTATTTTCGGAAAAACACTAAATTCCCTAATTAATTATTTAAAATTAACCCAATTTCGACCTATATCTTTGCTTAGGCGTATTTTTCTAAAGTTAACGTATAGCTCGAGTTCTCTCTTGGTAATATGGAAATTGGCAACCTCGAGACGGCGAAACGCTTTCATTCGTATCGGCTAATTGGTATCGTATTCCCTTTACCAGCGGCTCTAAGACTTGTTGTGTTTAGCCGATCGGTCCGAGAAAACAGGTCCGGCGGGTGAACCGCGTAGTCAGGACAAATTTTGATTTTGTGGCGCCAAGGCGGGAGCATGCTGCCCCACAACGGTTTTGGTAACACTAATGCAATAAAAACGTATCATTTGCGCGCTAATTCATCATCATCATCATCGTCAGTTTCTACCGCCAGCCATTTGGCGGTTATGTATTATACGTATAAATGATCGCCATTCTCCGTATACAAGCAGCATGCAGTAAATATATATATATATATATATATATATATATATATATATATATATATATATATATATATATATATATATATATGGATACCACCACCTAGCCTACGTGTGTGAGCAGTCTTATCACAAAAGTGTCCTCAGACAAAATAGATGAACCGATTGACAGTATCTCTCTCTCTCTCTCTGTCACTCTGTCTGTCTGTCTCTCTGTGTCTGTCGGTCTATCTCTCACACACACGCACACACAGTCTGTTCTGTCTCTGTGTGTCTCTTTACGATCTCTCTCCCTCTCTGTTCCAGTTTAACGTTCAAATGATGCGCCAGTGCTGAGGGATAGGGAGCTGAGTCATCGAGTCGCTGTGTGCTGCTGTGGCTAGTTTGGGGCCTTGGGCGCCAAAATTGTGAATGTCGCATGAATCCCATGATCTTCCCCGGCCCGCATAGCCTTTTGACACTTCGAACAATAAACCTAGTGAAGTAACTAATTATAAGATGAGTAACTGGCTAACTGCAATATGTAACTGTTCTTGTTCATATTTTGGCACTGATCTTTTTACAATTAATCCCGGATTTTGAAGAATTAAGCATTAAAAGAACTAAAAAAAATTAAAAATTTAATATTCATAATATTCGTTGGCCAGTTTTAATATTCGTCAATATTCGTCAATTTCTAAAAAAAATTAATATTCGTAATATGCGCATACTCCGAACTCGTTCTATGATTTAGTCCCGTGACAACTAGGCCTACTGAAAAGTTTGCGCCCCCCTGGAAAAATTCCTGCGGACGCCCATGCTCAAGAAACTCCAATGGATCTCCCTTTAATCCTTGACCACGGGTAATCTCTAAGAACTGATTGGTGAACTCTTTATGTAGTAGAAGGGACGTCGGCCCGCTGTTATCCTTAGATAGCAGGAGGTAAAGCTCTGACAGAAGGGCCTTGCATTTACCCCTCTACGTTTTCGCGCTGATGGAACTAGCCTGGGAAGAAGAGGCTTCAACAAGCGCCTTTTGGTTGCTTCCGGATGGGTCTATCTAGAATGTTCTGTACGAACATAAACATTGTAGAAATTATTGTTTAGTTGTGCTTAAGTAAAATCATCCAGCCTTTCTGTTCTCGTTGATTGTATATTATTTATTTTTATAGGCATTTTAGTGGTATTTGATCCGTGAGTTCCTGAGACCGATAACCACAAATCCATTCAAGCAAGCATACCATACTGTCTAGCTTAAATCTTCAATGCACCACAGTTACTGTAGGCCTACACACTAAGCACATAGTGTCACATATATTAAGTAATATATAATACTATAATAGTATATTATATATTATACAATTATATATTATACAAGCACAAAGTTTCCATATAAAAGTTTGTGTTCTGAACAACAACCTCTTTTTAGCTCCAGCTGTGACTACGAACCTACTGTGCTTCCTTCCTCTTGCATCAGCTATTTAATGAAGTGTGCTTTATCTTCACCATTAGAACCTGATGTATTCTTTATTGGTAAAATTCGAATCAACAGCACTTTACACAATAGGGAGACCAGGTCAAGAGAGGCCCTTTTTAGAACACATTTTATTTTTTCAAAAATATATAACATAATGCCACAATGTTTCATAGGTATGTTGGAAACTCATAAAGCTAACAGAAATACTTTGAAAATTGACTATATGTGATAAAATATTTTGCAAAATACGTCAAAACACAAAGTGAAAATGCCACTCTTACCCCTACCCCTTGGGCAAAAGTGGCATATAGCCTACTGCTGCTCTTGCCGAAGTGGTTGGACAAGTTTGACATCAATGCAGTGCTAATGGTAATTTAGCTATCTGAATTATTTGTTTCACATTTAACAACAGTAACGAGAAAATGAATTAAAACTGTCATTTGTAATCTTACGTAATAAAAAATTGATGGCTAACGACAGTAATTACAGTAAAAATTGCTTGTCACCGGGCTCAATAGGGGCGCAGCTTTCATGGCACCAGTACTTGCATGTTAAGCATTGAATCCACGTTTCTTCGTGCTGATCGCTGTAAACTGTAAAGCTCTCTGCAGTAAGAACAGTGGAGGCTGGTGTCACTCTCCACTTTATCACACTCTGCTGCTGTTGGTTCTGTTTCTTCTGCTTGTGGTTCCTCTGCTTCTGTTTCTTCTGTTGCTGGTTCTACTTCGGATATTTCTGCGTCTAGTTCTTTTGCTGCTAGTTCTGCTTCTGGTTCTTCCGCTACTAGCGCCTCTGCTTCTTACGCTTCTGGCTCGTTTGCTTATTTGAATCCAAAGAAGTAGAAGTAGAACTCGTTCTCGGCACCAACAATTAAAGGAGCGTGCCGTCAAGCGATCAAGGCTCCACTGACATTGACTAAGTACCTCAGTAGCAATAATAGTAACTGTAATAAATAACTTTAATCACTAATAATCAGGCATGCAATAATGTCATTGTGTTATAATCTGAACCTACTACAAGTGGTTGAATTTATTCCTGGTTTAAGTATTCATTGTTGATTACAACTATTATGCTTACTGCTCGAGTGTTCGAAAATCGATATAATGGTAAAACGTTGATGGTGCTGTGCGAGTCCTAAGTATTAATATTTTTCATACAATTTTGTGTGTGATGTTTTTGTATGGAATGGAACCCAATGGAACCTTGGCGAACAGTAGACTCAAACTTTTATTTTTAAGAACAGCCCTAATATATATGTATCTATTATGTGTGTGGGTGCGTACATAATTTATGTATCTGATGCTGTGAGTTCAACATATAAATTGTTATTTGAGTGTCATATGTATATATATATATATATATATATATATATATATAAAATTATGTATGTATGCATGTATGAATGTATGTATATATGCTTGAATATATATATATATATATATATATATATATATATATATATATCTGACACTCAAATAACAAACATGCTGAACTAACAACATCAGAGAGAGATATATATATATATGTATGAATGTATGTATATATGCTTGAATATATATACATATATATAAATACATATATATACAAACATATTTACATATGCAAATATATATATATCCATATCCATATATATACATATGTAAATATGTATGTGCTTATATATATTATATATATATGCATATATATGTATACTTACACATACATATACAAAAATATATACACATATACATATACATATATATATGCATGCAAATATATATATATCCATATATATATATACATATGTAAATATGTATATACTTATATATATATATGCATATTTATGCATATTTATGTATACTTACACATACATATACAAAAATATATACACATATACATATACAATACTTATTTCCGCAAGAATATTATACGATTATATCTTAGACTGGGGGATAATGTCCTACCCTGGGGGACAATGTCCAGGGGGGACAATGTCCGGGGGACAATGTCGGGGGGACAATGTCCAGGGGGACAATGTCCTACACTCATATCTGACAGGGGGAACGGACATATTCCCCCGGACAAAATCTTCCCGGACAAATTCCCCCGATTTTGCGTAGGACATAATCCCCCCGACATAATCCCCCTTCTGCGCAATTAGCCTATTTCTGCATGTCATTGATAAACCTTATTTACACACTTGTTAGTATCATTCAGTTCGGAAGTAGTTCGAAAGTCAGTGTTAGGCAAGACTTAGTGAAGACTTGTTAGCGTCATTTAGGTTTAAATTAAGACGTGTTAATGTCGTTCACCTCATAACTGAAAGACTTGTTAAAGTCGCCCACTTTTAAAATAAACTTACAATTAACGAATGACAGTGGTCATCCGATTGGCCGTGTATATAAGGATGACTTATATGACTTATGACCTACATGTATACAATTTTGGAATCAACAATATTATACGATTATGATAGCCTGGGGGATTATGTCCTAGCCTGGGGGTATTTGTCCGGGGGAAATTATGTCCGGTGGGAATATCTCCGGGGGATTATGTCCAGGGGATAATGTCCTACCATCATCTGACAGGGAGGCTTTGATTCGGGGTCCGAACGGCAGGCACCAAGACTTAGAGCAATTAATATCAGATAGTATAATGGATAACACACTTGCATGAAGTTTTCACAGACCTAGTTCGATTCCCATAAGGTCCCCTGCATGGCTTTAGCTCATGCCTTCATTCCCAAAAAGTACAATGAGCTTGCCCCTTTAGGGGTGTCCAGAAATATGATACATCGCAGAAAACACCCATATTCAAGTTTTTCCCATTATTCCATTCATTAGTGGTCTATAAATATTTTTTCAGAATTTTAAAATGTTATCCTGAGGTGGCTCAAAGCCCCCAAACATACCCTACATAAACAGTAAAACCCAGGACTGAACTTGGGTTCATTGTGAGTTTACTCTTTTTATCAAAAAAAATTAACAAATAGTCCGATTTGGACGAACGTTTTGGAACTTGTTTGACTTGACACGAGTTACATCTGGGAAAAATGTAGACACCCATATCAAGGTCATTCAAGGTCATTTCAAGGTCAGAATAAACGAAATCTAGCAAAAACGAGAAAAAATAGCCAGATCTCAGTTAATAATCGTTGAAATCGGCTAGGTTTTTCTTGTTTTTCTCGACTTGATAAGGAATACTTGCTGTAAGAAACAAGGCTGCTAAATACAAGGCAATCCAAGGTTATTTTGAGGTCAAATAGGTAAATTTGAGATAAAAATCAGAAGAAATGGCCATAACGCAGCCAAATATTGATTTATTTGAGTGATTCTTTTACCTAATTGCTCGGGCGGATAAGGACTACATTTCAGGAGACACAGTACTAAGAGGCTAACATAATTCAAGGTCAAAAGGTTCAAATCAAGGGAAATGGCTGTAGCTCAACCAAATGTTGTTTCATTTTGGTGACTCGAAGTTATGGTCATTTTTTCTTGATTTTACTTTTTGACCTTGAAATGACTTTGGATTAAGTTAGCCCTTTAGTACTATGTCCTATGGAATGTGGCCCTTATCACTACGAGCAAACAGGTAAAAGAATCACCCAAATAGAGCAATATCTGGCTGAGTTATGGCCATTTTCTCTGATTTTCAGCTTAATTAACCTTATTGACCTTAAAATAACCTTGGATTGCCATGCAGTTAGTAGCCTTGTTTCTTACAGGAAGTAAATCTTATAAAGACGAGAAAAACGAGAAAAAACTAGCCGATTTCAACGATTATTAGCCGAGATCTGGCCATTTTTTCTCGTTTTTGCTAGATTTCGTTTATTCTGATCTTAAAATGACCTTGAATGACCTTGATATGGGTGTCTACATTTATCCCAGATATAACTCTTGTCAAGTCAAACAAGTTCCCAACAGTTCGTCCAAATCGGACTCTTTGTTAATTTTTGTGATAAAAAGAGTAAATTCACAATGAACCCAAGTTCCTAGTCCCAAGCCTTCAGTCCTGGGTATTTATGTACTGTATGTTTGGGGGCTTTGAGCCACCTCAGGATAACATTTTAAAATTCTGAAAAAATATTCATAGACAACTAATGAATGGAATAATGGGAAAAACTTGAGTATGGGTGTTTTCTGCGATGAATCATATTTCTGGACACCCCTATTGTAACTTGTATGACATGTATGACATTCTCGTAATGGTTCGCTTCTGCAAAACTTCAGTTGTTGGGTGGGATACCTAGTGTTTGTCAGAATATTGTCAAATTTTGGTAAACATGCCTGTTCACTAATAGGAAAAGAAATGAAATAGGGACAAACGCTTTTGAAATATTTTGGGGCATATGATGCACCCTAATGTATGTATGTATGTATGTATGTATGTATGTATGTATGTATGTATGTATGTATGTATGTATGTATGTATGTATGTATGTGTATGCACTATGCATGCATGCATATATGTATGCATGTATGCATCAAGAAGAAGAAGCAGTGCAATCCCGTAAGCTAGTCCTGACAAGCAGCCATGGGTATGAAGTGTCAACGACGTCATTTTCTTAGCCTCGGCATACGTTACGAAGGTGGGTGGCCAGTCGTCTGTCTCCCTCATAATCTGATGTTCCTACCAACTGTATAATTTATTTATATAATACGGTCAGAGTACTTGTCACAGCTCAGTTGTCTAGTCGACGAAGGTGGAGCAGAAATCTAGAAACAGATGTTCTGCCCTGGTTGGGATCTGAACCGTCACCTCTATGTCGACTGTCCATGCAGCACGCTAACCACAAGACCCTTGCGCACCCCGTGTATGCATGAATGTCTAAATAAATCCATGTATATGTAAATCCATGTATGTATGCCTGTATGTATGTATGTATGTATGTATGTATGTATGTATGTATGTATAACATTGTATGTATGTATGTATGTATGTATGTATGTATGTATGCATTGTATTGTGCTTATGTATGTAATAATAGAGGTTTGAGTACCGTATTTCGTAAGCAGTCGATGACTCGACAAAGTCGACATACATGTAGGTATGTATGCATGTATGTATGTATGTATGTATGTATGTATGTATGTATGTATGTATGTATGTATGTATGTATGTATGTATGTATGTATGTATATATATGTATGCATGTATGTATATATGTATGTATCTCCTTGAGAATATGTATGTATGTGTGGATGCATCTGCTTGTGAATATGTACAGGGTGGGCCAATAGAAATGCAACAACTTTGACGCCTTATAACTTAAATATTTTTTATCTGAGCGTCTTGTCCAATATATCAGATTGAAGGTAATTATCCATTTTATCATGCTGCAAAATATCTACGAGATACTATTACGACCTTTTGAGATAATGCTATTAATATTCGATGTGCCATTTTCTTGCCATAAAACTGCAAGAAAAAACAAAAGTCTGAAACTGAAGATGTCAATTCAAAACAATCACTTAGTACTAACAATTAATATCTTTAGTGAATTTACCATCAGTCAAACAAATACTCAATATGTCCACCACGTGCTTTAATGACTGCATCAACACGAGACGACCACAGTGCCACTGATCGATGGCTGAGTCCACCAGTGCTTGGGTTATCTCAGCCCAGCAGCAAAGAATCACTTCTTTCAAATGTTCAACGTCACGTATCGGTTCACGATAGACCAGTTGCTGAAGACAACCCCAGATCGAATAGTAAACCGGGTTTAAATCCGGACTGTTCGGTGAACAGTTCTCCGGTTCAATTAACTCTGGCACGGTAGCGTTCAGATAGGCAACTGTATGACGTGAACGATTCGCCAGCGCTCCATCTTGCTGAAAGATGTAGGCCTAACCATCAACTCCAGACAGTTGGCGAATATCACGTAGCAGTCCTCTTGCGAGTACTTCATCGAAGTAATAAACACTGTTCACCTTAGCCTTTGGAGTAACAAAGAATGTTGTCTTGGCTGCAAATTAACTCTTGGACTTGTGCAGTGTTCGCTGCTGTGCGCGCAGAACGTTTGCGACCACAGTTGCGGCTGTTAGACGTTCCCGTAGCATCAATTTGTTTAATCAATCAATGTAGAGCACATTTATTCCATTTTCTAGAAGGGAATTCTATCATCATCTGATGTGCATTGTATCCTTTTTCTGCTCTTAAAATTCGGATTAAAATTTTATCCTCTTCCGTGAGCGGCGTCATGATGTTCAATATTTACATTCAAAATTGAGAGGTGTGCGCCGCACCGAAATTTTATAACAACGGTGCCGTATATCAGTGCAAGATTTGACAAAGTAGTAGAGTGGATGATTACTTTCAATTTATTTCGTATATTGGGCACGATGTTCGGATAAAAATTGTTCAAGTTATATCAATTCAAAGTAGTTGCATTCCTATTGGCCCACCCTCAGGCACCCTGTATATGTGTGCATGCGAGTATGTGCATATGTTTAAGTATATATGTATTTACCTACGTAAGTTTTAAGTAGGTAAGTAGGTATGTTAGTGTGTGTGCCTGTCAGTCTGCATGAATGCATATAGTTATGTGTTTTGTATGTGTTCTTGGAGTTAATGCTTTTGTGAGGTATTATACCGACCAGGCACTGTATAGATGCCTAATATTAATTTTTGCGAGTGGAAGGATCGTGGTTGCATTTACATCTTGCATTGAAATTGCAATCTGGAGGCCAAAAACACCCTAATGATGACATAAATTAGATTTAAATAAAATCTACAAGTGCTTGAGTAAAAGAACTTCTGGTCAGTTCTTCAGGTGGGATCATGGCCCCCATCATCCGCTGTGAAGCCCTTCCTTGGTGTAGCTTTTCTGTTGAAGCATTATATATATATTCGTTTACTTGAGAAAAACAATCTGACAAAAACGCAGAAATGCTAACATGAGTGATAAAGAATAATTAAAGTTCATTAGATCATTTTAGAATAAGCTAGTAAATATTTTTATATAATGATCTTGGAATAAATTGAGAGTTGTCCTTGGGTGGGAGAGTATGGTTGTGTGCTCTAGATCTTAATTGGTGAGAGGAGAGGGGTCGGAGTGGAGGTAGAAGTTGGTGAAGTACATGCTTGGGGTTGTGTAATATGGAGAAAAGGAGTTTCGCATCCGCTATATTGGCAAGTTCAGATACTGTTGGAAAGGATTGCTCTAGGTAACCTAGGCGTTTGGCTCTTTTTATGAGTTTTTCCAGACGTTCTTTATCTGAAGCCAGGGTGAGACCCCACCAGGATGTGGAGGCATATATGAGTTTAGCAACGGTAGTGGCGTTGGTTACATTATGGATAGATGAGGAAGAAAGGCCATGGGTTTTGAGTTTTCTGATAGCATAAAGAGAGGAGGAGCAAGTTGCTGTGAGGTGGTCTATATGGGTTGTGAGTTTGAGATTATCTTGAAGGATGACACCCAGTATCTTCAAAGTTTTAACTCTGGTAATATTAGGTAATGGAGGAGGAGGGTCAAATTGGTGTCGAGGGCGGAAAATGATCATTTCTTTAGATTTAGAGCTATTTAAGGTAAGGTTATTGGCAGAAGCCCAGGTAGAGATTAAATGCAGTTCGGATGGAATAGTATGAGCTTGAGAGGATCCAGTAAGGAGGTAAGTGTCATCTGCAAACTTGAACATAAGATTAAGGGGCTGAGCAGGGTGCAGGTCTGAACCAGTAATGGAGAAGTTGGTAGGTCCTAAGACAGAGCCTTGAACAATACTAGCATTGATTGGGAGGAGAGATAAAGAGTGACCTTTGAATATTGTGAGGTGTGAGCGTTCAAGATGATATTCAACTAGCCAGTTACAGATTTGGTCTGGGATATCCAGAGTGGAAATTTTGTCAAATAGGGCAGAGTGCTTAGCTGAGTCAAATGCTTTGGAGAAGTCAAGAGAGATTATTGAGACATATTCATTGGTTTTTAGGAGGATTTGTGTATGATGTATGATAGATATTATGGCTGCAGAGGTGACTTACAACTTCCCCTTAAAGACGATCGAAACTTTGTATCTAGAGTCCTGTATGGGAACGCCTATTAATTAATCTAAATTGGCACCTAATCCAAACTCTGACAGTAATTGTACTCGAATCCTTGTTAAACTAAGAATGAGCTTTCATTGTAACAAGTTGCGTCTGTGACAACTTGGTTATTCAGAATAAACGAATATTGATTGATTGATTGATTGATCAAGTAAATCTAGTAATGAATCAATCGTTATTCATGTAGCACCCTTTCAACATTTCTACTCACAGGCACTACCGCTCCCGCCCCAGGCGAGGCGGAAGAGAGCGGTCTTTAGCGACTGATAGAAGGAGGAAGAGGCGGAGGGGAACCTGGGGAGGAGTCACAACTCCGAAGTGACGCTAATTAGCTCACAGCTCGGACAGAGCTCTCTTTAAACTTCTGTCTTGAAATAATGAGTTACTGTGCTGTGAGGTTTTGCGTTTGTGAAATACACTAAAAATACGATGAGCAGGTGCAATAAAATCTTATTCTACCGAGTTTTATGACACGCAGCATTCGACGGTCATAAACGCGACAGCACGAGGAGCGTGAATAGTACAATGGACGTTCTCATACGCAGAGAAAAGACAAACACCACCGAAAGGAGGGAGGGGTTGAGAGCAAGGGTTGGCGGGTTTAGCAAAGAAGGAACGGAAAGACAAGTATAGGACTGGAACAAGAGAAGGGCAGTATAAGATATGCCAAACCAAGAAGATAGCCGCTGAAGGAGGCCATGATCAACGGTGTCAAAAGCGGAAGATATGTCGAGGAGGCAGAAATAGGAGTAGGCTGACGGCAGACGCCAGTTTATTGTACATGTAGAGAGAGGAAAGGAGAGTTTCAGTTGAGTGGTGTTTTGTGAAGCCAGATTGATGGGTTTAAGGAGTGAATCAGAAGAGAGGTAATCCTTAAGCCGAGCACGAACAATGCGCTCATCTAGTTCGTCATCGCAATCGTAATTTATTGTCAACTTCAAATTTTGAAAGCCCGACTCGAAAGCTAAGCTCAAGGCACCAGCATATTTAGGAATACTGCGTCAGATCCGAGAGCATGTCCAGAGATGTCCAGTATACGCTCCACACCATTTATAGCTCATGAGATAAAACTGACAGACATGCATACACAATGTATAAGCACATAATTATTATAGGCCTATATGCATACAATAAGTAAACACAAACATACGTACATACCTAATATATAGGCATATATATATATATGCATATACACATGCATACACACATAATACATTCACACATACATACATCATACATACATACATACATACATACATACATACATACATACAAACATACATACATACATACACACATACATACATACATACATACATACATACATACATACATACATACATACATACATACATACATATATACATACATACATGTATGTATGAGCACTTGTTATAGCGCCCCTTCAAGATTTCTACTCAGAGGCGCTGCCGACTACAGTGCGGACACTGAATCGGGAGTTTCACGCCGAAGCGCATGAGCAATTGCGAGTGAAGGACTTGCCCAGGGTCCCTACGCGGCGGCTTGAGGTGGATTCGAACCCGCAACTCTCCGGCTGCAAGGCACCGAACATACCCCTACACCACCGCGCCCCACATACATACATACATACATACATACATACATACATACATGTACATGTACATTCTGTGCGGTTTACGTTCAAAACCGCGATCACAAAACCGCGATCGTCAAAACCGCGATCACAAAATAGCGATGCACAAAACAGCGACTGCATATAATAGCGATCATCAAAACAGCGATTTCATTCGAAGATTGCCTTATTTAATGTTCGTTGATTGGTCGTGAGATGCGAACCTAATTAGCATTAATTATTTTACTAAATCATTTGATGTTGTTTTATTGAGAGCGTTGATTGGTCCTGATTGCGAATTAATTGAATTTAAAATGTTAATTAATCATTAGAAGTCTTTGGAGTTGAGCGGCATCAAGGAACAGTATTATAGTTGTATACATTTCAAAGGAGCAATTAACGTTAGCCTAATTATTTTAATTAATCATTAGAAGTCTTTGGAGTTGAGCGGCATCAAGGAACAGTATTATAGTTGTATACATTTCAAAGGAACAATTAACGTTAATTATTTTAATTAATCATTAGAATTTTTTGGAGTTGAGCGGCATCAAGGAACAGTATTACTATATAAGACAGCAGAAATCAAACTTCTTATTACAGTAGTGCTAGAACGTCGAGAATGCCACTTGAATTCATTAAAAGTAATAAGGGTCGTGATCTGTTGTTGGTAGAAGGTTATACTTTTCGACGCGAAAAAGAAATAAAGGGGAAAAAGCACTGGAAATGTACTGATTATGATAGATTTAAATGTCGCGCTCGTTGCCATACCGAGGGTCAAGATATTGTGACAGTGTCTAATCACAATCATGTTCCTGATGCTGCAAAAGTGGAAGTGAGAAAGACGATGGAGAAGGTCAAAGCTAAAGCGACGACAACACAAGAGTCTACTCATCAGATTGTCGCAGGAACACTTAGAGGCACATCGACAGCCGTCGCCGGTCAGCTGCCTCATGTTCGCTCCATCAAGCAAACCGTCAGAAGAGCGCGTCGCCATGATGGCGTTCCTTTGGCGAATCCGGCGAACATAGATGAATTGGTTATACCAGATGTCTACAAGAAAACGATGAAAGGAGACGATTTTCTGAAGTACGACAGTGGTTCTGCTCCTAATCGCATACTCATCTTCACAACATCAGACAATTTGAAGTTGATGTCAGAATGCCCGAATTGGTATGCAGACGGTACATTCAAGTGTACACCTCCGCTATTTAATCAGCTCTACACCATCCACGCTGTTAAGTACAGCTCTGTCATTCCAACTGTCTTCATTCTGATGACAGACAGATCGACGAATAGCTATGTTCGAGTTCTAACGGCACTCAATCAACTTAAACCAAATCTTCAACCGAAGTCGGTGATGACAGATTTCGAACAGGCTGCTCTTCTTGCATTCAAAACAGTCTATCCAGGTGCCGAACAACGTGGGTGTTTGTTTCACATGGGTCAATGCATATGGAAAAAAATTCAAGCGAAGGAAGAGCTTCGACAAAGATATACCTCTGATCCAGAATTTGCATTGTGTGTAAGGCAGATTCTGTCGCTTGCCTTTGTACCAGTAAGCGACGTGGCTGCTGCCTTCGATGCTCTCTTGGAATCAGCCTTCTTCACCGATAATGGAGATATAATTCGAGACCTCGTCATCTATTTTGAAGATAACTGGATTGGTAGACCGGCAAGAAGAGGTGGGCGAAGTGCTACAGAGAAACTGCAGACAAAATAAAAAGCATCGTCGCTGATTACACTAATCGACACATATTGGACTACCTTCGTGGAATTGGACATAATTTAAGTCTTCAAATGTAACATGACACATTTGTTATAATTATGTATACTTCGTGATACATTTAAAACTTTCTATAATAAATCTAGGCTACTTCTAGAAATATACTTCGTGATACATTTAAAACTTTATATAATAAATCTGTGAAATCGACCGTAGACCGTTTAAGTCTTCAAATGGGTTTACGTTCAAAACCGCGATCACAAAACCGCGATCGTCAAAATCGCGATCATCAAAACAGCGATTTCACCGATACATTTAAAACTTTCTATAATAAATCTGTGAAATCGACCGTAGACCGTTTAAGTCTTCAAATGTAGGCTAACATTACACATTAATTTTTGTTATGATTATGTATACTTAAAACATTCTATAATATAATTATGTATACTTAAAACTTTCTATAATAAATCTGTGAAATCGCTGTTTTGATGATCGCTATTATATGCAGTCGCTGTTTTGTGCATCGCTATTTTGTGATCGCGGTTTTGACGATCGCGGTTTTGTGATCGCGGTTTTGAACGTAGACCTTCTGTGCCACTATTAGATGCTGTCAAACACTTGGAGTGCAATGAAATCTTATTCTACCGAGTTTTATGACACGCAGCATTCGACGGTCATAAACGCGACAACACAAGGACCGTGTCTTGTACAATGGACGTTCTCGTGCGCAGAGAAAAGACATACATACATATATACATACATACATGTATGTATGAGCACTTGTTATAGCGCCCCTTCAAGATTTCTACTCGAGGCGCTCCCAACTACATCGCGGACACTGAATCGGAGTTTCACGCCGAAGCGCATGAGCAATTGCGAGTGAAGGACTTGCCCAGGGTCCCTACGCGGCGGCTTACACCACCAAAAGAGAGGGAGGGGTTGAGAGCAATGGTTGGCCAGTGGAAGTATCATGGTTGACGGGTAGCCATAGCTGTTCCACCTCTTTGGAACAAACTTCCGTCAGCACTACGAAAATATCTGACCCATCCTACGAAGTCACCAAAGCTCCACCTCTCGCTATCTCTCCACATTTTTTTCACTCGAAACTGAAAACATTGCTTTTTGACAAATCCTCTCCTGAATCCAACACTTCTCCCTGCCTACCTCGCCATCTGAACACCAAACACCATCCACCTTAGCCGCCTGCCTGTCTGCCTGCCTGACTCTCTGGATTTTGATCCCCATCCATTCATTTTCCTTTGATTGAGCGAATGTGAATAAGCTGGTTCCTGCGACTTCGCTTTTGTGGGCGCTGTAGAAGTTTCGAGTTTATGATTACGATAACGATTACGATTACGATTGGGTTAACCCTGGACAGTAAGATCACATTCTGACCGGAAATAGCAAATATTGGAAAATCTTGTTTCAATAACATCAGGTCGACTCTGACTGAGAATATGTCGCAAACAATAGCCTGTTCTCGTGTCTCCCCTCGACTTGATTATGCTCCCTCTGGTCCATTTGCCACTTGGTTGCCCCTCGAATGCGTACCTCTGCGGCCCATTCTAGGAGTTTCGCTTCTGTTGGAACCGACTGCCTCGGTCCCTTAGGGCTGACTTCCTTTCTTATTCCTCTTACCAGTTTCGCAAGCGCCTGAAAACCTCTCTTTTTGTCAGTGAAAACACTGGCCTGGGACGGGAGCGCCTCTGAATTTTTTAAGTGACGCTTTATAAATTCTCGATTACTTTGATTACGATTACGTCGTTTACGATTACATATGCACTGTTTACGAGGACAAGTGAGCCCCATAAACCATCCGCGATCAGTCACGTTCATTCATCCATGCATTCATTCATTACGAGAATTTATATAGCGCCTCTTCGAAGGAACTACTCAGAGGCGCTCCCAACCCCAGCGCGGCCGAATAAGACCATCTTAAGATGAGAGATGAATGCCTGAGACAGGGTTCTAGGAAGAGAGCGGAGCGCCAGAGGGAGGCCATTCTAGATTGAGGGGCCAACCACACAAAAGGCACGGCTCTGCCTGGTGGAGGTGCGAGCAAAAGGAACAGAGAGGGACATTGTTCAGCCAAAAGGAGGAAGCGCGCTCCCCGAGCACTGAGGGTGGGCTACAGAGCTCGCAAAGGTAGGCTAGAGCGTAGCCTAGCAGTTTGCAGGCAGCAGGCAGCCCCATACTAGGGCAGCTATTGTATATATGGAGGACCCCACAATAACGTTGACACAAGGAGACCTCATAAACGACACGCGATTAGTATATAATTTATTAATTGAAACAGCGGGTAGGTGGCGCAACGTACTGGACTCTCGAAATCACAAAGTCCGAGTTATAATTATATAAAAATCGTCTATGGGGACATTTTTCAAAATCACTAAATGAGCACGAATCTAGGAATTTTAAGTCACTTTAGCCAATGGGTTTATGAGGACATTTCGAAGTCCCCATTAAAAATATGTCCCCACAGCCCCAATAAAAAACATGTCTTCATGTTAGAAGTAGGCCTACTTATGTGAAATACAAAGTTTGGCTTACTTTTCATTGAATCACGGTGTAGATATGTATAATATTATACATTATTAAGGAGCTTTATATAGCGCCCATTCATGATAATCTACTCACAAGCACTCCCGGTCGAATCCAAACTAAATAAGACAGACTTTAGGTTAGCAAAGAATTCAAGATCTCTAGGTATTATGCAGGTCTCCCGGCTGTTCGATTGGGTTGTTTGGAAAGGATCTTGCAGGTCTCATACCGAAGTTTGGTTATGCCTCTAGTTACATGCGTGATGTTCTCCAATGGTTCACCTCTTAGCTTTGAATTTCCTATAGGTTATAGAGGACCTAGTCTGGTGCTGTATACTGGGTCTCGCACCTATCTATCCTTAATGATAGGGGCTCTCGACCTCTTTGCTCCTCTGAACAGAGTCTTCTACTTGTTCCTTTAGCCATCTCTTTATGCTCTTCGAGTGTTGCGCGAGCACGGACTACAAGGTCCGGCCTTACATCTAACTACTCGTGCCACAACTCTGGCGCGTTTACTGTATGCGTCCCCAGCCTGGTGGGGCCTGATGAGCTCGAGTGAAGTTGATCGCGTCGAGGGGCTCATGAGACGGGTCAAGAGGGCTGGCTTTCTACCTCAGGATGCCCCGACCGCGACCCAAATGGCTGAAGCCGCTGACGCAGCCCTCTTCTCTGCTATCATCCAAGATAACAACCATGTCCGCCGCAGGCTCTTTCCCACTCGGTCTGTTAGCAACTATAACCTACGCCCTAGGCCTCACCCCTTCGAACTTACAACAAAGAACAATAAGACCTTCGTTCCACGCATGCTTTTCAAAAACGTCTATTAGATGAAAAACTGCCACTCTCAATAACTCATGTATTCTGTTGCGTTTTGTCGACAGTTTTGTGTTAAATAAACGAATATGAATATGAATGAATATGAGAACCACGCATTGCAGCCTCGCGCTTTCTCGGTGGTCACCCTCTTTCCTAGGGCTTTCTCTCCCGGATTCTTTTTGAATCTGATGGAGTCGCGAGCGTTATACAAATGTTCGAAATGAATTATGTTGAGTGCAACATCGAACCTAATAGTGGACTGCGAGCGATGGATTAAGAGTTTAGTGTGATAGGCGCTTAACAGCAGAGTTCGCATCGAGATATGAAGATGATGTTCTCCATACGATGTCTGACCAGACCGCTGTGGAAGTGGAGGCCAGTGTAATAAATTTTGGGGTATGCCCAATACATAGGATTTGTATGTAAAGCTAATAATATATTTTAAATTGTTAACTGAAATGATACAATTATAACAGCCTTACAAGAACGATCCTTGTCTTCATGCCGTGTGATGCCTTCGTAAGCGTCGACCTTCATGTCAGAAACAACTTTGGATTCCATCGCCGCTACCAATCCAGATAAACTGAGATGATTGGGGAAACATGTGGGTATACGCGACAGCTTTACAGAAAATTGTTGATATATATATATATATATATATCATTGGCTATAGCTATGGGTTTCTAATATAACAGATATTCATTCTGAGAATTTATATAGCTCCTCTTCAAGGGACCTTATCAGATGCACTCTCAGCTCAGTCGCAGTTAAAAGAAAGATTGATTTGAGAGACTTATAAAAAGCACAAATCTAGTGGAATGTGTGGAAGAATTCACATTTGAAAAGGTTCAGTGCTGTCTAATATTAGCTTCTAATAGCCTATGTTATGAGACATTGTTTGTACTGCAGCAGAATGCTTGTGTCAATGCATTTAGCAATGTATATAAAATTACAAGTATGGACATGAGTAGTGATTATACTGATGCTTCTGCTACAGCCTGTGACGTCATACTTTAGATTAAAATTGTCAACTTTCTGAAATTATAAATATTTTAGAATCAGCTCTTGTTATGAATGCAAACTTCTAAATCTTTAAACCACTTTTATGCAGTTGATAAAGGACATTGTATATGTATGTATATATATATATATATAAATGATTAACGTCATAGTACGGAGATTTTATGACAATGGGCTTGTGAGTGGCCTTTCATTGTATGGTAATTTAATGGGTTTGTGAGTGGCCTTTCATAGTACGGGGATTTTATGAGTTTATGATTTTATGCGCCGGTATAATGGGTTAATGACAGTCCTTTCATTGTCCTTTAATGGACTTGTGAGTGGCCTTTCACAGTACAGGGATTTTATGACAATGGGTTTATGATTGTTCTTTCATAATGCTTGGATTTAATGACCTGGTATAATGGGTTAATGACAGTCCTTTCATTGTATGGGGATTTAATGGACTTGTGAGTGGCCTTTCATAGTACAGGAATTTATTGACAATGGGTTAATGACAGTCCTTTCATTGAATGGGGATTTAATGAGTTTATGCCCCGGTATAATGGTTTTATGACCCAGCCTCAGTAACAAAAGACCATTGTTCTTTCATGTATGAACAAAGGTCTAGGAGAACAAAGGGGCGGGGCTTAGAACAACAGGGGGCCAATGAACAAAAGACCCGCAGGTGCCGACCCATGAACAAAAGAATGGCAGGTGACAGCCCAGGCTCGGAGACAAAAGGAGGCGGGGCTTAGAACAATAGGAGGCGTGGCTTAGAACAATAGGGGCGGGGCTTACCCTTACTAGAACAATAGGGGCGGGGCAACCTCTTCCTCCCCTCCTTCCTGATATAGAACTGTCCCTTACCACACTACTAATCAAAGTCAAAGATCCCTGAATCCAGATTTGGCCGCAAGGCAGAATCCGAGGTAGGGAAGCAGTTGAAGCAAAATTAGTGTCTCAAAGATTTTTAAGAGGAATGAAAGATGGGAGATGGACCGGGAAGTTTGACAAGCATTTTTGTCTAAGTATTGAGGTTTCAGGATAGGAGAAACGATGGCCCGTTTTGGGAAGTCAGAAAGATAACCCTCCATGTGTGTCCTGTTAAATACGTAGACTAGAAAACGGAGCTAAGTCATCTGAAATGGTAACCATGACAAATGAGGGCAGAAGGTCAAGTTCTCACGATCTTTTGCTTGAGTTCCGTTTCAAGAATTCGACGGAAACCTTCAAAGGTGTGCTTCTTCAAGGCGTAGGAGAAGATGGCAGGCTGGATAAGATTGGCGTAGACTAGAAAATAGCTTGCAAAGGACTGCTCTCAATTGAAACGCGTCTGAATCGAACTTGATTCGGACGAAAGCACCTATTTCGTTGTTATTGGTCTCTTGGTATTTATTTTTGCTTAATTAAGCCATGCAAGACGGCAGACGCTGCCAGCGATATTACCTAAGTTTCCCAAGCGACTTATATCTATGAAATGAAATCATCTAAACTACACGAATCAAGCATGTCGATTCATTCTGAGCTAGTAATTGATAAGTTTTTGTAATAAAACCAGGACATTAACAGTTAGAATGGATTTAAATACAACCAACAGTTTTAATACTTTCAAGCTAAACAATACTTTTACAGAATTCAGATTTTCGATTAGAGATTATATAACATATTTTTATGTTATGACACAGATCATATTATTAGTGCTGTATATAACTGCCTCTGATGAAAGCTGCTTGAAAGGCTTTTGCTGATATGTTAAACGAGCCGAGTGGGAGATTTCTTAAATGTTTAAAATCTCCATAAAGATATTTAAAGCGCAAAATGCTTTTGGTCATACTACCATACCACTGGAGTATCTCTGAACTGCTAGGTCCGTTGTCTTCATCTGATGGCACATGCTCAATTAAATCTTCGGAAGGCAAAATATCTGCAGCATAGCTTCTATTTTTAATTAGGAATTTAGGAGAAACTGAAGAGGAAATACTTTTCGGAATTTTTAGGTGATTCAGAAACATACTTTCTCTGTACTTATCCTTGAAAACATCATCAAAGTGTCTCAGTTTTACCCAGCTAATAAGGGAGCAAAACTTCCTTCCACAGTGAAATTTAGGTAGAATCACTGAGCGATTAAGTAATGCACCAATCAAGAGAGCATTTTGCAGCGCTATCTTTTCTGTGCTCCATGCAACGCTGTTTTTGCCGTTGTATAGCGGATTTTCGTAGCTAATATACTTTGCCGCATTGTTGGAATAGTAACCATTTTCATCGTAGTTCCATTGCAATAGTTCTTTAAATCGATATATCTTTGCTTCTATACTAATTATCCAATTGTTGTGAATTACTACAGCTGGTATGTGCTTCAGAGTTGGATCATCGCCAAAGTGTCGGCCAGGATCCTCGTAGAAGTATTTTCCACAGGGATATTTCTGAACTGATAATTTCACTATTTTCAACCTTTCCTTCATTTTTTTCAGCGCTTCGTTAAGTGCCTCCTGATCAGTTCTTTCTGTTGTTTCTGCGGTTTTTCTCATATCATTATACAGTTCAATAGTCGCATTACTGCTTCTTATCAACAAGAAACCAGCGTTATAGGCATCGATGTCCCACATAATTGCAACATCACACAATCCATTCAGACATGAAAGGTCTAGTAAAGGATTACGGATGAATATCACATCGGCGTCTGTATGTAGCACATTGTACCCTAGTTTCAATGCATCTAGTATCATGTACGTTCTAATGTTCATCTTTCTAACAAATTCCTTCGTCCCAAACATAGATCCTCTGTCAGATGCAACATCTGAACCGTATGAAAGACAAGCAATACCTTTCGCATTGAGAAGCTCGCACATTTTTTTATTTGTAGATAAGAATAGGTAAGACTGAATTCCATGTTTCAAAAGTGACGTCTCGTAGAAGTTTATGGTCATTTCATACGTGCCAAGATCGACAAGCGCTAAAATTATTGTTTTATTTCGTGATCCTCGACATTCCAAGGCTTTACGTAAAGACGAGTTCCAGTTAGAATTTTTCATGTTACAGGAGATAAGATGTTGATCATTGAAATGTTCTAAAACAAAGAACCAATCCCAGAATTCAACGAAATGCCGTCAACATCCGACCGTTTAATTTATTCGCTTATTTCATTTATTTAGAACGATATGTCGGTAAAAATCTACGAGCTCATAAAACGCTTGGCCCGTAAGGATGGTTACCATTAAATTAGTATTTAAGTTTCGTACTTAAATATGACAGAGCAGTCGAATAATAAAAGTAAATGTAAATCTTCTAAATTTCTCAGCCCCACACAAACGCTCCTTCAGAGAGAATAGCTTATTAACTGGCGCTAGATCAAATCAACTCCGTAATTGGAGGTTTGACGTTGAATAGCTGGCGAATATAAGAGGTTTGAGAGGTGTGAGGCTGGGACTTTTAGCCAATGAAGTGATTTGAGAACGGGAATATATGGTCTTGCTTGGGAGGATTTGTAACTGCATTTTTGTAGAAAAGGGAATTACAGTAGTCGAGTTTGAATGAACAATTGAGGTGGCTATTGTGCATGTGGTCTTGTAATCAAGTACCTGGTGCATTCGTCGTATATAACTAATGTGCGAGATAGCCAGGTGATGTGGTCGGCAAAGGCAAGTTTTTTTGATCGAATATGATTCCAAGATTGCGGAATTGAGAAGAGTAAGACACAGGAGAAGTGAAATCAGTTGGGAGAGGTAGGAAGGATAGACTAGGTTGCTTAATTGCTCGCGGATACCAATAATTGTAATGAGGAATTCTGTTTTTTTAAGGGTTTAGGTATAGTGTGTTGGCGGTCATCCAGACTGATATCTGGGTGATGGTGTTATGTGGGTAATTCAGTGCATCTGGAAGGGATTGAGGGGAGAAAGATATGAACAGTCGTGTATCGTTAGCACTTAGCATAGAGGTGATGATCAACAGAGGATGAGGAAATGAGTTTGCCGAGTGGTTAAGTGTGAAAAATAAGCGTGGTGCTTCTGCGGCGAAAAATGCCGCCACGCAACCCGCGAAAATTTACTTCTGCGGCGGAATTTTTTTGGACATTTTATCTAAAAACAACTCTAACCCTAACACTGACCCTAACCGACCGTCACAGCGCTTAACCTGACCCTAACCGACACTCACGAGGCCAAACCTGACCCTAACCGACCCTCACGACGCCAATTTATAGGAAGTACCGCATTTTGACCAATGCGCATGCGCCGAATTTTCCGCCGCAGAAGATTTATCCAAAAATAAACAGCAGAGGACCGAGAACAGTACCCTGCGGAACATCGCAGGTAAGGGTGTGCGGATCAGCGTCATTAACAGGAAAGGAGTAAGGTGAGGAGAGCATGGTTTATTGTTATCTCACGCGGCAGAATAATAAATAACGATCAACAGAATAGAAATTACAGAACAACGAGTAATTAGAATATCAAATGACAGACTGCTTCGCAGAGTAATAGCAAGGAAGTCCGAGAGTCAATTTGTAACAATAGGCCTATAATTATGTTAGATTTTAAAAACGATATAACATTACTACACAATTCGTTCATAGACTTGTTTTGCAACACATAAAGCTAACATAAAATGTTTGGAAATTGGTCATATAATGGCAGCATATTTTATAAAATATTATGCAAAACAAACTTAAAATGATGCCACTCTTACTCCACCAATTGGGGCAACTTGGCATATGCTGACATTCGTGCCCAATTGGTGGGGAAAGTTTGGCACGGAAGCGGTGTCAATGGTGACATTTGCAATATTTATTTGGCAATGAATGGCATAACATAACGGTAATCCCGTAGTTTAGGTTGGTAAATTATTTGAATGTCTTCAATATCGTATAACATAACATAGCAAGGGTTTCAACTTTCAAGTAGTTCAGAAGATGTCTGTGTTAAACCACCGCAAATAATATCTGGAACAGGCTTAATATCACAAATTTCGTATAGCTTACTCTTATAAGCTGTGATGGTGTTCACTTGTACAGTGTTTCATCAAAACCATTCCACAAGTCTACAACTCTTCTGCGCTAGTGTTCCTTTCGGCTTCTTAAATAATTTATACCTGTGTCCCCGAGTTGCCTTGTTTGGAGCTAATTCAAAGAATCCGTCCCACTGTAGGCTACAGTTAAACTGTACATTAGTGATTCCTTTCCAGTGTGTTTATGCATTATGACGTCATTGCGAGATGAAGTCTATGTGACGAGGTCCTGTGCTTACATTTTCGACCATTTGAGTTACAATAGGCCTACATTTGCTTATTTCGACGTTTAGATCTTATAAACTTCGATTAGAACTACTCTGCTTCTCCTTCTCTCCAATGTTCTTAGTCCACACCTTTTCAACCTTTCTTCATAGCTCAAATCTGTGTAGCTCTTCTTTGCACTTTCTCCAGCTTTTCCATGTCCGGTTTATGGTATGGATTCCATACCTGGATGTAGTATTTCAACTGTAGCATAACCAGTGATTAGGCAGCAACGAACTCCAACGAAAAATGAATTAAAACAGTTAGTCCTGTCTGTAGTCCTATTCCTAAATCAGAAAATTTAGTAGTTATCGACAGTAATCACAATTAAATTATTTGTCTCCGGGCTGAATTTGGACGCAGCTTTTATGCCACGAGTAATTGCATGTAGGTGGGTCGCTGTAGACTTATTGTTCCGACGTGAGTTCGCACCAGCCTTTTATGACTTTGATTTTCCCCATTTATATATGCATGTATATCAGCATCTGCAACCTGAGATCAAATTCTGTGCTTTTGACGCATTCTTCATGTTTTTTGGTCACATTTGTATTTCTGGTTTGAACCCTAACCCTTACCCGGTTGCCACAGAGACCAGAACCAGATCATGTAGGCATACATAATCGTGTAGGATAGTACGTGCTTTGGCCATCTTGTGGTTTAGTTTCACAAGACATACAATCTTTCTGTTGCCGAGAAAGAAACTGGTAGATATTGGGAGATTGTTTTCTGGTAAAAATAAATCTATCATCATTGAATTAGAGCTATGAATTAGAGTCAACGTCGTATGGTGAGAATTGTGTTTACAGCTGACCACTTGTATAGCGTGTATTAAGAACTCCGGAGAGACGTTGAAACATAGCTATCTGAAACATCTAACACGTTCGTGTTGAACTTGCCTTTATTTCGAAAGTAAATTCCTAGAAGCACCGCAGTGAGAACGAGTACCAAAATTTTGCTCAAACCTTTCCTGCAACACAATATTAATTGAATAATGTTAACCTAAGATGATAATCTGAACATTGATTGAATGGTTATTCCAAGCGTAGTATGTTTTATACATATGACAGCTTTAAACAGAAAATGCAAAATGTGACAACTTTAAAACTGGTTTTTATCACAATACTTAAAAACATAGTTTCAAAACTTCATTAATTTATTACTGTGTATTAATTACAAATTTTCCAGTCTAGTTGCTTGTCTACTGTTTCCTACACCCAGCTCATGTTTTTTTCTGATTTGCATGTTCTATTATTGCTAAGGCTTATCAAACAGTGCTCAGAATAATTGCTTAGCCTCTCAGAATGACAGGGCCGGGTTGAGGAGGCCATAATTATGTTATGAGTCACTCTTTTGCTCTTTTGAAGGCTGGATCAGAAGAATTAATTTGTATTACTTTCTAACAATATTATTGTCAACGTCCTGGATGAAGGTGCATAAATGTAATGTATTATAATTACATCACTGGCAGAGTTAGTTTTAACTCCAAGTTGTGTCTACCCTTGAGACCTCTATCGGTGGAAAGCTGAGATTATTGACGCCGAAACGAAGGCAATACCTGCTCGACTTCGGTCGCTGACTCACGGATCCCCAGAAAGGCGATAGTACTGGAAAATTTCCATCAGGCGTCTATCACGTACTGATACAGAAGCAAGAGCCCTGACTCACCCTCATCCGCCATGAATACTTACTTTAGTTATTGCCGTAAAAGGTTTTGTTTAAGATTGTCCTTTCTGACTGATTAGGTTGTCTCGAAGAAGAACCACAATTGCGATTCTTTACTCTGCTTGCCGTGGAAGTCGTGTATGTGACAATTGTGACATACCCTTACCATGTTATTAGTCTCTGTAGGTCATAGGGCAGAATAGATGTATCTTGCTGAATCGTTATTAAGAATAGGCCCTTGTGTTCTTGTACTAGAAATAAGTAACGAGCCAGTGAACGATAGATTGGATTTAAGCGTATTCGTCCTTTGGAATATTGGAATATGTACTGAAGAAGAATATTGCTTAGTTTCGTTCAAATCGTTAATATTCCCTGGATTATCAAAACATACCTTTCGTGAATGTCGCTTGTACCAAAGAAACGGGTGAAGGAATATTTTGAAAATTTAATTTAAAGATTTGTAATTAATTGCAACTCGCTGCTTTGGAAATGCTAAGTTATCTTAGACGCTTAATACATCTAGATTCTAGAACTGTTTGAATTTGTTTCGAGCTATTGTAATTTGTTTTTTATTTTGTAGTTTTAATTATAACTACATTTTATACAAAGATTGTATACATTTTAAAATAAACTATAACAGTTATAAAGTCACACATGCACAACTATTTTATAGCTAAAGATGCATCGATTAAAAACTGCTTGTTAACAATTTAGATTTAACAAAAGGCAGCAAGAAAGGATAGATGTTCTCTCTTGCGAAGTAAATACTTGTCCTCACAAAGGTGCGGCAAAAGTTGATGAATGCAGTGGCCAAAGAACTGTGTGGAAGAGCTTCCTGTCTGCACGCTCAATCAGTTCTTCTGCAGTATGGATTTTCTCACATATTTGCCATCTGCGAGACTTTTTAGGTCTGCATTAATGCGCGCAATATCATGCGACGTGAGAAAACCAGCAAATTAATTTAATGCATACCTACATGATTCTTGAAATAACAATCGTTTGAAAATGGCGTCCAGCTTCGAGGTGTAGGATAGGCCCTGCTGTCTCAACTGGAGGAGAAAAAAGTATCGCTGGTTTATTAGCCTGACAATGTAGCCTAGTTTCTCCTCCAGTTGAGACAGCAGGGTCTATCCTGAGGATCCTGAGTGGCCGAGTGGGTTGGTAGCCCGCTCTCCACGCCGGCGGCCCGGGTTCGCTTCCCGGTCGGTCGGTTTATCAGAGATTAATTTCTCGGATCTTTACTACGGGTGGCTCGGTCGCAATATAAACGTGGAGTACAATACAACACAATACAACACAACACAATATACTGGGGCGCGGTGGTATACGGGTATGTTCGGTGCCTTGCAGCTGGAGGGTTGCGGGTTCGAATCCACCTCAAAGCCGCCGCGTAGGGACCCTGGGCAAGTCCTTCACTCGCAATTGCTCATGCGCTTCGGCGTGAAACTCCGATTCAGCGTCCGCGCAGTAGTCGGGAGCGCCTCTGAATGGGCAATCTGGTAGAGGCGCTATAACAAGTGTTCAAATACAATACAATACAATAAACATGGTTTGAAAAAGAAAGGCTAGAGCCGCTAGACTGTAGGATGATTCCAAGCAGCTTGACTCTATCCAGCTGGTCAATACCGGGTAGAGGCAGACAGTGTTCTAAAGGACGCTCGATACTTGGCCGCCTGAATTTATTTCGTTGGTTTTGGAGACGTGTGTGTTAAGTTTATTTGGGGTGGAACCCGTACCTGCCTTACCATTGTGCTAACCGTGCAATTGCACAGGGCCCGCAAATTGGGGAGGCCAGAAAATATAAGCAAATTAACATGAACAAGACACCCTAATAATAATAGGCCCACACATACTTAGAAAGGTTCAGGTAGGAAAATCAGGAACAGTTCAGGTGATGTTTATCCACCTAACAGTTCAGGTATATTACCTGAACATTTCTTTTTGCATTTTAGTTAGTATCTGTGTTTTATTATGTTGTGAGCTGCCCGTTTGTGGCGAAATAAAGTTTATATATTTCAGGCGTATAATCTGATAACCTGAGGAGTTCAGGTAGTCTTTTGACCTTACGTCTAGTGTGAAATTTAGACCATATTTGTGATGTGCTCTATCAAAACCAGACGCATGTCGCAAAATTTCGAGAAAACGGCGCAAAATGACCGGCAGGATCGACATTGTTTTGAGTTTGAATCAAATTCGTGTAGTATAAATATTTATTTGGATGGAAAAATATTGCGTTTTAATCTACAAAAATCACATTATTGTAGACGTTCCTGAAAGAAAGAAAGAAAGAAAGAAAGAAAGAAAGAAATAAAAACAATCATTTTTGCTGCAACTTTATCGCCTTCTACTATTGCCATCTAGCGAATAGATGTAACTTATGATACATGGATAGAAAGGTTTGAATGTCTATTTTTAGATTAATTAACGTTGTCTTGTCTTCAACCATCCTCGATCCGAGGGTTGGTCGCTCCATGGACAAGTCTTCTCCACCTTTTTCTATCTTCCGTCTCTGTCAACAATCGATGAAAAGGCATATTCATCCACGTGCTTATGTTGTTAAGCCACCCCATTCTCGGTCTTTCCCGCGTCCTTGCTCCTGGTACAGTTCCCTGTATGATCTCCTTTGAATTAACGTTATGACCTTATTATTCAAAAACCAAACAATGATAGCAGGAATTCCAAGACCAATTGGCGTGAACAAAATTTAAATGTCTGACCTAGGACCCTAGTAACGGAGTCACGTGATCGAAATTCAAAAGTCTGATTGGCTCATTATCTAGGTTACGCATGCGTGGTTCATACTTCCTTTTCGTAAGTAAATGATCGACCGTTAAAGTTTCTGCGAAAACCATTCTGATTTTGGTTAAAACTTTTAGAAAAATAGTTTTAAAAGGTAAATAGCATGTCAAATTCGGAAGAGAATAGGGTTGCTGCAGCATAGAATCAGCTCGAGAAGTCAAATTTATCGTCTACGGCAGTGCTGTCCAACCCGCGGCCCGCGGGCTGATTCTAAGTGGCCCGCCCGAGCTCGCTAAGTATTTTCAATTTCTGTAAAAATGAAGTAAAAGACAAAGTTACTGGCCAACTGGCATAGCTATTCGTTCGTAACTTGGCTTATCATTTGACAATGTGAACACAAAATCTAGTTCCTTCGACGCATTAGGCTTGTTTAAATTGTTAAAACGTAGTCTACGGTGCTCAACGTGAGCGAGAACAACAAAATCAAATACGTTAATATAACGTATAGGTCTATACTATAGCATGTTACATTGTTACAGATATCGTCATCTATCGAATAATAGAAGAAATAACCAGTAAATTAGTACATTAATATACCATGTTCAGAAAAAGACGCGAGCCATGAGTAATTAAAGTGAAAGTATTAAAATAAACACACCTGTTGAAATTAATTAAACCGGAAGCGGATGTCTAGGACGCTACCGTGCAAATATTTTGTAATAGTAATGACTAGGCTTAAACAGCGGATATTCATAAAATATAGTTATTTCTAACATTCTAAAAATGACAGTTAAATCGAGCGAAGCGAAATAACGGAAAGTTACGGTGGAAAACCGTAGATTAATGCCTCTTGGGAACTGGAAAGGCATAAATATATTATGATTATCCATCGTGCGCCAACCCCGAGATGTCGCCAAAGAATTGATATTAGGGGCCTACAATGTTCGTCTTAAACACTTTTACCATGGATTCTTCCGACGCCATAAATTCAGAAAATACGTTTAATATCCAGATTTAGTCAAAAGTGACCCGTTCAACCTATCATCAGAACAGTTGAAATTTGATTTCTCTGTTCATTTAAAAGACATTCGCAATATGACTCCCTGTTGCTCTTAGTTGAAAATCCATTCACATGTGATATTTTAACGTAGCCACAAATATGCAGTTATTGGGAGAGGAAGGTGCAGTGCAGCTTGAAATAATTTAAATGCAACGTAATATGGCCCTTCATGACAAACACAAGGATACACCGCCAACTGAGTATGGAATTGTTGGAAAAAAAGTATTAACGATGTTTGGAAGCAACTACTACGTCTGTGAAGTTGGATTTTCTGCTAGAATGAACATCAAGTAAAAAAACGATATTCTTTGACTGGTGAACATTTAGAAAATCTAATGAGGACAGCAGTTAGGCCTACTGAACACTTAATAATTTTCAATCAATTTTAGTCGTTACTTTTGAGTTTTACTGGTGCGGCCCTCGGCTTTAAGAAAACTTCTTCTGTGGCCCGCGGTGTCAAAAAGGTTGGACAGCACTGGTCTACGGGTTCTGCGGAAGAAATGAAGACGTTAGTTGAAGATTATTTCTACACTGCCGAAATTGGCCTACCGATGATCCGAACGACGAGGTTATTCGACGACGTATGTCAATGCAAGAATTATCAAGCGGTATGTATAACATGTATCAAAAGTTGAAAAAATAATTATTATTTTATTTAAAACATTTTTAAAGGGTGCGAATCTAAATTCGACGAGCCGCCCATCAGTCGCTCAATGCTAACCCTGATCCTATAGCCTAATATCGTACTCGCACGGGAGAACATTGTTTGGCATACATCCATAACGATTATCCTGTTTGCCATACCTAATACCTTCTGGGCAAACTTATAGTATCGTGGGCTGAAGGATTATACAGTATTTCTAGGCATGCTTGGCGGACGCGGGACGGTATCAAGTTTCTACTGACGATACTAACCCTAACCGACCCTCCCCGCGCCTAACCTGACCCTAACCGAAACTCACGACGTCAGTAAACTTACACACTCTATCCTTCAGCCCCCGATACTATAAGCTTGCCACCTTCTGTACCATACAGTACAGTATAGAGCTTTGTTTCGTGATACATAATACTTTCTTTGCTATACGTGCTCGTTGGTATGGCAAGCAATGTTGTCTCGTGTGTGGCATGTTTTGCAACAGTTAGTGTAATTGTTATCAGTTTGCAATGCTGTTTCATTTCAGGTGAAAAAGATTTGGTTTTGTTGGGTATGATTAGCTGCAACATAAACTTGTCAGAAAAGACATGTCTATCAAAAAACACTGACAACAAGGAACGCTTACACCCAAAGTCAACTTATTTTGTGGAATCCAAGCAAGTCTGCCGAGAAACTTTCCGCTTCTTGCATTTGTAACTATTATCTGATTGCTGTACTGTTTAAGAAATGTTTCATTGACAAGAATGTTATAATATCTCAATGATTTGAGTATGTTCATTATGAACAATATTTTATGAAATTATTAAAGAATTGACATAATGTGCTGGTAAGAGAAATTTAATTAACTAGAACATTACAATGTCTTAATGACTTGAGAATGTTCATTATACACAATATTTTATGATATTATTAAAGAATGGACTTAATGTACTGTTAAGAGAATTTTAATCAACAAAGAATGAAATAATGTCTTGATGGTTTGAGTATGTTCATTATAAACAATATTTTATTAAATAATTAAAGAACTGACTTAACGTTGTTTATATTTTCAGCATCATTATTATAATAAAATAATATTATTTAAAAGTAATGGCTTGGCTATTGTTTCATTTTTACACACTGTGGATAAACCGAGACCTGCTGATAACACTTATCAAGTGGCATCGAGAAAACGGCCTACAGCCTCGACCTAAACAAAGCGGTGACCGTATCAACAGCAAAAGAAATTTATCGTTCCAAGACATAGAAAGCGTCGTTCGTTTCTTGGTGAACTTTGCTGTCCATTGTTCTGCCTGGATATGTTGCCTCATTCTACAAATGGGATGTTAAAATTCTTCCTTCAAGCGAGACCCGATCTTCAGTCTGGCGCAAGTACAAAGCAGCTATGATCAGTGATGGTTTGTAAATAATTTGAGTTCATAGGAAAACTAGCAAAAATATGTAAATAATTATAACTAAAACATTCATTTCATTATTTCAACCAGGTTTATATTTCATTTACATCTGCAAACTGCCAAGGTACTCGCTAGTGGTTGCATACAACTAAAACTATCACAGGTCCCCATTAGTCGTAATTAATACAATGTTTTTCTTACACAGAACGAAGAGCGGCTGAACCATCAAATATGTTGACTTGTTAATTAATTTTTTCTTAAACAGTACAACAATCACATAATACCACTTACAAGAAGCGGAAGGTTTCTTGGCAGACCTGCTTGGATTCCATTAAAAAATGGGTTGACTTTGAGTGTAAACGTTCCTTGTTGTCAGTGTGTTTTGATTGACATGCTGCTAACTTTATGTTGTAGCTAATCATACTGAAAAAACCAAAATAAGCCCCTATTAATTGTAGTCTCTTGATGACCGTTGTTATTTGTTTTTCTTACACAGAACAAAGAGCTGCTGGAAACAGTACATTCCGCAAACTGTGGCGTCAGATCGTTCCAAATGTCGTCATAACAAAACCACGGAGCGACATCTGTTGGGAATGTCACCATATACAGGACAGCCAACCTTCCAGAGTGTGTTAAGAGTGCAAAACTCTTGAAGCAGGAGAAACATTTGATAACGGTTGTGAACGAAGGTCACTGTATCAAGGTATGGCGGCAAATTGTAAACTTGAAGCTGTTGGTTTGCAGTTGTCACAGAATGCACCCTTAGTCGGCGGGGAAGCATCCACTACAGCTTTGACTACGCACAACAAGTGCACTAGCCCAACGATCCCATGCAGCCTGGCCCAATGTACTTTCTCTGCCCCCGAAAGTGTGGAGTATTTGGAATTTGCCTCGAAGTTCATAAAAATGTCAGATATGAATAATTAAATGCGTATTGTAGTGATTTTGTATTTAGTTTATTATTGCAAACATGAGTTTCATGGCTGCATGAACTCTTATGATTGTTTAAACTTAAATACATTGCACAATAAACTTTTATGGTTTGAAATTATAATTTTTCAGATTTATTATTTCTGTGGCTTTTCTAGTTCAGACTGAAAATATCATATGATCTGATATATGTAAGCAAATGCAATGAAATTTGCAGAATGCATTGATTCTGTCATGTAGATTGTGCATGCTAAATTTCATAAGGCTAGCTTCATAATTAGTATACGTTGTCAAGGACTTTCTAGTGTATACAATAAATTTCGATTTTCTCGATTTCAGTATTCTCAAGATGTAACACTTCAAATTAGCATATCTCAGGTTCTACTGAAGATATCTTAATAATTTTTGAATTGTTAGAAACGTGATTTCATGTTGTAAAATTAAATGAAAGAATCTAATTTTCTGAAAAAATCGACATCTGCCTGGTTTTGATGGAGCACCTCACATATCAAGTTTAAATATTATTACAATAATAATTATATTACTGTACTAATAATAATTTAATATAACATTCAATAAATTTAAGAGTTTTCCGCTAAATAAATAAACTTCACTGAGCAGATTTAGCCTACTAGACACGTGACCCACGCCTGACGCATCCAGTTCAGTCTTTGTTCCATCAATTATAGGGTCAAGCTGCGCGGTTTCATTCAAATATTTATAAATAAATAATATTTTAAAATACTATGAACTGCAAACATTTGTCCAATTTTGTGCTCTCACAAATACTTCGTAGCATGCTGTCGATAAGTTGAAAGGTATGTAGACTACAATTAATTCTTTATTATGCATGCTTACTGTATCGGACCGATAACAATGGCTGCCGCATTGCCGCAATCACGTGCTAGCGACTTGCAGTTCTCTTGTTTTTACTTTAATTTATTTTAGGCATAATAAAACTGACTGTCCACCTGAACTAGTTCAGGCATTTCACCTGAATCTCTCCTACGTGACCGGATCAAGTGAAATACCTGAAGTTCAGGCATTTCACCTGAACGTTCGACTGTCTCATTTTGGCCTGAACTAGTTGAACTAGTTCAGGTGGAATACCTGAAATTTCAGGCATGTCACCTGAACTTTTCTAAGAGTGATATATATTATGGTTTCAATTAAATCTTCTCTTTTATAAAAGAATACAAAATAAAAGTCAAATGGTACAAACTTAATTTTCTGCGACATTTGATGTGACATTTTCTGGCCCCCTATTAGTGCGGACACTGCGGAGGGCCCAAAATTTAACAGTAAAACCTGTGATTTTTCGGGCCAGTGCCGGCCCTAGTATATTGCGGGCCTGTGCAGAGTGAACTGTACGGGCCCCATGACACAAGTCAAATTGTTTTTAATTGCCAATCATTATATATATTATATATATACACATATGTGTGCTAAATAATAAACCCTCAAAATAGAATTCTCGAAAATATAAAAGAAATAATATAAAAAATTAACAAAGGTACCGTACACAGTCGCGTACAACAGTGGTTTTGAAACTTTTTAGACCAGAGACCCTTACTTTTTTAGCCCTTGCTCGCGGACACAACTCACACAAGTATTCAAGACGTACAATTTCTCACTTAAAATTTAAGCAAACTACAGCAGAGTATAACTGTTTCTGGGTGCAGAAATGGTAATCATTTCAGCACCCAGTGTTATCTTTTGCGACAATGTATAATATTATGTTAAAAAATAAATGTCAAATGGTTTCAACGTGGTACGATTTGGCTTATTTTTTGACAAAATACAGTGTAGAACATTAAATTTAAACCATAACATTATTATTAGGTTGTCTTGTTCATGTTAATTTTCTGTGACGCTTTCGGGCCCCTACAACAGAGGGCCCGAAAATATCACAGGTTTTACTGTGAGATTTTCGGGCCTCTCCACTAATACGGGGCCCTGAAAATGTCAAATAAAATAATGTCGCAGAAAATTAAGTTTGTACCATTTGACTGTTATTTTTTTATTTTTTGATAAAAGAGAAGATTTAATTGAAATTTAATTGGCCTATTATTATTATTAGAGTGTCTTGTTCATGTTAATTTTCTGAAATTTTCAGGCCCTCAAATTTGTGGGCCCTGTGCAATTGCACGGTTCGCACAATAGTAAGCCCGGTACTGTTCGGGCCCCCTATTGTGGGGCCCTTAAAGTGTCACAGAAATTAACATGAACAAGACACCCTAATAATAATGTTATGGTTTCATTTTAATCTTCTGTTTTGTCAAAAAATAAAGGTCAAATGGTACCAAGTTGAAACCAGTTGACCTTTTATTTTTGACATAATATTATAAATTATGTTATTGCAAAAGATAATATTGGTATTCTTTGCCATACTTTGCTTAAATTCTAAGTGAGAAATTTTACACTTTGAATACTTGTGTCCGCGAGCAATGACTAGAACAAGTAAGGGTCTCTGGTACAAAAAGTTTCAAGACCACTGTTGTATGTGACTGTTTACGGTACCTTTTAGATTTTAGAAGATTTTCTTTTAAGGTTTACTATTTAGCACACATATGTATGTATGTATGCATGCATGTATGTATGTGTGTATATATATATATATAAAATCAAATCAGATCAAATCAATTTATTTATAATGATTAGTAATATATATTGCAATAAAAACAATTTCAAATCAAACAAATCAATCAAATCTCTTTTATTGAAGCCAAATGAAAACACATAACATTTCAACATAAAGTATCAGGATTGGCCGCAAGAGGAGTCCCAAAAGGGATCAAGATCCCGCTAACTAGGGACACCTAGAACAACATTTCAGAAATATGAATTAGCTAAATCCTTGATAAACAGTGTAACATCAAGTTTCGTACAGCAATGCAAACAGTATAGTACATATCACACAGTAAATAATTAACTCGATTCAAAACACTATGGCAATATAAAAAACAACCGAAAACCTTAACTAACACAGTGAAAAAGAATATCCGGCAGGGTAGGTTATAGCTAATTTCCATTAATCAGGTAAGTATGCAGCATTTTTTTAAAGTGCCGTAGGTGGAGGGCACAACGTATGTGAGAGGGAAGCATGTTCCAGGTTGTGGAGCCAACAGATTTGATGGAGAATAAGCGAGTATTGGTGTGTGCGTAAATGGGGCGATAAGAGTTAAAGTTTCTGGTGTAGTGAGTATGAACATCGGATCCTAGATGAAAAAATCCCTTAAAACATGCTGGAAGTAAACCATGTTCATAGCGGTACATAAATAGGCCAATCTGTAATGTTCGAATCTGCTCTAGTTTAAGTAGCTTCAAGTCAGTAAATAGTGGTCCAGAATGAACGGACCTTGGAACTTCCGCAATGATACGAACTGCTCGTTTTTGCAATAGAATTAATCTCCGTAGTCTAGAGTCATAAGTAGATGCCCATACCATATTACAATAACTAAGATAGGGGTACACCAACGAGTAATATAATTTTAGGCGTATGCAGGAGGGCAATAAGTATGCAGTTCGAGTTAGAATAACAATGTTTTTAGCAATTTTGTCAGAAATAGTTTTTATATATTCCTTCCAGGTCAAATGTTGGTCCACGTGAGCACCTAAAAATTTAGTAGAGGTGACTTTGGTAATAGGAATACCATTGATGGATAATCTTAACGAGTCATCCGAGGGACCCATTTTCCTATGAGATTTGAATAGTATGAAGTTTGTTTTATCTAGGTTAAGGGTTAGTTTATTAGCAGAAAACCAGTCCGCCACTAGAGTAAGCTCTGTATTTATGACCTGAGTAAGGGTTTGCAAAGAACTGTGAGAGTAAAAAACGTTGGTGTCGTCTGCAAATAAAATAAAAAACATGATTGGTGATACATTGGGGAGGTCGTTTATATAAATGAGGAACAGTAAAGGGCCGAGGTTAGATCCCTGTGGCACTCCATAGTCAATTGCTCTTAAGTCCGAAAATGCACCATTGCAACAGACGCACTGTTGACGATTTTCAAAATAACTAGTAAACCAACACCTACGTTCGTTGTCTTCTTATTGATTTTGACTTGTGTCTTGAGAGTCCGCACAGTTCACTCTGCACAGATCCCGCAATATACTAGGGCCAGCACTGGGTGGCCCACAGCTTAATGTTGTCAAATTCCTCATGAAGTCCAACACTAGGCAGTCGTCACATAAGGTGCAGAGAGCTGCAATGAATATTATAAACAGAACTGGTCCCATCCCAGACTCTTGTACAATACTTTGTGTAATCGGTAACTAGTTGGATAATTTGCCATCTAGTTTCACAGACTGCGTTCGACCGCTTAAGAAAGTTGCTATCCAGTTAAAGATATTATGAGGAATATTCAGTTTCTGGAGGAGAATGAGGTGGTTGATGGAGTCGAAAGCCTTTAAAAATCAATAAGAAGACAACGAACGTAGGTGTTATGTTAAGAGATCTGGTTATTTGGTATAGGAGATAGACAAGAGCACACGTAGTGCTTCCAGTAGGACGAAATGCGAACTGATTAGATAAAACATGCTGAGGAATAGCAGGAAGCAAGAAGCGATGTACAACAATTTTGTTCAACTATTCTAGTGAGGATTGGGGTGACGACTGAGATGGGAGGTGTTGCTTCTCCTATGACGGAAGCTTATCAGTTGCCTTCCTTGAGACCACTAGCATGTTTGCTGCTGAAGATTGGGGATTAGTGTGCACACGCTGCCCCTCCTCTTCGTGCGGACCGGTCCATGTGGTGCAAACAATACCCTTCAATATTTACAATGTCGTCCAAGTGTTTTTCTTCACCCATGTTTCGGTTACTGCACAAACATCAACACTTGGGAATGGAAACCCGAGGCCTTTTTCGAAACCAGGGTTTCGGGTTTGACAGCCGTAAAAACCAGGGTTACCCGGGTTCACATATTTTACGTGATAAGTATTATTACTGCATTTTTCTTGCGATAAGAATAACGTCATGGTATGCAGCTACAAAATCTATTTACGGTAAAAATTATTTCCACCAATCCAACTTCTATTCAAATACATAAATGGTTTCATCAATCCCACTTTCATTTAGGGAAACCATTTTTTCATCAATCCAGCTTCTATTTAATTTGACGATATAAAATAATTTACCAACATAAATTACGAGTTTATCATGTTTTTCTACTCGAAGTACAATTTCGAGAAAAACGCATGTTTATTATCTTAACACAAACTAAACTCCTTAGCAACGCATGTTTGAGGACAACGTTTATGACTTTATAATCACTATGGCAAACCGTCCAAATGAGACTATTTTTAGCAAGCTGAATGCATACACTTTCCAAAGACGCTTATTACACATGGGATATCCTTACAGAATGAAGGTCATAAAATATTCTTGTAACTTGTCATAAAATGATTTGTAATTCTCGGATAATTTTGATAATCTCAAAAAATTATTAAATAGGGAAAGTATTATTAAAATAGTATTTTCCATGTAATGTAAGATCTTATTTATTGATATCCTATAAAAATAGTATTTTTCCATGTAATGTAAGATCTTATTTATTGATATCCTATCATTTATAGCCTAACAATAACAAAAAGAATACAGGCAAAGGTAGAAGCTGACAAAGGATTAGGAGAGGATCAGTTTGGGTTCAGAAAGGGGCGGGGTACAAGAGACGCCATCGGATCACTGAGGGTCCTGACAGAAAGAAGCCTAGAGTATGGACAAGAGGTTTACATCTGTTTTGTGGACTACGAAAAGGCGTTTGACAGGGTAGATTGGAGAAAACTGATGACTGCACTGAGACGAAGGGGTATCGACTGGAGAGATAGAAGGCTTATAGGGAACCTCTAAATGAACCAGAAAGTAAAGATAAGAATAGATGGAGAATGTTCAGAGGAAGGAGAAATCGGAAGAGGAGTAAGACAAGGATGTCCTCTATCACCACTCCTCTTTAACATATATATAGAGGAGCTAATACAGGAGGCAATGGAGGAGGTAGAAGAAGGAGTAAAAGTAGGAGGAAGACTTATAAAAGCCTTAAGATTTGCTGACGACCAAGCAATGCTGGCGACGACACAGGCAGGTCTACAGAAGATGATGGACAAACTAAATCTGACCTCAAAGGAATACAACATGAAAATAAACATTGGAAAGACAAAGAGTATGAGGATAAGCAGAGAGGAAGGGGAGGTAACAGAGAAAATAAAAATCAACGGTGAGGAGGTGGAACAGGTTAAGAGCTTTTGTTACTTGGGAAGCATGATAACAACAGATGCAAGGTGTCAAAATGAGGTGAAGCGAAGAATAGCACTGGGAAAAGATGCATTCACGAGAAGAGGAGAATTGTTGAGAGGAGGGCTAAATAAAAGCCTAAAGAAACGACTGGTTAAAACACTGGTATGGAGTGTGGCACTGTATGGGTCAGAGACCTGGACCATCAGGAAAGAAGATATTAAGAAATTAGAAGCTTTTGAGATGTGGATTTGGAGAAGGATGGAGAAGGTGAGCTGGACGGAGCATAATTATAACGAATGAAGAGGTGTTATAAATGGTTGATGAAAAGCGATCGCTGATAACAACAATAAGAGAAAGACAGAAGAACTGGGTGGGACACGTATTAAGAGGAGACTCCCTCCTGAAGGAAATCATAGAAGGGAGAATGGAAGGGAAAAGAGGGAGAGGAAGACCGAGGCAGATGATGCTGGGTTGGATGGCCGATGGATACAGCGAATTAAAGGAAAGAGCACAGCAAAGAGAAAATTGGCGTCATTGGAAGTTGGAACCTGCCGAAGGGCAGAGAACTTAAAGAAGAAGATATAGCCTAACATAAAACATAACTTGAAAAATTTACACCTGATTGGCGTTTTAGAAAATTTCTTCAGTGTTATCAATAATAATACTCTTCGTTTAGGCTAATATTTTAAAAGTGACAATTACGCAGTATGATTACAAATCAATATGAACGAATGATCACAAGTTATTAAAGGAGTCGAATTTAACTGTATACGGCAGCCATACAAGGCGCCCATCACGTTATGCATCTCAGTTTACCAACGCGCCATGTCGCGAATGATACGCTGAGTGGACCTTTAGGGAGGGTACGGGAAGCGATCCCACTACCTACTGCTCTTCACGCCAGTGATGTTACCACTACACTATGGACTTCCGCCTCCTTTTGCCAGAGCAGGCCACAATTAGTCATCGTTACTGTGCAACCCAATTTGACAGAACCAGAACTTACTGAAGTAGATGATGCGTGGGAGATATCGCAGCCTGCGATTGTGCTTGGACTAGGTAGTCTACCATCTTTGACTTCGTCATAATGACAAGGGTCACCATTCACCAACGTCCTTGTATTTGAGCAGGTTTATCTTATGCTTGGACTGGAGATAAATACATACTTCTTGTTGAATCGCCGGCAATTTTCAGCTGCGATTTATATAACTGGCACTGAGCCGTACGTCTGGCTCCAGAATCGCGAACGAAATGTTTCCAAACACCACTCTACATTTTCTGACTTAGACATTGTTTGGATCTGTTAGTTAAGTCACTAAATTTAAATAAAAACAGTTTACCGCTATTATTTACGAATTCGGTGCGTCGACGCCGACAAGTCAATAAACTCAACATTATTCACTAATAAAAACATGGAAGGAGCCGATAAATAAGAAAGTAGAAGTAGCATTACGTAACCTGTTATCAACCACTATAATCGTAATATTTCCATTACTCTGCATTTGAGCGTTTCACAGCGTGAACGACGGTGAAAATGACGCTTTTGAAACCCGTCGAATTTCAGTCGCATTCAAACCCCGGTTTCGGGTTTCAACAAAGTTCGGGTTACCAGGATAACCCGGTTACCATAAACCCGGGTTTACATTCCCTAATCAACACCATAGGTCTCAAGGTGTACGGGTAGCTGCTGGACGGCGTTGTTTTAAACTAAACTATGTGAATTAATTAAATATATACAAAATGGTTCAGTAGCCTATTTATCAAGGGGGTCAGAGACCACGGCAGGTTGCAGATTTTGCGTTCGTGATTGGGGTCGCAAGAGAACTCGAAAAGATTAGGCCGGCATAACTCGCAGCTTTGTCCGGCTGATCGGCATAGGCGACTGGTTGAGATACGCACCGGTATTGAGTCTGGTTTGGCGGCGGACTGCCTCCGCCTATCATGATGTTGATGCCGCCCTCCGCTTTGGCCTTGAAACGAACGCTTTAGCCCAAGTAAGTTGATATCACGAAGGGCAGCAGCCGGAACTACTTTTGAAGATAAAGATGACCGGAGTTGGATTAGCAGCCCACGACTATGTTGAAAACATACTGGTTGCGATGCGCGTAACAGCGCGTTGGAAGAAGTAGTCCTTGTAATTAATTTATTGGTTTTCGGATAGTCTTTTCAGAGTATTCAGTATTAAGCATGTGAAAAACCAATAGTTCAACAGAACACTCACGGAGAGAATTTTTTAGTTCCAAATTCTCCATTTTGAATTCTGTAGCCTACAGAAGTAACATCCATGGGTCGAAAGCAATAAGACGAGTATAGAAGGCTCTCAGAGCCGTTTTAAGGAGTTTGGAGCCCTAGGCACAACCTTAAACGTAATCCGATTTCCGCCTCAATCTCTCAGTCTCAGATATTGCATTGATGCATGTCATGTGCACATGAGGCATTTTGTTAAATTTATTGATGTAGGTCTAGTACTAACATGGTAACACGTGCATGAATATTTTAGGGGGAAAATTTTAAGGGGCAAAGTTTTAAATTGTTGGCACGGAGGACTAACAAGGGTGCCGAAAGCAACCTATCACGTCACCCTCAGTGCTCGCTCCCGCAATTAAAGGTCTGGCGCGGATCCCAACAGCTGCCAGCGCTTTTGGAAGCATTTGACATGATATGGAGCCTGTTTCTAGCGTTTTTCGATCCGTTTTCAGCTATATCTGAACGTTTATTTCAAAAACAAAACTGTTAAAAGTTTCAGTGTTTTTATTTATATTCAATTTTTTAGGTTTATCTTGACTAGTTTGGATAAAAATTAAACTGTAAAAAATCATAGCCATTCATTGTTAAAAACTAAGATCATAATTATTATTTTTAAATATTTCCAAATACCCCTCCAGTAGTATAATAACTAAGCGGCTAGCTCATTCAGCCTATACAGCCTTCAATTTCGAAACATTCAGCCTATACAGCCTTCAATTTCACCATATCTCACCTATACAGCCTTAAAGTTCAATATCCTGAGGCTCTCAATTGCGTCCGCGCATCGATGACTCATATCGAAACTCCTAGGAATTTTCCCCGAAGTTTCGATCAGTCGTCAGTTTCGATGATGAGCCATCACACGGTCGATAAATGTTATCTCATTTTTGACTTAAAGAAAAATCTTCTGTATATAAAATGGAATATACGAAATACAGTAATACAATTACGAAAACTCGCCAAGCAGAGGGGCATGGTCGGATATACTAGATTACGGAAAGCGGATTTGATCGTTAAAATTGAAGCTAACGAGACTCAAACGCTAATCCCCTCACATTTTACACCGATCTCACCTAATATTATTAAAATCCCAACACAAACACCCGTGCCAGTCCCGATAGTACGAAAACTATTCGATAAAACGAGATCAGCGCTTAATACATGTGTTGAGGCTATTGAAAGGAACATACCTAAGCAACCGATGAAAGTCGTAAAGAAGTTTTTTAAGCCTATGCAAACAAAAATTACTTCATATTTTAGGAAAATAATTAAACCAAAGTTTAAAATCCTAGAGACCGCGAATGCTATTAAGGGATTTACTAAGCGATACACGATCGAAGGAACTCGAGGGATCGACGTCACATCTTTCCTCGATGCTGTAAGACCGCGGGTAGTCAGTCTGCTAATGAAAAATCGAGGGGTAAAAGTTCAATTCAATCTTTTATGTGTAATGGTCTAATTGTTTCCGAAAATGACGCTTATAAACAACAGCCTATCCATGCGGTAGCCAGAAAAATGACGTAATTCTATGCGTTTTACGTGTTGGTAACTTGGTTCCTGAACCACCCAATTTCATAAGGGTATATAATCGTAACCGTTGCATCAATTGTCATAAAATTTGCAGGGTTTAGATAGAATAGACTGAAGTTCATGTGCACCAAATTTAGTACCTATAGTAGTACAATTGACCAAGATATTTAACAAAGTCTAGGGGTCTACTTTATCGTGGACACAGTGTAGATAAAAAACCACAAGTAACATCAGTCAGATTCTTTCATATTGGAAAAGAACACAACAAGATGATTACATGCACAAAATGTCAGCCCTCTAGCTCATGAAACCAATCAGGCAATGACTATGTCTCAATTCGGTATATTCTCAGTTCCTCCAAGAAAACTCCCACTCACTCATCGTCACCTGCCTCAGGCTACTCTACACCTCATGCCTCATGCCATTCCTGACCAAGATATGACAGCCCAAACTCGGTGGATCATGCCGTTTTCTCGTGATAGGCTACTTTTTGTTTATTAACTTCAAAAATTAATATTTCGGTCAAATTTTGAGATATTCTGGAAAAAGTTAAACTGTTATTCCTAATTTTGCATGTAGTTTTCGTACAAACATTTTCGGAAAAATTCAAAGGGGTGTGGTGTACACCCCTGGTTGATTTGACGTGGAATGACCCAGGTGTCATTTACCCGTGGATTACTGTTACTTGATTCTAACTGGAATCACCAAAACCAATCTACAGAAGCTCCAGAGTTTTGGTTCTCTTTGTTGGTCAGAGCCAGAGTTAAAACATCAATATAATTATAAACATAAAACCCATGTAAAAATCGGCCAAACACATTTAAAAGGTGTCAACAAGGTGTCACGACAACTCGTCGAACGACATTTCGTCTACTAAGTTATTTGATATTGTCACTTTAAAATGGAAGCTGGATTGATGAAAAAACTGTTTCCCTAAATGGAAGTGGGATCGATGAAAACATTCCTGTGTTGAAATAGAAGCTGAATTGATCGAAATAATTTTTACAGTAAATAGAAGCTGGAAATCAACCTAAATGCATGGATGAAAATAGGTTTCCATTCAACAGAAGCTGGATTCATGAAAATAATCTTGTCAGTAATTAGAAGCTAGATTCCCGAGAATATATAGCACGTTTTAGCGAAACTATAAGAAAGCGGCCTCTGTTGATTAGCCGTAATGGATACAGATACACTAGTAGACGAAATGTCGTTAGACGAATTGTCGTAGACGAAGTGTCGTTATACGAAATGTCGTTCGACGAGTTGTCGCGGAACCTATTTAAAATCAGGCCTTGATCTTATCGCTATCCAACAACGTCATCATAAATATTGCTATTCTGATCAAATCTAAAACTACAACTGCATGAGCTACGTGGATGAGCGTTTTCAGTTGCTGGACCTATATTTGTCAATTCCCTCTACATAAACTAATAATTCATTACAATAGTAAGATATAGAGAGTAAAAGAAAAAACTGAAATTAAAATTCTTGTAATTTAAAAAAATTGTTCAGTAAGAAAACGAGAGAATCTGATATAATTTCCCTTCTCATAATTGATAGCCACATATGGTTGGAAAAAGTATCAAACAGATCTGGGATTTCATGTTGTCTAGAACTCTAGAACACTTTGATTTTATATCAAATAACTGAAATGTACTGCTGCATTGAGTAAACGAAGACCTCACCACTTCTTGAGTTGATTTTACATCTTTTAAAAATGAAATGCTGAGACACAATGCACATTTTACAATTCACTAGATGAATCCAACACCGCTTATATTATGCATGTACCAAGTCCCAAGCAACAACCAATGGTAACACCTGGCAGGCATCATGTGGAGGTTGAAAGAATCGTGCAACAGTCTAGAACTCTAATATGTTGCGGAAATACGCTGCAGCTCCACTTAAAACACTGCAGCTCCACTACTTCAGTTAAATATGGATTAGACCTATCACTTTTGTTCTCAAAGTTTCATACACTATTTCCAGCAGATTATTTGCATGTTTCATTCAACTGACATGTTAAAGCAATGCCTTGGTCATAATTTAAAATAATTTCCTATCTCCATAAATAATTCATAATTTTATTATTGAATTATTTTAGTGTATTAAATTATTTCTATTACTTGGCTGTGTAAATGGAAACACATAAAAATAAATCTTTGTGTAAATAGAAGCGAGATTGATGAAAGGAATTCTTTGTGCAAATAGAAGTTGGATTGATGAAAAGAATCGCTTCCAAAAATAGAAGTCGGTTTGGTGACAAGAATTTTTGCGTTAAAAGGGAAGTTGGAAAGAATGTTTTAGTTAAAATGAATTTGTATTGAATCTAGTTTTGCATTGAAAAGGACGTTGCATTGATGAAAATAGTGGACTGTGAAACTAGAAGTTGGACTGATGAAATAATACTTGTGTAAATAGAAGTTGGATTGATGACAGTAATCATAAAAATCACTGAAATAATTAAATACGCTATTACTTTTCATTTGAAGAAACAAGAACAGAATATGCTAAAATGCAGGATTACCTGTATAACCAACGGTAACTTGTGTAAGATGGTTTCATTGCCTGACATCACATTACTTATTTAGGTAAGGGCATTTCAGCATATTTAATTGTGGCCATTGCATGGTTTTCAGTACTGGTCAAACACAAGTTGCACTGACGAAAAGATATCTTGCTAAATAGAAGTCGGATTGATGAAAGCAATCTTTCAGAAACAGAAGCTGGCCTGATGAAAAGAATCTTGATTAAACACAAGCTGGATTCATAGAAAATAATTCTTAATTAAATAAAAGTTGTATTGATAAAAATAATTCCTGATTAAAAAGAAGCTGAATTGAAACGACTTTTTGCCTAATGGAAGCAGAATCGATTGGGAGGATTCTCGTCAAAGTAGAAGTTGGATTGATGACAAATGATAATGCTACAACGGGCAAAATAATCAAGACGCTGACATAACCTTTTTACCTTATTTACGCTTGTAGACCAACAAGTTTTAAGTTATCCCGTAGTTTAGGTTGGTAAATTATTTGAATGTCTTCAATGCCATACTTTGCGTTGGTAAGTAAGCAGACTACCTATGTCCATTATAACTATCATCAATCCAGCTTCCATTTCATGGAAGAAATGACCCAACTTCTATTTAATCCAAAAAATATTTTTCATCAATGGAACTTTTATTTAAGCAAATAACTATTATTATGGGTCCAGCTTCTACTTAAGAAAACAATTATTTTTTATCAATCCAGCTTCTATCGCATCAAAAACTTAGTTTCATCAATCCAGCTTCTATTTACGGTAAAAATTATTTCCATCAATCTAACTTCTATTTAAACACAGAAATGGTTTCAGCAACCCAACTTCCATTTCGGGAAACAATTTTCTTCATCAATCCAGCTTCCAGTTTAATTTGATGAAATAAAATAATTTACCAACCTAAACAACGGGTTTACCCAAGTTTTAAATAACAAGTTACAAAGAAAGATGCAGAAAAAGAACTGCGTCTAACGACATCTAGTGGTCTGATGTTCGTCCCGATGACTTTCCAGCCATCGTTTAAGCGGGAAATAAACATAACCATCAAACCACAATTATATTATCAACTCTCTCATTGATTCAGCTGCCATTGATTAAATGTGTGTTAGTCCACTAAATTACATGCACGGAGTCATAGAATCTAACCAGGTTTCGCATTAAAGTCGAATTTCTTCATGTTCTGATTAAACTGTCATCAGCACAAAATGGCGACGATTTAATTGTTTGCTTACAATAAGAAGTAAGCTGAAGTTTTAGAAAGTATATCCTGACATCTAGCGAATGCATTTTAACTTGCTGCCGCAAATCAGATTTCTAGGTTTATATAAAATATTACCAAAAACAGTCATATTTGTGAAATTGCTATTTGTGACATTTACATAATACTGTCTTGAAGTGACTCGACTGTTGGAGAGCTGGCTCATCATAGCGCAGTAACGTAATATGCAATATCTCTACGCCGAATAAACAAACCGTGATATCGTAAACTCGATAATCTAATTGACACATCAATGTTAGTGATACCTTGTCGTAACGAGGATGATTAACTTCGCCCCCTACGTTACTCCAGTGACCTGCAAAGTAAAGAATGGTACTATAGCGATTAGTAGTAGTTTCAGTTTAACGACACTGTGTGGCAACAAAGATTATTAGCGCCACCCTCCTCCTTTAACTGGGTTAACCCTTCGTCGGGCGAAAAAAAAACTATACAACTAAGGGCGTGGGGTCAATTTTGACCCCATAGCAATAATTGTGTAATTTGAATAAAACAAGCACATAAATTGCATAAGAATGTCATTATTATTACTAATATTCACTGAAATGTCAATAGTTGTGTTACTTCCTCATGACATGACGTCATAACGTGACGTCATGGAACGACGTCACTTCATAATGTCATGCTGCCACATACAAACATATGCTTGCTTGTAATAGTGGTTGTACGCTAATGATTGCATGAGAAGGTCATTAGTGCAAATAATATTCACTGAAATGTCATTATTTGTTGTGCTTCTTCATGACATGACGTCTTAATGTGACGTCACGTAATGACGTCACTTCATGATGTTATGTTGCCACATACAAACTTAGGCTTGTAATGGTGTTTGTACACTAATGATTGCATGAAAAGGTCATTAGTATTATTAATATTCACTGAAATGTCATTATTTGTTGTTAATGACATCACGACATGACGTCATAACGTGACGTCACGTAATGACGCCACTTCATGATGTCATGATGTCACATACAAACAATTGCTTGTAATACAGGTCATACACTACTGATTGCACGAGAAGGTCATTAGTATTATTGTTATTAACTGAAATGTCATTATTTCTTGTTGATATTAAAACCAGCTTAAAACGCTTTTTGTATAATAGTCAGACAATTAAATTTTAAAGATCTCTATCTTCAACCATTTATAATGGCCCAGTTTGTTGCAATCGTACACCAACCACTGAATTCACATCAAATAGTATACGGTCGCTGGCTAATTGTTGTCTAACCCCGATTGACGTCACCCTCCTCGTTTATCAAAGCTCTGGACTGGCACTACCAGAGTGCGGGAAGCGGCGGTTAATAGTAGTTTCCAGCATACGAATACTTCGTGTGACTACCATGACCGCATTTTGATCAACATAAATTGCCATTTGAAGAGATTCCAGTCGTTTTAATTCATAAAGCATAAGCCTATATAGCGCCAAACTAACATATTAAAAGGTGTTTAATATCAACCATAATTTTCGGCCTCACTTGTTCCTATTTTAAAGAAGCTAACGTAAACGAATGCATCGTAAGTCCTACTGAAGACAAATTTTATATAGCTTCGGTAGTATACGTTAACTTAAACGGGTGTTTAGCAACAGCCATTAAAGCCTACTCATGGTTTCGTTTGCTCCTATGTATATTCGTTTATTATTGAATCACACGGGTTGACACACCGCAAACTGCTACATAGAAATTGCCAAGACAGTGGATTATAAAATAAATAAATATAGTTCAATTAATGGGTTAAATAGAAAGTAGGCCTACGGAATGCACCTATATAAAACCCGCTGTATGTAATTTCTTTCGTCCTTAACAGGCTTAACTGGCATAGGAAAGTCACGCGGTCTCGGTCGAAGCGTATATCTGCGTTTTATGACAGGTGGGAAGATACCAGGGAGCACGTGGGACCCATTCCAGATGGCGGCCGACAGTAAGCGATCCTCATCTGCGCCTACCATCTCTCCAGCTCCTGGCGAGTCCTTCGGAAGAAAGCCCATTCTCCGCATTCGAGATAAAAACCGCTCCAGGATGACTCTATATCCTCGGCGGAAGCGAAACCCCACGATGATCGGGGCAGCGTAGAACAGCCGAGCAACAGTTGCTGCTTCTGCCACTCTGTGCAATGCCCCTCCAGAGAGACCGTGAGCCTTGAGAATACTCAGGGCGTGGATGGAGAGAGTCCAAACAGAAACCCAGAACCTCTCGGACGTGTGAGTTGGCGAGAAGATCTTCACGTAATTATGGTGACCCGTCGAAAGCTAACAGATTGCATGGCTATTCAGAGTCTCTGAGCCAAGTTGCGTCGACAGAGTACATGTTGAGCGGCCACAGGTGACAGCGCCTGCAAACACGATCACGCTGTGAAAGCATCCAGAATCGTCTTCAGGATTTGGTAGCTAGGCTACAGTTTAGCGACACAGTAAGTACGTATATTCTTTATTGAACCAGTTGCAATCCGCATTCTGGTGTACATACATCATATTTAATAAACGATGACTAGTCAATATGAATAAAGCATTCTAACTATAAAAGTTTTTTCATAATTATTATGGTTAGCTAAAGGTAGAACACGGTCATGTGACCGAGGTCGAAGGGAATAGGTTAACGGCTTTTTTGGAGGGAGAAACCTTTGGAGAACATGGCCCGGGTTTGCCAGGACCGCCGTAAACAAGCAGGTGTCGGCTTTAAGGCTTAGTTGTTCAAAGGTTGGGCTATCACTTGGGAGGTATCGCTGACGGATCAATCTGTTCATTACAGACTGGAGCATTCCCTTCTCCCTTTGGCCGGCAAAGCCCCACCATGCCGGAACAGCATACAACAGGCGTGCCACCGCTGTCGCCCTCACCACATCGTAAAGCCCAGGGCCAGATAGACCATGGGCAGTTAGTATGCGCAGGGCATACATGGATTGCCTAGCCCTGCAATGAATTGGGCAATGTGCATCTCAAAACTTAAAGTTTCAGTGAGCAGTCTCATAACGAAGATGGTTAGCGTCGCCCCTCCTTTCTCCAGGCGTGGAACTGGCACTGATACAGTACGGGCAATGGCGGAGTTAAACTGACCAGGTTTGACGCAGTATGTTGTTTACGCTATAATAATAAATTGTATTCATCGACCTTCTGATATCTACGCAGACTCTAGGATGTGTGTTCACAGTTTAACGGCAGCTTATGACAACATAGGCCGTTTCCGCCGACAAAGATTAGTTTTGGCATATTACAGCACTCTAGGATTGACGCGATTATTACTTATATATCGCCGACAGAAACCTTTTAAAAGGTGTGTAGTTTCGTCCGCAATTTTATTTTTATTAGCTATTCTATAGTGACATTTAGTAGATACAGGGGTCGTTTACACCGACGTGACATTATTTCCAAAAATAACTACAGAACTACTAACCCAGCCAACACACCCTCACGGGAACCATACGGGACCCGTACGGGAGGTCATACGGGACCCGTACGGGATACCCGGCGAGATCCCGCCGGGTTTTGTCCGCGGTTTCCGTACGGGACCCATACGGGATAGCCCGCCGGGCATCCCAGTTCATTCCCAGATGACTTAAAAGTGATTCCAGTATGCAATTTACACTTCATTACACTTCAAATTACATGAATATTGTAATTGAACTACAATTACTGAACTTAAAAAGTAATTCAATTTACAATTACAGAAATTGTAATTCAATTACATGTATATCAATTACTGAACAACACTGATTGCTTTAGCTATATAGCAGAGTACACTAAGCTGTGCTATATAGCTAAAGCAATCAGTGTTGTTCAGTAATTGAAATACATGTAATTGAATTACAATTTCTGTTGTAATTTAATTACTTTCAAAGTTCAGTATTTGTAATTCAATGACAATATTCATGTAATTTGAAGTGAATTACTTTTATAAAGTCGGCAACAATGCCAGCCTGCCGGGTTGACCTGGGCTACCCCTTTAATTGAACAAACTGCTCTGCATCAGGACTACATGGCGACATAACTGTCAACATTATTCTATCCTTACACCCCTCTTACAACCTTACAGCACACTTTGACAGACCCCAAGTGCAAGAGTTTACAAATAACTACAACTAACAGACTAGCCATGCACACATTATTAGCTAGCCTACTGCCTACAGATAAGAGCTTCCATCTTGAGCGTCACTTTAGCACTGCTGGACAAATTGACTCGCCCAGGTGCAATCAACTAACAGACTATCATTTTGAAACACTTATACTCTAAGAATCAAATAAACTCTATTGTTAACTTGTTTTAATGGATCACAATTATAAACCTTATTTCGGATACTTAATAAACTTACAAAACAATTGAAGGTAGATTATAATTTACAGGCCATTGGCCCACTGGATGTTTTAGTTTTAAAAATAGAGTAAATTAAAAATAATAGAAAAAATTCTAAATCATTTGCAAATTTTAAAGAAATAATTGAAAATTACTAGGTACTTGAATTACAATCAAAATATAATTGTAATTTAATTCCTACACAATCAAGTAATCGTAATACAAATACATTTACAAGCATGTAATTGCAATTATGATTGAATTACGAGCAATGTAATTTATACAACATGAAAACAATGATCAACAATAACTTTAAATGACACGTCAAGTTAATAAAATAAAAATAATCAGTCTGCTCTGCAAATCATTAAATTTTTTCAACAATGTCATCAGCAGTATTGGTCAACTCCTGATCGGTGGTGATCGACTCGAACTCGGTCTCTTTGAATTGTGACGATTTCAATAGCTGGTGACCTCCAGTGCTACGATCCCTAGCGTTACCAAACCACACAGCCAACTCGTCCACAAACAGTTTCTTCACACTGTCCTTGGTAGCAATATTTTGCCTTACAGCATCTGAATTTTCACACATGAAACATTTAGATTAAAAATAACAAGTTACAAATCTTGAACAATAATTTGACGTGCTCTGATTTGTATTGCAAAATGATATTATTTCAACAATTCTGTCTAATATTAAATGGCAATATTTACCAGGCACTGCTTGGATTGTCTTAATTTACAATGTTCGAATTTAGAAAAGTCAAAACAATCTCGACTTTGTCTTAGCCTCAAAAATGCAATACGGTTTTAAAGGTTCAGCACTTAATAAAGCACGGTTGGCAGACTATTGATTTTTTATCGAGACAAGCATAGTCCCCATTGTTAGTCATGAGTACTTGTATCTAAACAATTAAAACGAAGAAGCAAATGAAAGCAGTTCTATCTTAACAAGAGACATTGGAAAATCTTCAGATGTTGCAATTTGACAAAAAAATTATAAACTTGCTGGCAAGTTAAATGTCAATATTTTTTTATAGGCTAAATATTTGCCATCAACACAAATAACTTATGTACACATCATCTAACTTTATGGACACAAATAAATAGAAGTTAATACAACCTATAAACAGGAAGATAAAAATTGTATGCCCCAGAAATTAAGAGCGAAGCATACAGGAGGCTTTAAAAACCATTTAAACAGTAAAATGACTCAACAATACTTTAATCGTTGAAGTGTCAAGCACCTTGTCCTCCACGCTCATCAGATCAGTTTTGATGGGAAATTGCATGCCCTCACGCAGCTCCGTTGCCACAAATCTGCCTGCAGTATTCAGTTGTCTCGAAATCGACTGCAGCAGAGATGAATGTAGTTTCTTTGTTTGTTGCACGTCCTCCAGACTGGCCAATATCTTTATCATCAGTCTGCTATTAAGATCGCCACCTACAAAATCAAGTCTACACAGTAACCATCATACTTTATTTATGAACAATACGGTGACCAAACCAATCTTCAAAACACATTGTAATATGCATAGGGATATTAAGCGGCACTGTGCTAGATCTAATTAAGACCCACATGAGAAATCTCCAATAACAAATGAGTAAATTTTGTTGACAAGCAAATCACCTCCGATTCACTTGTGACGTTGGTGATATACAAATTCCACAGTAACATGTGTGTATTATCAATAAGTGATTAGCTGTAACACAAAATTGTGTTGACACTTTTGATCACAATGCAACACCTATGACATTCCTCAACGTTAGGACACTAAATTGATAGTAGAGGAGAAATAAATTCTCTGGGCCATTTGACCTAAATACTGGTCAAAATCACCTCAAATCGCCTTGAATGTACCTTAATATTGGTCAATGTACGATAATTTAGACTAATATTAAGGTCCGACCTCCTCATGTATAGACCTATATGCGCCTACAGAACACGAAAGTAAGCAAAAAATCTAGCAACATGTGTTTTTCTTTCAGCCCTCGAGCGATATTTCATCTCAGCGTGTGACAACAATAGGCCTCTTATACGACCGACGTTAAACGAAATGTCCGTTCCTTCGTCTGTCTATCCGTACGTCTGCCTTCATTCCGTCCTTCATTCCACCCAGTCATTCTGTTCGTCTATACACACAATCTCCATTAGATGCATGATTGTAGTCGTCTTAATCATCTGCTTGTTGTAGTCGTTATCATTATCATCATCGGTACTAATAAGCCCATACATCCATAAGCATATTCTCATTATACCACACGAGCAATAATAATAATACGCCTTACCTCACCCACACACCGCGTCAGCATGCGATAAAAAAGTCTCACCTCATCGTCTTGAAGTAGACAGAAAAATAAAGTCGTTTCACCCTCAAAGGGCTCGTCAGGATATATATCATATATAGCAGGCTAATATATAACAATCCACTCAATCAGATCAGATCATTCTAGAATCTAACGCATATTCACGAACGCGTGTTTTACATTGGCGTAAGACAGCTGGAATTTCCAAAAGTTTCGATATGCCTATTACTCAGCATCACGAGAGGGGCTGATATAAGCATGAACTATGATGCAAGACTGGCTAGAATTATAATTAGCTATAAAAACAAAATCATATGAATGGAATAAAGATTGATTCATCATTCGATTGCATCAGCCTCCTAGCAAGGATGTAGGCCTAACTAGTAAGGAGGCGTTCCTTCAAACAAGCCGGACCAATCAGACCGTCTGACATTTGATCCGTTACTTCCGTCAGCTTGTTATGATACTGACAAGAATTTGTAGAGCTGACAAGAATTTGTAGAGCTGACAAACTCACCCAATTCTGCCAGACTGACCCAGTTCCTGACGACGTGGCCTATTTATGAACAACACTTTTGAAACAACAGGCGAGTCTTGTTGAGCGGCTCGTCCGATTTCACAATTAAACACAGGCAAGTAGTAAGAAGTGTAATACTCTGGCTCAACATAGGTAAGTAGTAAGAAGTGTAATACTCTGGCTCAAAACAACACAACCACCTAAACGATCGTTAAGTCTTCATTATCAACCCACGAATTAAAGGACTCGGGATAACCAAACCATTTAACTAAAGATTTCTTTCCACGTTTCTTGATAATCTTTTCTATTCTAAATATTTCTTGAGTAGATTTTTGCAGCTCCTGTTCATAAAATGACCCCTGAATTTCTTCTCCGTTATAATCAGTAATCTTATAGGTTGGAGGAACTGTGTATTGAACCTGGGATACCGTAAATACTTCCTCAGTCCAGTTCGCCGTGTATCCTTTTTCAAATATGTTCTTTTTCTTCATAATTCTAACTTTATCACCGATTGAAAACCTAGGTGTAATAGGCTCTGAAATCTCGTCACCGTATAAATTTATAAATACAGTCTTTTCATTAACTTTCATACTCGCCTTAGTGGGAGTCATTTTTACAGAAGAATGTCTCGTGTTATTATAATTATTAACCATTTCGTCTAATATATTAATATATCTTCTAGTTGAATTAGCTGAAAAATATTTGTACATCTTTTCTTTCATCGTCCTATTCCAACGTTCCACTACACAAGATTTCTCCTCATTTTCAGTGGAATACAACTCGACTAAATTCTGTACATCCTTATTATAAAATTCTTTTCCTTTATCAACCCATAATTTACCTGGTTTTCTTCCACTCCCGAGTATTTTCAAGAAACCACTAGCCGTAGATTTTCCGCTCTTATCATGTAGTGGCACGATCCAACCATACTTTGAAAATATATCTATAACCGTTAACAAATATTTCACGTTATCGTTATCTTTAGCGAACGCCTGCATATCGATCAGATCAGCTGCCCAAATGTTATCTATCCCGCCGACGTACACCTTCCTTTTTCTAAAATGCTTTATTACGGGTTTATGCAATTCATCCGCTAGTTGGTCAGTCCATTTCAAGCTTTTTTTAAACCTAATCCCAAACTCGATTTAGCTGATAAAATAGGCTTAACTAAACTCCTCTCTATTCGTTCTCGTAAGCTTGGGTTAGAAATATTATTCAAAGCATTAATCATCGCTCTATCAGCTACATTCCTATTAGCCGTATCGGAGTATTGATTGTAAGCTAAATCGTGAATATAAGCCGCATTATCAACCCTGTCAACTGGTTTAGACCACTCTTTTGGAGTCCCATCAGGGTTCAACCGTAAATCTAACCTAGTTCCTGGTCCTGTAAACGAATGACCAGGCAAATGTATTTCTCCTGGGAATTTAGCCCAAGGCAACTTAATACCGCTTGTAACCGAATTTAGAGCACTGACGAGGTCGCCTCCTTGTGCTGCTTTCACGAATTGAGTTTTAGTAGTTTCACATATAACGCATACGCCTCGAAGCATAGGCCTATTATTTTTACTGACGACGTTCTGAATATCTTTCGTTTCGGTTTTTCTCTTACACTTTACGCAATACATCGTTATTTTAAATACAAAAACATTTATATTAAAATGACTATGAATGTGAAGGATTTATCGTGGAACGAAAACGCATCGAAAAGATTAAATAACCCACTATTACCTAGAAGTATAAGAGGTTTAATCATAGGGAAGTCTGGGTGTGGTAAAACGACTTTACTGCTGAATTTACTCTTAAGACCTGAATGGTTAGACTACGATAACCTACAGGTATTCGGTCTGTCTCTCTTTCAACCAGAGTATAAAATTCTGAAAAAAGCACTCGAAGAAAAAACTACCTAAACAATCCATAGTCGGGTTATTCGACTGCCAAGACGAGATCATGAGACAAAATATTCCACCAGCATTTGTAGTTGAGGAAATGGCTAAACACTCGAATGAGAAATCTGATATATCTGCCAAGTTCTTTGAATCAGCCGAAGACGTACCAGACCCGAGAGAACTGAAACCGGAGAAGAAGAACCTAATGATATTCGATGATCTACAGCTAGTTAAGCAGAATTTATGTGAGGCCTACTACATCAGAGGAAGGCATAGCAATGTTGACTGTTTCTACCTCGCACAAAATTATTTCAAACTGCCTCGGCAAACCATAAGAGAGAACGCGAATTTTATCTGTTTATTTCCTCAAGACTTAAAAATATTAATCATATCTATCACGATCATGTAGGTGAAGTAGACATGCCAATGGAAGAATTTAAGAACCTATGCAAAACTGTTTGGAAACGTCCGCATGGATTCCTAGTAATCGATTCATTGTAATAATATAAAATAATAACTCATTATTAAAAAGAATGGAATCTAGCAATACGTAACTGAACGAAGAATGAGTGCTTACGCTTGTTTTGAACAGCTAAAGACTAAGAACATATTTAAAATTATGTAAAAAAATAACCAAAGACAACACAACACCAACTAGTCAGGTTACATGACAATCTTGATTACATATTTATCATTCATAATTCAGCACAGGTCCACAGCTATGTCGTCAGGTGGAGAAAATCGATGGCTAAAACAATGCTCTAGAAATTCCTTCTCTATTTCAAACATATCGTCACATGTACCACATCCCAAAGATTTTGACTCTTTTGTATTCACAGGAGGTTTGAATTTGTTAATATACAGACATTCTCCATCTCTAAGTTTCGGAAAAGGAACTGCAATACCACCAGAATCCCGATCTACGTTCGTTGAGTAACGTTCTTTTTCTTTATCAATAGCGCCTGTACTAATAAATCTGGTGAAATTATCAGACAGGTTAGCAATTACTTCACTTCCCATTTTAAGATCCTGTTGTGGCGTTCCTGCATGGAGTTTAAACTGCTTTGCTGAAGAACTGCTCTTGTTATAAGGTTTCTTGTGTGAGTGCTTCTCAGTTGCATGAGTTCTTCTGTGACTCTTTAGATGTCCAACGTCTTTGAATCCTTTATTACACATCTTACATGTGTATGGTTTAACTCCTGTGTGAGTTCTCAAATGCACCGTCAAGGTTCCAACTTGGATAAATGATTTCTGACATAACTGGCACGTGTATAGTTTTTCACCAGTATGGGTTCTCATGTGCGTTTTCAGAGTACCACATACAGTAAATGATTTCTGACATAACTGGCACTTGTATGGCTTTTCACCAGCATGGGTTCTCATGTGCGTTTTAAGAGTACTACCTTCAGTAAATGATTTCTGACATAACTGGCACCCGTACGGTTTCTCACCAGTATGGGTTCTCGTGTGCTTTTTCAGATTACCACCTTCAGTAAATGATTTCTGACATAACTGGCACTTGTATGGTTTTTCACCAGTATGGGCTCTCATATGCGTTTTCAGAAGACCACGCACATTAAATAATTTCTGACATATCTGGCACTTGTATGGTTTTTTTCACCAGTATGGGTTCTCATGTGCGTTTTCAGAGTACCACCTTCAGTAAATGATTTCTGACATAACTGGCACCCATACGGTTTTTCACCAGTATGGGTTATCGTGTGTCTTTTCAGAGTACCACCTCGATTAAATGATTTCCCACATAACTGGCACGTGTATGGTTTTTCGCCAGTATGGGTTTTCATGTGCGTTTTGAGACTAGAACCTTTAGTAAATGATTTCTGACATATCTGACACCTGTACTGTTCTTCTATCATATGGGTTTTTGTATTCTCCATCAGGATACTGACTTAATTGTTAATTTCAATGTTTCTCTCCAGGATCGGTTCTTTGGTGAGCTCTGATATGATCACCCGGAGTATACAGTGTCTGAAATAAATGACATATGGTTGTGTTTCTAGACAAAGTCGGGATCTGTATATTGCTTTAGACAAGGATGAGTGTTGATATGCGGTTCAAAGCAATTGCCTCTGTTAGAGGTTTTTGCAAATGTTGTTGTCACAGCCTTCCCAACATCAGCAGTGTCCAGTTTCACACATTACCGCTTACTTCATTTACGTTCGCCTTTCAGATTCTTACAAGAAGAGTTCATGTTTCGTGTCTCAGTAATAGTTCGTTCGTTTCAAGTAAATTAAGAAATCATTCACACAGAAAAACTAAATGACGAAATACTGAAGTTATCCGTCCGTTGTTTAATTTAGCACTCCTTTATGCTATAATTCAGTGTATACTTAGTGAAGATATAATAGTCGACTGTAGGGAAAGTTGGGGTAAAACAAATTCACTGTAATACTATCAAGATGAAAGTCTAATCCTACAACTAGATTTTGAAGCTCTGAAAGAATGTTGCTCGTCGTTTTCATACATTTGCTAAAAATAACAATAAAACGTCAATATTCAACAAGTTTATACAACATAATTTCATTGCAGCTCAACACAGTAGAATGACTGTTCATTCAAATACACTCAAACAACATTCAAATACACTCAAGCAACACCGCATACACCAAAGCATCACAATATTATTCCCGTTCTTAAATCACTCAACTGGCTGCAAATGCTTTAGGGCATCCACTTCAGAATCTAATCGCTCACCTACAACTAAATACAATACTACCAGCCAAAGTACCTTCGCACTCTCTTCACCATTCAGTCATCCGGGTATACCCGTTCGTCCTTATATCTCACTCTCTCCCGTCCCCAGTCAGTAATCACCTCAAGTTCTCTAACCGATCCATATCCCACACTGCAACTCCGGAAGAAACACCCTCTGAATCCCCAATCTTCGCAGTTCCTCCAACAAAACTGTCACTCACTCACCGTCACCTGCCTCAGGCTCAGGACTCTTCTCATCATGCCACAACCATTCAAAATTTAAGTCTCTCCTATTGAAGAAATCATACCCTGATCCATCCGATCCTCTGCCTTCCAGGCTTTCTCGTCGTCAACAAAACCAGCTGATCTGCCTGTCTCTGGTCTATCTGAGATTGAGTAAATAATCAAACATAATAACTACGGTATTGCCATCGACGGTGCAGAGATCGAGTATAGTCTACCAGTTTTTTTATCTTTGAAGTTTAGAAAAGAGGATAATTGCAGATGCGAATCTGAGATTCAGATAATAACAATGAGAAAGGAAGCATTCTTGAAGAGAGAAGAACTTCTGAGAGGAGGACTGGGTCTCGATGTAACGAAAAGAGAAGCCTCATATGGTGCATCACACTATAATGGATTGTAAATGTCAAAATCATAAACTCCAAATATCTAAAGCGCTATTCCAAAGCCAAGTGCAAAGCACCAGATTATTCACGAGCAGAGACATTGACAATATTGCAAATGCAGAAATGGAGAAGCTTGAGGCTTTTTAAATGTGTCTATGGACAAAAGCTAGACAAGATCAGCAGGAGCGACTATAAAACAAACGAGAAGGTGTTCCAACTGCATGGTGTACGAAGAGAGAGAGAGAGTTCAATGGCCAACACATCAAAGAATAGACAAATTAAATAGATTGGCCACACACTAAGTAGACATTCGCAACTGAGGACAGTGCTTGACGGAAGAATTTAAAGAAACAAACTACATGGAAGACTAAGAAATATGATGTTTGATTGGATGATTGAAAAAAGAAACAGACAAGGATTATATAAAGATATAAAGAAATAGGCACCGACATAATAATTCATTCCTTTATCTACCTAGGAGCTGAACACTGAACAATAACAAGAAGAATGTTTGGCTGTTTTAGAAAAAAGATGCACATTTTTCAGATATGCAATTTTCTTTCATTTTCCATGTCAGGGCAGTAAAAAGTATGGTCATTTTGCTACTATAAACTGTCATTTCACAGTTGTGTTACACAGTTTAGGTTCGAGCTCTACTAAATTTGGTGAATATTTATTAGGGGAACCTTATATATGGCATTTACTTCTTTAAAAACACTTCAGCTGACTAAAAACTGTCTTCTAACTCATTTTCTCACGGTGATTGGCATGTCATCTGGAACTGAAAATTTTATCACATAATAAGTTCATCTGTCTATTTCATCTCAACCTTTAATTCACAATCCCCATTTCAGTCGACATATAATAAGTTTCATTCAACAGAATACACTCTTATTGCTTCTAAATCCTAATTACATGGTGTGCACTGGGGTTAAGAGTAACATGGCAGCATTTGTTCCCACTGACTTATCTGCTGCTTTTGGTGGAGTGTCCATACACGTTTTGGCATTGGTAGCAGCATTGTTCTGGGCTTTCTGATCATGAAATTGAATTGGTTTTCACCCTAACTATGCCCCTGCACATAGTCAGTATACTTATAAATGACCATTTTTTACCATGTTTTTTCTAAACAAGGTGTCCTTCAGAGTTGCTCTCTTTTGCTCTAAATGCATACCGCACCACTAGCTACATAATTTGGCAGTCATTCGCCTGGGTGACATTTTTAGGTAGATTATACTTAACTTTAAATTTCATTTGACAGGTTATCTTGTAATTGTTTTTTGTACAGCTGTTGTTAACTGCCTTTGAGGAGATAAAGTATTGTACGGTAGCCAAATAACTCCTCTTCAATATCATTAAGATTTTAATTTCTGCTGCTGGTAAATCCACTAGAGCTGAAAAGTGTGGACAATTTAAATGTTTCAAACTGGAAGAGTTGAGTTGGTGATGCTGCTTATAGCCTGGGTGGCATTTTAACTCTACTATGTCCTTTATAAAAAATAGTAGTATTTTAAATTGTCACACATGTATGCATATTCATGACTTGCACAGAATTAGGTGTTGTAAACTCATGGATTACTGCAACCTGATTCTTAATGGCATCACCAGGTCCAATCTACAGAAGCTCCAGAGGGTTCTCTTTGATAGAGTTATAACACATACAACACAACATGAACATATAACCCCTGTACAAATCACTCCATTGGCTTCAGGTATGGCAGAGCATTTCTTTTAACTTGGGTCTCATGGTCTAATAAACACTGAACTCTGGCCAAACATACTATTTAAAATCAGGCCCTGTTCTTCACTCTTATTACTATTGCTCGTCATATTGATATTCTTTGTCAAATTTTGAACTACAACTGTTCTAGGCGAATAAGCGTTTTCAGTTGCAAGACCTAAATTTGTCAATTCTCTCCCTGCATAATCCATTCTACTCAGTCCCTAATATGCCCACCTTCGTGTCATGGCAAACTCAGAAAATCGTTAGATTAAAGTGTCTCATTTTACAGATAAGATAAATTATAGGTAAATTACACCAGCTGTACAATGTTGGTGGAAAGATCAGCTGCCCATGAAGAGAATTATGACATATTTATGTTGTCGATAAAAAGTGTTGATCCATTTTGTTACAACTGCATAACTCTGGCTACCTCTTGGCCTTAGATTAAGTGACCTCTCTAGTCTTCTTCTCAGAACATACAATATTCGGATTATGTTTATTAACTACCTGCTCTGAAATTGAAAAGGTTGAAAAATATTAACTTATTTTTATCATTCCAGCAACAATTTCATCAATAACTGGTAAAGTCGTAGTTTACGTTGCTAAATTATTCTAATGTCTTCAGTGCCGTACTTGACGTTGGTAAGTAAGCAGTCTACCTATGTGCATGTTAACTATCATCAATCCAGCTTCTATTTCATCGAGAAATAATTTCTTCAATCCAACTTCCATTTAATTGGAAAAAATTACTTTTATCAATCCAACTTCTATTTGACGAAAGAAATATTTTTCATCAATGAAACTTTATTTAAGCAAATATATATTCTCATGGATCCAGCTTCTAATTACGAAAACCATTATTTTCATCATTCCGGCTTCTATTGAATCGAAAACTTAATTTCACCCATCCAGCTTCTATTTACGGAACAAATTATTTCGATCAATCCAACTTCAATTTTGAACACAGGAATGTTTTCATCAATCCCACTTCAATTAGGGAAACAATTTTTTTTCATCAATCCAGCTTCCATGTTAAAGTGACAATATCAAATAATTTAGCAACGTAAACTACGACTTTGCCCAATAACTTAGTTTCACCAATCCAGTTTCTATTTATGGTAAAAATTATTTCCATCAATCCAATTTCTATTTAAAGATAGAAATGATTTCATCATTCCCAATTCCAGTTAGGGAAACAATTTTTTCCTCAATCCAGCTTCCATTTCAATTTGACGACATAAAATAATTTACCAACCTAAACTACGAGTTTACCAATTTCTTTCAGTAAAATTTAATGAAAGTTGGATTGATTAGAAAAATTTCTATATGAAATGGAAGCTGGATTGGTGGTAGTTATCATGGATATAGGTAGACTGCTTACTTACCAACGTCGAGTGCAGCATTGAAGACATTAAAATAATTTACCAACCCAAACTACGGGATAGCCGGTTGATTGATTAAATGAAGATCCCATCCAGCAAAATTGCGTGATGAGACTTGGTAGGCCTACACATTTCACAATTATTCATCAGATGAAACAAACTGTTACAAACACCATTTATATCCAATCACACGCAAAAACTAATGGTAACAAAAAATTGCTCGGCATCATTTGAAGGTTGCTTACGTTAGTTCCGAAAAAGGATAGGCCTACAATCCATTTGAAACTAGATGACAAATATCAATTTGAAGTAAACAAAATTCAGCGTATTACACAAATATATTCCATTCAGACGGGTCTTAGACATTTCCCCCGGACAATAATATTCCCCGAAGTTGGAATGATGAAAATAATTCTCTTCTTTAATAGAAGTTGGAATGATGAAAGATATAGTTTTTCTTAAATAGAAGCTGTAGGCCCTATTGATTAAACAAATTCTATGCTTCAATAGAAGTTTGATTTAATGAACAAATTCTTTGCCGAAATAAAAGCTGGATTTATGAGAGAAAAAATCGTCTTTTAAATAGAAATAGGATTGATGAAAAATAATCTTTGCTTAAATAGAAGTTGGAATGATGAAGGAAGGCCTTTGCTTCAATAGAAGTTGGATTAATAACAGTTATCATGGACTAAATGCTGGGGGAATGTCCGGGGAATTGCCCGGGGGGGGGGGGTGTCAGGATACCCATTCAGACATGGGCGCCCGCAGATCTTTTCCAGGAGGGGCAAAAGAAATGGTTAGGCCTACGTTAAATTATTTTAGCAAGAGCTTGAAAAATGCAAAACAGAAAATGAAGAACATAGATTTTTTCAAAGAGGTTTTTTAATGTAAATGTATGCCTAAATGTTAAATTTAAACACAATATCCAAACAAATTTGTTTGGATATTGTTTTAAATTAGTGTTTCAGTTCGAATAAATTTTTTAAACACCAATAAATAGCAGTTAAAACTAGGTATCGATTTTCCAGGGTGGGGCAAGTGCACCCTCTTGCCCCTATGTGCGGGCGCCCATTCATTCAGAGAAATATAAGCGTGACCCGCCATCCCAAAACTAGGCTTTTGTCGGCAACGTTATTTGACGAGAAACAAGCCAAAAACTGCTAATTTTGACTCTTTTGCGCAAATTTAGTTTTCATCAAATTCAAGCGTTAAAATATCTTAAAAACATTATTAGTATCCAGAAAAGCCTTACAATTAATTGTTTCTTTAGAAAAACTGAGAGTTTTAATGAGCATTGCGTCTAACAATCGCGAAAATAAACATCATTTTGACCGTTTTTCAAAGGGCCGCGTTAAGATTCGACTTATGGTAAACCATCAAAGTTACATATCGTTAGAAAGGTCAGTGTCTGATCTACATAATGAATCGATCATCATGATTGGTAGAAATTAAATTAACCTACAAAAGATGAATTATTAATTGTATTGTATTGTAGTTGAACACTTGTTATAGCGCCCCCACCAGATTTCCCATTCAGAGGCGCTCCCGACTACTGCGCGAACGCTGAATCGGAGTTTCACGCCGAAGCGCATGAGTAATTGCGAGTGAAGGACTTGCCCAGGGTCCCTACGCGGCGACTTTGAGGTGGATTCGAACCCGCAACCCTCCAGCTGCAAGGCACCGAACATACCCCTAAATAGACCCCTAAGCCGTAATTTTTTTAAAATACAGCTGGCTGATCAAAAAATTCGGCTGATAGCCGGCTAAGCCACATTTACGCGTAAACCCAGAATTACGGCTGGAATTCAGCTAACTACAAACAAATTTGGCTTAAATATGGCTCAACATTCTTAAAACATAACGTACAGTACAGCATTCAAGTGTCAACTAAACATGAACATTTAAAAAATTACTTTATTTTGAAAAATAATATAAATGCATGCACTGTTTTCCTCTGAAAGAGCAACATTTCTATTAGTGTATAATTGTCGTGGACAAACATGTCTTGTGCAGACATGTTTGCAGAAATTTGCTATTGACAATTAAACCCATAGACTCCATAATGGAAAACATGCAGTCCACTGGGACAGATGTGTCAGATGATGACAGGGAAGATGAGCAACTTGGCTCATTACTGGAAAGTGTCCAGACATTTGCACTTGGCATTAATTTCTCAGAACGACAGCACATTATCACAGGTGAAGTTCCTTCATGTCACGTTGCTAGCAATTTCAACAGCAACCTGCAACATCAAACCATATAAAGTCTATTAGCAGACACAAGTTTGATGACTGAATTAAAAATGGCTCTGTATGTCAACATGGACATACAGTCATAATTAAGTATAATTTACTGCAACAAAGAATAATAAACATAATCTCCAATTCTCCATAATAGTACAAACTCAATCTGCAGCTCATTTTAAAGAAAAACCTACATAAGGCAGCTATTTTTTTACCTGACACCAGTAAAATGACTGTTATTAAAATAATATTACATAATTGTATTGTATTGTATTTAGACATTTATAAAGCGCTTCTCACAGTAATACCCAATCAGAATATTAAAACTCTGAATTTATGGCAATCTTCATTGTGCTCAGCAAATTGGAAATTCATGTATCTGAACATTGTAATGTTCAATTTAACCTAGCAAAAATCAACATCACCGCCAAACACTTTGTAAAGCACAATTAGTAACCTGTAATTTGCTTAACCACAAATTTACATGAACTTTACAAGGTAGCGCTAAATAAGCACTTGATGTCCAAAATGCAAAATTCTTCACTGATTCTGATTGATCTTAGAGCGTTAACATCAATAACAGTTTTGTACGTCATAATTCTTATGATTATTACCTTTAGCCTTCCTGCTGATTGAAATCGTTTGCTCATGCTGAAATCGCAAATTTCTTCATAAGAAATTACTTCTGAAATTTAGTTAAATGACAGTTTATCCGTCGATACGAACATAAAAGGGCGATATTTCCGCTAGTTACAAAGCAAAGACGTATAATTACAGGATGGTAACTCTAAGACCTGACGTCGTATTCCACATTTTATTAGCTAGACCTCTGGCGGTAAGAAATCGGCAAGACTTGTTTACGTACGCCGAAAATAAGCCTAGAAATATTCAGCGGCTAATTATGAAATAAATTTGGCGGCTGATGGCTGACGCCGAAATATTTTCGGCGGATTTTCGGCGCAACCAAAAATTTCGGCGATGGCGGCGGACGGCGGCGGCTTAGGGGTCTACTATGCGGTCATAGGGCCTATCGGCGATGAAATTGGATTGTTGCTATTGTACTCCACGTTTATAATGCGACCGAGCTACCCCAAAGTTAAAAGATCGTTAGAAAGGTAATCTCTGATAAACCGACCGACCCGGAATCGAACATGATTGCCGTGAGAAATTAAACCAACCCACAAAAGATGAATAATTAATGTGCACAAAACCCCAACTCGTTGCTATGCGCGTCACGTGACAGCCTATGCCAGCCGTGATTGGCTAGTTGGGTATTTTGGTGTGCAATTAACCGTGGTCGGAGATTTAAAAATGGTTGTTGTTGTGATTTTGGGTTCAATCATAAGCGGCTTTATTTCAAAGTTTATAATTATCTCTGAAGAACAGAACACAAAGTTGACTAATTACTGAACGACGTAAACAGGCACGGCGCCAAAGGCGATTATTTCGCTGATCTTATTGAGATACGTCATCGATTCTAAGGACTTTTTGGGTCTAAACTTTGATCGCGTTTTTCTCCAAATATAGTTTCGGTCACTGCTAAACTTTAAAAGCGCACAACTTCGGTTAGGAACATCATAAATAAATGAATAATACATCATTTGAAAGGTCTTACATAGTAGAATCTCAAGGGAGAATAAAATAAATTTTGATTTTTGGCGACAAGCGCCTACTTTTGCTGTGGTGCGTCACAAGTGTGCGCAATTTACGACATGCAGCTTCTTTAGTTAGAGGCTAAGAACAGAATTAATCTAAATCAATCTAAATTAATAAAATCACCAAAGACAACAAAACAACAAATATACAGGATATATGACAATCTTGATTACATATAATTCGTAATGACCAAGCATAACGTCTAACACTTAATCTAAGTAGAATAAGCTAATTAATTTTGTTACTTAATAGGTCTATATCATGAAAGCAACGACAATATCAATAGTCTAAACTAATCTCACAAAATTATGTAGAGCTAACCGCTCGTACATATCTACAGTCCAGCAGAAGTATTTGTGGAGCTAAGTTTAATATTAAACAATTATAAAGTTGCCAAGTAGCCTAGTGAATCCAGAACGAAGGACATAAATGCGTCTTTAGTAACTATAGCATAAAATTAGACTTTTATGGCATCCAGCAATTCTACAGTCTTACAATAATATGAGAAAAACGCAACAACTTATATATGGAGGAACCTCCAGATTCTGTACATCAGAATGCTACTGTCCAAGTATTCAGCAATGAAAGTGTTACCAAGCAACTAGACGTATCATAGCCTAATGTAGGTTTCCTGCACTTTCATATAGGCCTAGCTAATCTGGTAAAGTCGTAGTTTACGTTGCTAAATAATTTTAATGTCTTCAATGCCGTACTTGACGTTGGTAAGTAATAAGTCTACCTGTGTGCATGTTAACTATCATCAATCCACCTTCCATTTCATTAAGAAATTTTTTCATCAATCCAACTTCTATTTAATTTGAAAAAATACTTTTATCAATCCAACTTCTATTTCATGAAAGAAATATTTTTCATCAATGGAACTTTTATTTAAGCAAAGATATATTCTCATGGATCTAGCTTCTAATTACGGAAACAATTATTTTCATCAATCAGCTTACGGTTTTCGAGAGGAGGTCGCTTCTGGAGATAAGTGATAGTGCCTACATTCTTTGTTCTAAAAATTGATTTTGATTAAGGAAAGTTGTTTTGATTAATCGAGGGGATAGTATAATATATCAGAAGCAAGAGGTGTGAGGTTTGCGATTTAAATCAGGGAAATAAAGCGTGTGGTGAGTCCCGAATTAGATCCAAGTGAGTGATAATAGGAGAAAGCGGTACACGTGCGTGATCGTAATCGAGTAAGCGAGTAAGGCAATCACATTTCCGAGGTCAATCAACAGTTGAGCAAGAATAATAATGTCTGTGAAGAAGAGCGATCTGTTTGCGTGTTCTGGTTGTGGCATGTACGGCACGAAAGACGGTTTCAAGGACGAGTCAGCCGGCGAGTGCAAGAAGTGCGAACGAGTAAGCTGCTTGGAAGTACGACTGTGCAGCTTGGAAAAAAGCTTAGAGGAGGAGACAAAAAGCTTGGAATCAGTTATGGAACGTCTGAGTGCTCTGGAGAAAACCAACAACCAGAAGAAAGAAGGAGCTCTAACAGAAGAAAAGAACTGCAAGGACTCGGAGGACGTGGTGCAAGGAAAGATGGAAAGGACATCAGGACAGCCAAAGATGCAGAAACCCGAAAAGGCAGTCTCCGATCAAAGAAAGAACAGGGTGGTTTTGGTAGGAGATTCCCTAGTAAGACACGTTGGGAGGAATCTGCAGAAGCAATGTGCTGGATTCGACACGGTTTGTAAACCAGGAGCGAGAATTGAACAGATGTTTTTGGAAATCGAGAAGAAAGATGAGAAGGAGCCTAAGGAGGACACGGTGATCGTGCAAGTCGGCACAAACAATCTTCGCATGGATGAGACGGAAGAAATGATGTCCAAATTCAAAGACATGATGCAGAGGCTGAACGAGGACAGAAAGGGGCAAGTTGTGGTAATGGGTATTTTGCCAAGGCAGGACCTGAGCGAGGCGTTAGACAGCAAGAGAGTTGAGGTAAACAGGAGACTGAAGAAACTGTGCGAGGAAGAAATGATTAGATACTACGAGGTGGAATTCAATCCTTGGAAAGGCGGCTACTTGGGGAGAGATGGACTACATCTGAATGCTCGAGGTGCGGACATGGTTGCAAGACAACTATACATCATGATGAAGACTTTAAACTTGGTGGGAAGACGGTTAGTGCAGTAAAAAGACTCACTAACTGTCACACAAATAAAGACAAAAAGCCAAGAAAAAAGAAAACGTGCAGTAGTGAAGACAGGAAATATAAGGAAACTGAAGGTAGGAAAATGCTAAAGTGTATGTTTGCAAATGTGAGGAGTATTGTAAGTATCACAAAACGAGCAGAACTGGAATTGTATGCAGATAACGAGTCACCCGACATAATTGGAATAGCAGAGTCATGGACAAAACCGGAAATCACAGATAGCGAACTAGCTCTAGATGGATACAGATTATTTAGAAAGGACAGAGCTAACCAGAAATCAGTGGGACATGGGGCTGGAGGGGTTTTGCTATATGTTAAGAGCAATATTAATGCAGTGGAGAGATGGGATATGAGCAATGAGACCTTCAAGGAGAGCATCTGGTGTGAAATTCAAATAAACAGGTCTAAGATACTGGTGGGAGTTTGCTACAGGGTACCAGATGCCACCGAAGAAGCTGATCAAGGGATGTGCAAACTCCTGGAATTGGCTAATAAGGAAACATCCGTGATCATGGGAGACTTCAACTACCATATTGATTGGGAAAAACTGGAAGGAGAGAGAGAAAAAGATAGGATATTCTTGGATTTTATTGATGCCAGCTTTATGCAACAGCATGTTATGGAGCCAACCAGAGGAGACAACATTTTGGACCTAGTCATAACAACTGAGGAAAATATGGTAGAAAATATGAGTGTGGGGGAGCATTTTAGCACTAGTGATCATCAGGTTGTCAGATGGGAATTAGTCATGGAGCAAACCCAGGAAGTCAAAGCGTATGTGAAAAGACCCAACTTCTTTAAGGCGGACTATGAATTAGTGAGGGAAAGACTGAAGGAAAAGGATTTGGAATCTGCAGTAAGGGGTTTGGGAGTGAACGATGCTTGGAAGAAGTTTAATGAAGTTATGAAAGAGATTATTGAGGAGAACATACCCAAGCACAAAAGGACCAACAAGAAGAGGCCATGGGTAACACGCGAGGTTCAAAGAAAGAGAAGGGCAAAGAACAAAGCTTGGAAGAATTTTCAGCAGTTGAAGAAGGAAAGAAAGAATGGACTGGACTGTGACTATGTTGTAAGACTTGAGAAATCAAAAGCAAAGTATGTGAATAAAAGAAACATATGCAATAATGCAAACAGGAAAGCAATAAAAAGCTTTGAGGAGAAGTTATCAAGAAATGTAAAAGAAGACAGCAAGAGTTTCTACAACTATGTTAGAAGCAAGCAGAAAAGGAAAGAAAGGGTAGGGCCATTGAAAAAGGAAGAGGAGAATGGAGAAGTTATTGTGGATGATGTGGAAGCTGCTGAAACGCTTAATAAATATTTCAGCTCAGTGTTTACATTGGAGGAATTAGGAAACATCCCTGAGCCCAACCAAGCATTTTTAGACAGTGGTGGTCAAGGACTAACACAGATAATGTTCACTAAGGAAAATGTGGTGGAACAGCTGAAAAGGTTAAAAACTGACAAGAGTCCAGGAATAGATGAACTACATCCTAAATTCTTACATGAAGTGAGGGAAGAAATTGGAGAGGCATTAGCACAGATCTTTAATAAAGCGATACAGACTGGAGATGTACCACAGGAATGGAGAGATGCTCTTGTAGTGCCATTGTTTAAAAAAGGAAATAGAAGTGAACCATGTAACTACAGACCAGTCAGTTTAACCAGTGTTGTGTGTAAGGTCATGGAGAGAATTGTTAAGGATAATATAGTGGAACACTTGAATGAGCATAATATTATTAAGGGCAGTCAACACGGATTTACTAGAGGTCGCTCGTGTTTGAGAAATCTGTTGGAGTTCTTTAAGGAAGTCTATGAGAGGACAGATGAGGGAAAGCCTGTAGATGTAATTTACTTAGATTTTGCCAAGGCATTTGACAAAGTACCTCATAAAAGACTGGCCAAGAAGTTGCAAGCATGCGGGATTAGAGGGCAGGTACTAGCATGGATTCAAAGCTGGCTATCAGGAAGAAGACAAAAGGTGGTCATAGGTGACAAACATTCTAGCTGGACGACAGTGCTAAGTGGAGTGCCACAAGGATCAGTGCTTGGGTCACTGCTGTTCGTACTTTTTATTAATGACATAGATGATGGGATTTTATCTAAAATTTCTAAATTTGCAGATGATACCAAACTATGTAGAGCAGTGGGAAATGAAAAAGAAGCGGAGATACTACTGGAAGATCTAAGAAGAATGTTCAGATGGTCACAGGACTGGCAGATGCTCTTCAATGTGGAAAAGTGCTCAGTGATGCATATGGGGAAGAGAAACAGCGAGTTTTCATATGAAATGGGGGTATGGTGTTGAAAGTGAGTGAGGAAAAAAGGGACTTGGGAGTGATTATGCACAAGAGTGCAAAGCCCTCAAGGCAATGTGCTGAAGCATCAAAAAAGGCTAACTCGACTTTAGGCATGATAAGAAGGACAATAGTCACCCGAGACAAGGATACAATATTGAGGTTATACAAATCACTGGTTAGGCCTCAGTTGGAATACTGCATCCAGGTATGGAGTCCCTACCTGAAACAGGACATGGAAAAGCTGGAGAAGGTGCAGAGAATAGCTACAAAATGATTTGGGGCTACAAGGATTTGGGATATGAAGAAAGGTTGAAGAGGTGTGGACTAACAACATTGGAGAGAAGGAGGAGCAGAGGAGACCTAATTGAAGCCTACAAGATTATTACTGGAAAGGAGGCAGTGCAGAAGGAGAAGTTTTTTAATTAGCACCAAACAAGGCAACTCGGGGACATAGGTATAAATTATTTAAGAAACCAAAAGGGATATTAGGGCAGAAATTCTTCAGTGCAAGAGTTGTAGATTTGTGGAATAGTTTGGATGACAGTACTGTCTCAGTGGACACTATCACAGCTTTTAAGAAGAAGCTAGGAAAATTGGGCTATTAATCATGTTCCAGGTTAATTGCAGTGGTTCTAACACAGACTAAACGTCTTCTGAACACAGAGGCGTAGCTAGGGGGGCAGGGGGGTACATGTGTCCCCGGGCGCCAGAGGGAGGGGGCGCCAAAATGAGGGTTAGAATTAATAATTTTATTCTTGATTTTGATGCTATTTTAACTTTTTAATTCATTTATCACGAATAAATTTATAAGACTTAATTTTGGCGCCCCCTAAATATCCAGTTATATCCTCATTAGTTGCAAACTAGTTATCAGACTTTACTTTGGCGCCCCATTGAGCACTAAGCGGCACCATATACTCATTACAAATGATAAGCCTACAGTGCAAGATTGTTAGGCTAGTCAGAATCAGAAAAACCGTTTTCTCATAAAATCGTGGATCAGTTCCAGCTCAAGTATATCCTTAATGTACTAAAAGTGGCATATGGTTTTAATATAAACAAATTAGGTATAGTAATTTTAAACTTTCCTGTATGGGAAACTTTTAACCGGCTGAAATGAATAGCTGCATTCATAGCCAATGAGAGGGAGGGTGGGGTATGCAGTATGCCAACCCTGGTAGGAGAATCATCTGTCTGAGGGTTAAGCTAGCTGGGTCCACCTTGACTCTTGACGCCCATGGTTGCATCCATGATCCCCAGTAGGAAATTTTAAACTAGGCATCATGGACACAGGGCGATCGCTGGTTCAGGCTGCTGCATCACAGTGATTTGTATATTTATTGGGCCAAGAGGTCAAAATTACAAGCTAGCTTTCAATAAGAGGCAGACTGACAGTATCAGTCAGCACTCGGCAGTTCAGCTATCTTGAATTTCAATTCTGCTGCTGTAATTTTGTTTGAATGCAAATACTTGATTACTATTTCATTAAAAATAAGGCCTAAGTAATGTTAGTTAGCGATAGCCTACTTAACATAGTAAAAAAACAAAAAATCAACAATGTAGCTTTAATAATTTGTTTCAACAACAGATAGATGTGTTATGATATTTATTTGATAAAATAAATTCATGTATAATTTGAGATGATTGGCCTTCAAAAACACAATGAAATTAATATTTTATTTCATTAAAATTTAAATTGCCAACCGTGTATTTGGAAAATGTGAAATAAAAAAACGTGGAGGGACGAGGAGGGGCGGGGTGAGGGGCGCCAATTTCATAGTTTGTCCCCGGGCGCAAAATATCCTAGCTACGCCTCTGTCTGAACAACTAAAACCCTTGTTATGTTATGTTATGTTATGTAATCCAGTTTCTATTGAATCCAAAACTTGATTTCATCCATCCAGCTTCTATTTACGGGGAAAATATTTTCGATCGATCCAACTTCAATTTTGAACACAGGAACTTTTTCATCAATCCCACTACCATTTAGGGAAACAATTTCTTTCATCAATCCAGCTTCCATTTTACAGTGAAATTAATATTTTATTTCATTAAAATTTAAATTGCCAACCGTGTATTTGGAAAATGTGAAATAAAAAAACGTGGAGGGACGAGGAGGGGCGGGGTGAGGGGCGCCAATTTCATAGTTTGTCCCCGGGCGCAAAATATCCTAGCTACGCCTCTGTCTGAACAACTTAAAACCTTGTTATGTTATGTTATGTTATGTAATCCAGTTTCTATTGAATCCAAAACTTGATTTCATCCATCCAGCTTCTATTTACGGGGAAAATATTTCGATCGATCCAACTTCAATTTTGAACACAGGAACGTTTTCATCAATCCCACTACCATTTAGGGAAACAATTTCTTTCATCAATCCAGCTTCCATTTTACAGTGACAACATCAAATAATTTAGCAACGTCAACTACGACTTTACCGCTAATCTTTTCATTAGAAATCTATAATTCCAAATCTTTTCATCTGTAATTACGCGGAATCATAATTCAGCACAGGTCAGCAGCTATGTCGTCAGGTGGAGAAAATCGATGGCTTGAACAATGCTCTAGAAATTCCTTCTCTATTTCAAGCATATCGTCACATATCCCACATCCAAAAGATTTTGACAAAGACGCCTTTGTTTTCATAAGAGATTTGAATTTGCCAATATACAGACATTCTCCATCTCTCTTTGGAAAAAGATCTGCTATTAAACAGGAAACCGGATGAACGTACGTTGAGTAGCGTTCACTTTGTTTCTCAAGAACGCCTGGACTATAATTAAATCCGATTAAATTATCAGACAAGTTATCTATTACTTCACTTCCATTTTAAGATCCTGTTGCGGTGTTCCTGCGTGGAGTTTAAACTGCTTCGCTGAAGAACTGCTCTTGGTATAAGGTTTATTGCACGAGTGTTGCTTCTCAGTTGCATGAGTTCTTCTGTGACTCTTTAGATGTCCAATATATGTGAATCCTTTATTACAATCCTCGCAGATGTATGGTTTAACTCCTGTGTGGGTCCTCATAAGCACCTTCAAGGTCTTTCCTCGAATAAATGATTCCTGACACAACTGGTACTGGTATGGTTTTTCACCAGCATGGGATCTCATATGCGTTTTCAGAGTACAACCTTGATTAAATGATTTGTGACACAACTGGCATTTGTATGGTTTTTCGCCAGTATGGATTCTCATGTGCGTTTTCAGAGTACCACATTGATTAAATGATTTCTGACATAACTTACAGCTGTATGGTTTTTCACCAGTATGGATTCTCATGTGCGTTTTCAGATGACCACCGTGAATAAATGATTTCTGACATAATTGGCACCTGTATGGTTTTTCACCAGTATGGGTTCTCATGTGCGTTTTCAGATGACCACTGAGATTAAATGATTTCTGACATAGCTGGCACCTGTATGGTTTTTCACCAGTATGGATTCTCATGTGCGTTTTCAGAGCACTACCTTGATTAAATGATTTCTGACATAACTTGCAGCTGTATGGTTTTTCACCAGTATGGATTCTCATGTGCGTTTTCAGATAATCACAGTGATTAAATGATTTCTGACATAGCTGGCACCTGTATGGCTTTTCACCAGTATGGGTACTCATGTGCGTTTTCAGATGAGCACTGAGATTAAATGGTTTCTGACATAGCTGGCATGTGTATGGTTTTTCACCAGTATGGTTTCTCATGTGCCTGTTCAGATGACAACGGTGATTAAATGATGTTTGACATAGCTGGCACCTGTATGGTTTTTCACCAGTATGGATTCTCATGTGCGTTTTCAGAGTACCACATTGATTAAATGATTTCTGACATAACTTACAGCTGTATGGTTTTTCACCAGTATGGATTCTCATGTGCGTTTTCAGATGACCACCGTGAATAAATGATTTCTGACATAGCTGGCACCTGTATGGTTTTTCACCAGTATGGATTCTCATGTGCGTTGTCAGATGAGCACTACCTTGACTAAATGATTTCTGACATAACTTGCAGCTGTATGGTTTTTCACCAGTATGGATTCTCATGTGCGTTTTCAGATAATCACCGTGATTAAATGATTTCTGACATACCTGGCACCTGTATGGCTTTTCACCAGTATGGATTCTCATGTGCGTTTTCAGATGAGCACCTTGATTAAATGATTTCTGACATAGCTGGCACCTGTATGGTTTTTCACCAGTATGGATTCTCATGTGCATTGATCAGAGCTGTTTGGTTTTTCTACCTTGATTAAATGATTTCTGACATAACTTGGCAGCTGTATGGTTTTTCACCAGTATGGATTCTCATGTGCCTATTCAGATGACAACGGTGATTAAATGATGTTTGACATAGCTCGCACCTGTATGGTTTTTCACCTGTATGGTTTTTCACCAGTATGGGTGCTCCAGTATGGATTCTCAAGTGCGTTTTCAGAGTACTACTTTGATTAAATGATTTCTTACATAACTTGCAGCTGTATGGTTTGTCACCAGTATGGATTCTCATGTGCGTTTTCAGATGACCACCGTGATTAAATGATTTCTGACATAGCTGGCACCTGTATGGTTTTTCACCAGTATGGATTCTCATGTGAGCTTTCAGAGCACTACCTTGATCAACTGATTTCTGACTTAACTTGCAGCTGTATGGTTTTTCACGAGTATGTATTCTCATGTGCGTTTTCAGAGCACTACCCTGATTAAATGATTTCTGACATAACTTGCAGCTGTATGGTTTTTCACCAGTATGGATTCTCATGTGCGTTTTCAGATGAGCACCTTGATTAAATGATTTCTGACATAGCTGGCATCTGTATGGTTTTTCACCAGTATGGATTCTCATGTGCCTTTTCAGATGACCACGGTGATTAAATGATTTCTGACATAGCTGGCACCTGTATGGTTTTTCACCAGTATGGGTTCTCATGTGCGTTTTCAGAGTACTACTTTGATTAAATGATTTCTGACATAACTTGCAGCTGTATGGTTTTTCACCAGTATGGATTCTCATGTGCGTTTTCAGATAATCACCATGATTAAATGATTTCTGACATAGCTGGCACCTGTATGGCTTTTCACCAGTATGGGTACTCATGTGCCTTTTCAGTGTACTACCTTGATTAAATGATTTCTGACATAGCTGGCATCTGTATTGTTTTTCGCCCGTATGGGTTTTCGTATTCTCCATCAGGATAATCACTTAATTGTTACTTTCAACGTTCTTTGCCAGTATCGGTTCTTTGATGAGCTGTGAGATGATCACATTGAGTATAGTTTCTGAAATTATTAACATCTGTTTGTGTTTTAAGTGATTCGTCTATCACAAGATTCTAGACAAAGTCGGGATCTGTATATGACTTTTTCCAAGGATGAGTTTTGGTATGCAGTTCAAAGCAATTTCCTCTGTAAAAAGTTTCTGCATTAAGCTTGTCAGAGCCTTTTCAACAGCAGCAGTGTCCAGTTTCGCACATTACAGATTACTTCATTTTAAGTTCGCCTTTCAAATGCTTACAAAATGAGTTCATGTGTCATGTATCAGTAGTAGTTCTTTTTGAGTAAAATTAGAAATAATTCACAGAAAAAAACTTAATGACGAAATAGTGAAGCTATTCATCCGCTGCATAATAGCACGCGTTTATGCTATTATTCGAGATAAACTTAGTGAATAATAATTATAATATAATAGTTGACAATAGCGAAAGTTGGTGTAAAACAAATCCACTGTAATATTATTAAGATGAAAGCCGTGTTCTACAACTATATTTTGAAGTTCTCAAAGGAACGTTGCTTGTCATTTTCATACACTTGCTAAAAATAACAATAACACGTAAATATTTAACATGTTTGTAGAACATAATTCAATCGCAACTCAATACAGTGGAATGACTGTTCATTCATATTACACTTAAACATCACCATGTACACTAAAGCATCACAATATCACTCCTGTTCTTAAATCACTCCACTGGTTGAAAATCATTGAGCGCATTCACTTCAAGGTCTTATCGATAACCTACAACTGAATGCAATACTACCGGTCAAAATACCTTCGCAATACTAGTCGATTCATCTCCGTCTACCCATTCGTTCTCATATGTCACTCTGTCCCATTCCCATTCGCCTCAATTTCTCCAACCGCTCCATATCCCACACTGCACCTTGACTCCAGAACAAACACCCTCTGAATTCGGTATATTCTCAGTTCCTCCAAGAAAACTCCCACTCACTCATCGTCACCTGCCTCAGGCTACTCTACACCTCATGCCACAGGTTTTCCAAATTGTAGTCTCAGAAAGCATACCCTGATCCATCCGATCCTCAGCCTTCCAAGCTTTCTCGTCCTCAATTAAACCCGCATAACAGTTGTTCAAAGGACAGTTTCCTTGCGATGGGCATTAATAAGTTATCATTATGCAGTACAAGGCCTATAAACAGTGACTCGCGACACTGTAAAATTCGTCAACTTCAAAAATTAATTTACATGGAAATGAGCTGAACACCCTCCTGTATTTTTCACCAATGACAGTTCTAGGTGTCCATAATATATGTGCCAATTTTCGTGAAAATCATTAATAAGAGTTTTCACTTTTTGGCAATCCCTAAACAGCACCTTGACGATCATCGCAAGGAAAATGCCTTTGGAAATCACAGACATAATTAAACCAATCAGGCAATGACTATGTCTCAAGAGCACCCATGTACCTCAATATAAAACCAGTGTACGTATTGCTATATATCATTCCTGCCTGCTGATATGATATCTGAAACTTGAACGAAAATTGGCTCCTGTGCAATATTTAAAAATTTATAGATTAAAAACCACAAGTAACATCAGTCAGATTCTTTCATATTGGAAAAGAGCACAACAAGATGATTATATGCACAAAATGTCAGCCCTCTAGCTCATGAATCCAATCAGGCAATGACTGTCTCAATTCGGTATATCCTCAGTTCCTCCAAGAAAACTCCCACTCACTCATCGTAACCTGCCTCAGGCTACTCTACACCTCATGCCTCATGCCATTCCTGACCAAGATATGACAGCCCAAACTCGGTGGATCATTTGCCGTTTTCTCGCGATACTATTTGTTTATTAACTTCAAAAATTAATATTTCGGTCAAATTTTGAGATATTCTGGAAAAAGTTTAACTGTTATTCCTAGTTTTGCATGTAGTTTATGTACAAACATTTTCGGAAAAATCAAAAGGGGTGTGGTGTACACCTCTGGTTGACTTGACGTGGAATGACCCAGGTGTCATTTACCAGTGGATCACTGTTACTTGATTCTAACTGGAATAAACAAAACCAATCTACAGAAGCTCCAGAGTTTTGGCTCTCTTTGTTGGTCAGAGCCAGAGTTAAAACATCAATATAATTATAAACATAAAACCCTTGTAAAAATCGCTGCATTGGTTTCCTGTTCTTCAGAGCATTTCTTTCGACTTGGGTGTCATGGTCTAATAAACACTTTACTCTGGCCAAACACATAATTTAAAATCAGGCCTTGTTCTTATCGCTATCCAACAACGTCATCATAAATATTGCTATTCTGATCAAATCTAAAACTACAACTGCATGAGCTACGTGGATGAGCGTTTTCAGTTGCTGGACCTATATTTGTCAATTCCCTCTGCATAAACTAATAATTCACTACAATAGTAAGATATAGAAAGTAAAAGAAAAAACTGAAATTAAAATTCTTGTAATTTAAAAAAAATTGTTCAGTAAGAAAACAAGAGAATCTGATATAATTTTCCTTCTCATAATTGATAGCCACATATGGTTGGAAAAAGTATCAAACAGATCTGGGATCTCATGTTGTCTAGAACACTTTGATTTTATATCAAATAACTGAAATTTACTGCTGCATTGAGTAAATGAAGACCTCCCCACTTCTTGAGTTGATTTTACATCTTTTAAAAATAAAATGCTGAGACACAATGCACATTTTACAATTCACTAGATGAATCCAACACCGCTTATATTATGCATGTACCAAGTCACAAGCAACAACCAATGGTAACACCTGGCAGGCATCATCTGGAGGTTGAAAGAATCGTGCAACAGTCTAGAACTCTAACATGTTGCGGAAATACACTGCAGCTCCACTTAAAACATGCAGCTCCACTTAAAACACTGCAGCTCCACTTAATACACTGCAGCTCCACTTAAAACACTGCAGCTCCACTTAAAACACTGCAGCTCCACTTAAAACGCTGCAGCTCCACTTAAAACACTGCAGCTCCACTTAAAACGCTGCAGCTCCACTATTTCAGTTAAATATGGATTAGACCTATCACTTTTGTTCTCAAAGTTTCATACACTATTACTAGCAGATTATTTGCATGTTTCATTCAACTGACATGTTAAAGCAATGCTTTGGTCATAATTTAAAATAATTTTCTCTCTACATAAATAATTCATAATTTTATTATTGAATTGAACGTATCCTTTATTTTAGCGTATTAAATTATTTCTATTACTTGGCTGTGTAAATGGAAACACATGAAAATAATTCGTTGTGTAAATAGAAGTTGGATTGATGAAAGGAATTCTTTGTGCAAATAGAAGTTGGATTGGTGAAAAGAATCGCTACCATAAATAGAAGTCGGTTTGGTGAACAGAATTTATGCGTTAAAAGGGAAGTTGGAAAGAATGTTTTAGTTCAAATGAATTTGGATTGATGAAATCTAGTTTTGCATTGAAAAGGACGTTGCATTGATGAAAATAGTGGACTGTGAAACTAGAAGTTAGACTGATGAAATAATACTTGTGTAAATAGAAGAACTTTGGATTGATGACAGTAATCATAAAAATCATTGAAATAATTAAATACGCTATTATTTTTTCATTTTAAGAAACAAGAACAGAATATGCTAAAATGCAGGATTACCTGTAGAACTAACGGTAAATTAGTTCTAAAGGTTTAATTGACTGACATCACATTACTTATTTAGGTCAGGCATTTCAGCGTATTCAATTGTGGCCATTGCATGGGTTTCAACGCTGGTCAAACACAAGTTGCACTGATGAAAAGAAATCTTGCTAAATGGAAGTCGGATTGATGAAAGTAATCTTTCTGAAACAGAAGTTGGCCTGATGAAAAGAATCTTGATTAAACAGAAGCTGGATTCATAGAAAATAATTATTAATTAAATAAAAGTTGTATTGATAAAAATAATTCCTGATTAAAAAGAAGCTGAATTGAAACGTCTTTTTGCCTAATGGAAGCAGAATCGATTGGAAGGATTCTCGTCAAAGTAGAAGTTGGATTGATGACAAATGATAATGCTACAACGGGCAAAACAATCAAGACGCTGACATAACCTCTTTACCTTATTTACGCTTGCAGACCAACAAGTTTTAAATAACAAGTTACAAAGAAAGATGCATGAAAAAGCACTGCGTCTAACGACATCTAGTGGTCTGATGTTCGTCCCGATGACTTTCCAGCCATCGTTTAAGCGGGAAATAAACATAAAGATCAAACCACAATAATTATATAAGCAACTCTCTCATTGACTCAGCTGCCATTTAATAAATGTGTGTTAGTCCACTAAATTACATGCACAGAGTCATAGAATCTAACCAGGTTTCGCATTAAAGTCGAATTTCTTCATATTCTGATTTAACTGTCATCAGCACAAAATGGCGTTGATTAAATTGTTTGCTTACAATTAGAAGTAAGGCGAAGTTTTAGAAAGTATATCCTGACATCTAGCGAATGCATTTTAACTTGCTGCCGGAAAACAGATTTCTAGGTTTATATAAATTACCAAAAAGTCATATTTGTGAAATTGCTATTTGTCACATTTACATAATACTGTCTTAAAGTGACTCGACTGCTTGAGAGCTGGCTCATCATAGCGCATCAACGTAATATGCAATATCTCTACGCCGAATAAACAAATCGTAATATCGTTAACTAATCTAATTGACACATCAATGTTAACCCTAGGGCTACCAAGCTTTTTTGTAACACTGGCTACCAAGGGGGGTGGTTACCACCCCCCACCTGGATTTCGTGTTTGGTTTCACATATCATAACTTGTAATATAGCAATGGATTCAGCATTCATTTCTGCACAGAATGGTATATTTAGTTGTACATTATGTGAATGCACCTCGAAATTACATCACTTTTACCAATGGAACCCATTAATTAGCAATATTTTATATTATTGCGTACATTTTGTACTTTTTGGATAAGCAAATATAAGGTTTTGTGTGTTTTGAAACTGATCTATGTATAAAAGATACACACAATCATCCCTACACATGTGTATATAGTATAAATGTACATCCATACATATATATCCATACATATATATCCATACATATATTGTATTGTATTTGAACACTTGTTATAGCGCCTCAACCAGATTTCCCATTCAGAGGGAAATATATCGGTTTACCGTGTAATGCTGTATTCAGCCATTTTCACACAGATTACGCGTATTATTATTTATTTTGATCACTTCCGGTATTCAAAAGACAAAGATGTAGGTATGCAAATGAAGCCCTACATTCCCTCTAAAGAATGGTATCTTTGTTTCTCTTCCAGGAAGACAAATGAATACGCTACAGACAACAAACTAAGAGGGGAGTGCTTCCATTCAGCCATTTTTCACGCATATTACGCGTATTATTATTTTATTTTGATCACTTCCGGTTTTCATAAGACAAAGATATAGGTATGCAAATGAAGCTCTGAATTCCCTCTAAAGAATGGTATAATTATTTATCTTCTCGGAAGAATAGTCAATAAGCTATAGTCGAAAAACGAAGGGGGTGGTATCCACCCACCTCTGGTGCCTCAGGTATATCAGGTATAACTTTTGAATGGCGTGGGCTACCACCATGATGTTTACCTCAAAATGTGCGCCAATGAATCTGCTACAGCTGCCTAAAATGGAAAAATTATATTCCATATGGAAAAAAATTATGCATAAAAACGTAGGGGGGTGGCAACCACCCCCCCCCCTTGGTAGCCCGAGGGTTAATTATACATTGTCGTAACGAAGATGAATTAACTTCGCCCCCTACGTTACTCCAGTGACCTACAAAGAATGGTACTATAGCGATTAGTAGTAGTTTCAGTTTAACGACACTGTGTGGCAACAAAGATTATTAGCGCCACCCTCCTCCTTTAACTGGTACTGTCAGAGTAAAATCAGTGGCGGAGTTAATAAACGAAACTCGGATCGGAACAACAACACGCCTAAACGCAAAACCAAAGCACTCCATCAAACGGTTGCAGTAGGCCTATTATAGGTTGACGCTTAGCGGCTGAACTGTTGCGTTTCCCGCTAATTAAGATTTGTTTAACACTAGAATTACCGAGAAATCGAACTTCCTAGAAGCACCAAGGGGGTCATTTTGACCCCAAATAATTTATCATGCAAAGTCAATTGGAAATTCAATGAAATTGACTATCAACTTTATTAACATAAATTACATGAGCATAAACAAGTGTAATAAGTAAGTTGGAATGGAATAATAGGAGATCCTCTCCTCTCACCAGATCTCCTATCCTCTCGCCAGATCTCATCCGCTCTCACTAAATCTACTATCCACTCACCAGATCTCCTATCCTCTCACCAAAATAATATCCTATCCTCTCACCAGATCTCACCCTATCTTCTCACCAAATCTCTTATCCTCTCACCAGATCTCTCCTCTCACCAGATCTTCTCTCCTCTCGACAGATCTTCTATCTTCTCATCAGATCTCCTCTCCTTTCACCAGTAACTCTCCTATCTTATCACCAGATCTCCTATCCTCTGACCAGATCTCCTCTTCTCTGACCAGATATTCCTTCCTCTCACCAGATCTTCTTTACTCTTTCCAAATATCGTCTTCTCTCACCAGATCTCTCTCCCTCTCACCAGATCTACTCTGCTCTCACCAGATCTCTCTCACTCACCATATCTCCTCTCCCCTCACCAGAGATATCCTCTCACCAAGTCATCCTTCTTCTCCCAGATCGCCTATCCTCTCACTTGATCTCCTCTCACCAGATCTACTACCCTCTCACCTGATCTCCTATCCTTTCACTAGATCTCTCCTCTGACTACATCTTCTTTCTCCCACTAGATATCCTCTCCTCTCACCAGATATCCTCTTCTCTCGCCAGATATCCTCTTCTCTAACCAGATCTGTTCTTTTCTCACCAGATCTCCTCTCACAAGATCTCCTTTCCTCTAACCAGATCTCCGCTCCTCTCATCAAATCATCTTTCTCGCCAGATCTCCTATCCTCTCACTTGATCTCCTCTCCTCTCTCGCCAGATCTACTATCCTCTGGCCAGATATCTCCTCTGACCAGATCTACTTTCCTCTCACCAGATCGCCCATCCTCTCATCAGATCTCCTATCCTCTCACCAGATCTCCTATTATCTCATCTGATCATCTCTCCTCTGACCAGATCTTCTTTCCTTTCATCAGATCGCCTCTTCTCTCACCAAATCTCTTCTTCTCTCACCAGATCTTATCCTATACTCTCACCAGATCTCCTCTCCTCTTACCAGATCTCCTCTCTTCTCACATTTATTACGTAATTAGCTTTGATATATAATATTATTGAATAAAAAAAAACCAGAAATGCGTAAGCCTGATATGCAAGTACTGATACAGGGGTCAGATTGACCCCTTGGTGCTTAAAGGTAGAACAGCAAAAATCTCCGAAATTGTGAATCCCCGAGTTCAAATTTTGGGCAGAGGGTATACCCTACGACGTTAGAAAAAGTCATGAAATTACAGGACTCTGGCTATATCTGGGGCGGAGGTGCGTTCCGCTAAAAATCAAAAGGGGTCAGATTGACCCCTTCGGTGCTTCTAGTGTTAATTATACGCGTTTCTAGGATTAAATAAAACAAAAGCAGAAGCCTTGCACAGGCTATTATACTATGGATGCTATTGTTCTGTCTTATTTCCCTTTTGACAGGATTGTTTATTACAACCAGCAGCGTAACTATGCACATTGTTGGTGACGTCATTTAGACCTAATTCCATGTTCTTCATAAGGTCAAGTAAACTGTCCACTATCGGTTTGCTTTGTACTCTATCGGTTTTTCTTGTACTCTATCGGTTTGGCTTGTACTCTATCGGTTTGCCTCGTACACTATCGGTTTGGCTTGTACTCTATCGGTTTGGCTTGTGCTCTATCGGTTTAAATTGTACTCTATCGGTTTGGAATGTAGTCTGTCGGCTTGGCTTGAAGTCTATCGGTTTGGCTTGTACTCTATCGGTTTGGCTTGTACACTATCATTTTGGCTTGCAGTCTATCGGTTTGGCTTCTACTCTATCGGTTTGGCTTGTACTCTGACCCCGACTCCCCCATACCCCTAGTCGTTAGGTGCTTCTTGCCTTCGGCAATCGCGGCTGAGTGCTTTCCGCACTCGCAGTCCCCCCACTCGAACGTTCTAGTAGGTCCCTCCCCCAACAAATCGCTGACCCTGCTGCCGATAAAATAAAGGGTCAGGCTTAAAACCGCTAAACACGAGTCTATCAGAATTCAGTGCAGAATGTTGCTGTATAATTTTCCTCTAAAACTTTACTTATCTCACTTTTAAAATTCGACTAAGGCTCGCGGTAGAAGCTTAGGAGGACATTTCAACTTTAATGCTGCAAATGCGAGTGGTGGTCTTCTAAAACCTAAAATCTCAGTTTATTCGTATAGGCTAATAAAGTGATCTTTTCACAGATCTAGATGGTTTAGGTATTTTTATATCGAAATCATCGGTGAAAAAATAATTTGAGGTAAATTAGAGCCCAAAATGTACTCCATTTAGCATCAAATTCTCAAAATTGCGTCGGCTTCAGACCCCGATGGGGGAGCTCACGACGCTCCCCCATACTCCTATGCGTCGTTAAGCGCGCTTTTGGCACTCGCAATAATTCCCCCAATCAGACATTCTAGTAGGTCCCCCAACTTCTGGACCGTGGTTGCGCCCCTGTTTGCAAGTAGGCCTAACTGTAGCGATAGGGCCAAACTAAATTCTTGGCAATTTTCTTCTAATCCTCTTTAACTTCTTCCTGAAAACTGATACACGGGTGGCCGTCTAACAAGATGCTAGATCGCAAGAAAATAATGCTAATTAGGCGGTAAAAACATGGATGCGAATGATTTTCATTTAATAATCACTGTTAATTACTAAAACAATTTCATTGCAATTTGCAAATGAATTCGTTCGTTCGTTCGTTCATTCATTCCGCTGCGAATCGATGATTAGTGCCTCTGAGGAGTATTTCTTTGAGTGGCGCTATATAAATTTACAATTACGATGACGTCTTCGGATCGGCAGCCAATCAAAATCCGTCTCAATTTTCCAGTTGTTTTTTACCGTATTATTAGCATTATTCGGATAATAAATTTTTAATGTATTTAATTCGCTCCGTTTTATAATATTATACCGTCTAGGAATATTGACGATACGGTGAGTAGTCACAAACCAACGTCTGATTAAAGTTTTATACTATACTCGATGGTTTCCGGAGAGTCTGAGCAATTAAACCGCGGCTGTAGCGTGTCTTGTTGGATGTGAATGCCTATAGGCCTACTGAATTTATTAGGCGCACGATTTGTAGGTTGTGCTTAGGCTTTGCATAAAATTCAGTAGGTAAATTCGTATTTAGGGTGATTAACATAGATATTGGATGCCCAAGCGACGGTAGCCTAATGTAATGTAAATCTTCGAGATTGCTCAGGGTCGCAGCAGCTGTTTCAGAAGATTCTCTTTTCGGGCAAGCTTATAGTATCGGGGGCTGAAGGATTATTGTGCGTTAGTTTATAATGGCGTCGTGAGTGTCCGTTAGGATCAGGTTAGGCGTCGCGAGGGTCGGTTATATGGTAAGGGTTAGGGTTAACATAACATAACAAGGTTTATAGTGGCTCAGAAGACTTGCATCTGTGTCAGAGCCACTCTCTCAAGTCTTATCCAATGCATCTTGACCTAGTATCCAATCTTAGTGAGCCTCTTCTTGAATTCCATCACCGAGTCCGCAGCAACAATTTCCTCCTCCAACTTGTTCCAACTGTTAACTACTCTTGCACTGAAGAATCTTTGCATTATTCTACCAGCTGTTTCTTTATTAATCTTGTATCTGTGTCCTCGAGTTCTCTTATCAACTGAGAATTTAAATAGCCTCTGTGCTGGTATCTTGTCTCTTCCTGTCACTATCTTGAATGTCTCTATTAAGTCTCCTCTATTTCTCCTTTTCTCTAATGTTGTCAGCTTGCATCTCCTCAGTCTTTCTTCATATGCCAGGTTGCCGAATCCCTTTATCATCTTCGTTGCTCTCCTTTGTATTTTCTCTAGTTTTTCTACATCCTGTCTCAGGTAAGGACACCACACTTGCACACAGTACTCCAAATTAGGCCTGACCAGTGATTTGTACAATTCGAGCATTATTTCCTTTTCCTGCTGAATTGCCGCAAGCAATACGTAACTGAACGAAGTACAATTTGATNGTGCAGTGCTCAATGTCTCTGCCAAACAGTTGACCCCAATTATTGAGATCGATTTGGTTCTAGTTATGGCGTTTTTATGCGAAATCCCCCCAAAAAACTTAACTTTTTTGACCATTTCCAGTGGAAAACCCCCTGAAAACTTAAAACTCCTCTGAAATTTTTATTCTGGCTATATCCCTGTTATTGCATTGAATTTTGTGTTTATATTATGATTATGATGAGATTGTTGTTGACAAATCAAACATAATACAGTTCTCAGTTCTAATCTGTCACATGCATTGCTGTAATTGGATAAACCCAACAGGAACAAGAATGTTCTGCTATCAGGTTGCCCTAATTACATCTATGAATGCAGATTACAAATGAACAAATTAAAATGTAAATTACAATCAAAATTTGCATTGCAAATTACAATATAAAGTACAATGTACAAATTACATCTTAGATTGTGCCATTCTACTCAATCGAAGCTACAGTATCCAACTCAATGTCTGACTGGGACAATTTTTGTGGCCTTTCCTTTTAGAAGATTTTTGTATTTATGTATAAATAATTCCTTTCTTCCCAGGCATCATGTGCACTGAAACCAGAGGAGCCCATATGCCATGGCACACAGGCACAATGACCACCCACTACTGATCCAACTATAGTTAAACGCTATTTGATTTGATTTCAAGTGAAATTAGGTGGATTAGAAATGAGCCATGTTGGCCACTGTGTTGTGAGCTCTCAGTTGAAGAGATGCACTCTGTTTGCTATAGTATTGAAAGGTAAACACAGTCAAAGGAAAGGGACAATAAATTGTACCTGGCAACTGGGCTTACTAAAAGGTCATTTAGCATAGATGGGATGCACATTAGTCTAACATGCTGGGCTGTCAATGAATAGGTTGACAAACACCTTCATAGAATTTTTTAGTATAGACTGCACCCTAGCCAAGTGGATTATGATCAGTATTTTGACCTGTGTACCCTAGTCAACTGGGCTATGGTGAGTACTTTGTGCACTGTCGGTGGGAAGATAGAGGCCAAGAGAAGACTGAACACCTGCCCTTTATATGCCAGGGCTGAGAAAAATAGTCTATTATAACACTTCATACCCACTGTTGCTTGGCACCATCTTTTGATGATTGGCCCTTAGATAGTGGTGCCAGATAATGGCATGATAACTAAATAAAAATAAATAATAAACAATTTAATTAACATTGGCTAAAAATTAGATAGACTATTAGGCTAAGTAGACGTTGTTAAACTTTTGCTTTGCTAATTATTCAAAACAAGTTGAGCTTCGTTTTACAGGGACTGTAGTTATTAATTGCATTAATTAATTGTGCTTTTTGAAAGTCACCTTAGCAATTATTTGTAAGAGCAATTATCAGGTATATGACTTGTTGATATTCAACTTATCAAAACACGTGCTGCAGTAACATTCGCTTCGACCCATCTGTGCTACTAATGATGTGCTAAACCAGTTACAACCTTGTATTGTATTGTATTGTATTTTCGTTTATTTTATAACTTGCTGTCAAGACGCAACAAGTAACATCAATGCATGATTATGCAGTTATCATAATGTGCTTATCTGTTATGGGGATAATCTATTGTTAATAATGTCAGCTTCACATGGGCATCAATCATAGGATTCAGACCTTGTTTATGTAATGGATTATGAGTTGGACTATGAGTTATCTTTATCCCCTCCAGGGCAGAAATTTAGTTCGAGGTTTCTGCTCCACCTGCATCCCCTATAGACAACTCTGCTATAATGAGTACACTGACTGTACACCGTCGGTGGGTAGATGAGACGGCAATGGAGAGGACTGGCGACCGCCCTCATATGCAGAGGCTAAGAAAATGAAGTCACTAACGCTTCATAGCTATGTCTACTTCATGACTAGCTAAAGGGACCACTCTTCTTTTCTATCATGATAATGGAGCTACAGAAGTAGATTATGATAATAGTAAGTTAGTAATACATTGTTTTGTATTCTTAATTTTAGTGTATATTTATAGCACTATTTATAGCATTGTCTTAAAGATTACACTGTATTTGTAATGTGTATACTGTGGCAATGTATTCTACTTTGCTTCATTGTGCTTCACTTTAAAGTTCTCTATTGCATTGCAGGTTAAATTTAAAATTGGAACTTCTTTTGCTGCAGGTTGACGCAAAAGTAGCGTTCATTATCAGCACTGTTGCTTGCGACGCCTAAGTGGAGAGGATGGTCGGAAACACTGGTAGTATTTGTCTGGTGACAGTCGCCTGCATAGTAGTGTCTGGTGAGAAAATTACTCTTTAGGAAATGAACAGTGTTCAGTAGTGTGATGAGTATGGTAGGCATTCTGTAGAGTAATTTGGTAGTAAAAGTTCTGTAGAGTAGTTTGGTAGTTATCCTGTTAAAATAGTTTGGTGGTAATTCTATAGAGTATGTGTGGTAGTTATTTTGTTTAACTTTGTTATACTATATAGTTTGGTAGTAATTCTATGCAGTAGTTTGGTAGTAATTCTATGCAGTAGTTTGGTAGTAATTCTATGCAGTTGTTTGGTAATAATGCTACGGAGTAGTTTGGTAGTAATTCTGTAGCATTCTTGACTGTCTGAGATTGGGCGTTTCAACCCAGCCAGGGCCGAAATTTTTTAGATTTCTGCTCCACCTGCTCGCTCTAGACAACTCATATGTAATAAGTACAATAACCATACACTGTCAAAGGGAAGATGAGACGGTGAGGGAGAGGACTGGCCACCCACACTCATATGCCAAGACTGAGAAAATGAAAGCGCCAGCACTTCATACTCGCGACTGCCTCTGCTTAAGGAAAGTGTTGCATTATTTTCTTTCATTTTCATCCCTGACTTTCTCTTTCCAGCATATGCACTTTCTCCAGTATTTATACACATTTCATAATTGCCCAAAATGATATCCTGTGCCTTAATTAGCGCCAGCATGTATTACAATATGTGCTCGTCGATAGACTACTGGCTTAAAGCATGTGATGTGAAGATGCATCAGCTGAAAACCAGTTACCATCCAATCTCTTAATTATGGATGGGTCATATTCTGAAAACTGTTCCTAGTTAGCGCCTTGATATTTGCGGATATTGGGAATATACCGTTTGTTGACGAAGGAAGCATTGGTATAAATAAACAATTCTTTCACCAAATGTACCACAAGAATTCCACAAAGTTTATATTTAATACCAGCCGACCCATGGTTGCTCAAATATCAATATTTTCATACTGTCAGGATTAACAAAGCGCCATTTTCAAGCTTTGTTGAGCTTAAGGATACTGGGTCGAACTGCCAAGTTTTACTATGGCTAGAATCTAATCATTAGGGCAGTCCCTAATTCACGGTCAAAAAGTGAAAAAATCACGGCATACTTTTGCAAAAATCAAAAAATTCACGGCACCGTGCAAAAAAATTCACGGCACCGAAAAAAAAATTTCCGATGACTTTTTTTGGTCGTCGGCGCCATTTCACGGCAAACGGCAAAATTCACGGCAAACGGCGAAATTCACGGTTTCCGTGATCTCCGTGAATTCGTGATTTAGGGACTGCCCTACTAATCATAGGGATCATAATCTGCTGGAAATTTGATAGCTCTGTCTAACATATTTCCTGAGTGTTAACAATTGAAAACGCCCCGGAATTAAGCTGTTGGCTAGCTGTTGCTACACCACCAGTATAAAACTGGACATTCTTCAACATCAGCGAATATCACGAACTGATATTTTGCATGGCTTTCTAAGTCCTGTTGATTTACCGGCTGACCTGATAATATCATGAAATTCTGAGATAATGTATTGTGGACCAATGGTTGATTTGACATGGTTTCTGTGCAACTGATAATTATGCAAACAATGTCAATACACGGAACCTCTGTAATCATTTACAATATTATAGTATACAATACAACTGTATTTTTGTATTGCCAAAGTTCAGAAATGCACATGACCATACGACACAACATTGTGAGTGAAGGACTTGCTCAAGGTCCCAGCACAGTTATTAACTACCTGAATAGAAGCTCGGACCCGTACTGTCCGTGTTACAGGCCAAGCGCTCTAACCAATCGGCCACCTTGCCACACATACACTCATTGAAGTGTAAATCACAAAATGATTAGTTGTTGAGAAAATCTGTTGACCATCTTTAAAACTGCACATTATAGATAATGTGAAAATAGATTTATTTAGTGATTTTTGATTCTTAAAAAAATTTGGGATTGATCTTGATTTTTTGATTAATTATGATATCATTTTAACTTTCTTTATGTGTTAATAACAAAAGTTACCTTTCCACCTTGATATCTGAACAACCATGTACACTTGTATTATAACCTAAGTACTTGTACTCATATTTGTGACCAAAGTACTTGTACACTTGAAACCTACTTACTTGAAACGTTTGTTGTTGCTGTGGTCGGCCCATCCTCCTGGAATAAATTGTCTAATAACCTGAGACATGAACTCCCCTCTTTGTCTCTTTTCCTCAAACACTTGAAGACCATTTTGTTCGATTGCAGTTTCATTGTGTTAGGTCGGGAGCACCTGTGATTAGTCTCTCTTGAAGTGGTGCTTATAAATATGGAATTACCAATGTTGCAATCTTTATTTAAGCACATTCGGTAAAGTGTAATACTGATAATTGTTCTGTGTGGTATCAGTGTTTGCAGAACTTGTTATAAAACCTAAAGATGCTGAGTCAGTCGTGACAGGGACTGCTTACTTCAACTGTTCAACGACGGATCCATCCAAGGAGATCCACTGGTTCCACTACATTCTTGAGACGGGGGAGAAAAACCTGGTCTATGGCTTTGATCAGATTCGTGATGCCAATTATCACGGAAGATTTTCCGTTAGCAAGAACGTTGCCACTGGAGAGTTCAATCTGGCGATCATCGCCATCCTGGCAAAAGATGCTGGAACCTACGAATGCCAAGACGAGGTTGGAAATGGGAACAAAAGCCAGGCACAATTGATTGTTCTTGGTAAGACAATTCTCTATACATCTGGCTTTTGTACACGTTTTGGGATCTTACGTTTGTTTATGTATGGATGAATTATGCATGTATTTATGTATCTTTTGCCTTGAGTTACTAGCCCTCTCTCCTTCCCAGTTCCGTAGACGTCTTAAGACTTTCTTGTTCTCTGATGCAGGCACTGACGCAGGTCGAGAGTGCTGCTGATTTTTGAGCGGCGCTATATAAATGTTCAATTACAATTATGTACTTATTTATGTATGTTTGCATGTAATTATATGTATGCATGTAGGTGTGCATGTATGTATTAGTTTATGTATGCGTGAGATTATATATGTATGTATGCTTGTTTATGTACACGTCTTGAAGGTACTCGTCTTCCTGGTACACATCTTGTCTTTGGCCGGCGTTCATTCACAGTTGCCAGTCGCTCCATCTGGAACTCTCTACCTCCTCATGTTCGCAACTCTCTTAGCGAGACTGTATTTGCTCCAAACTGAAAACTTACCACTTCCAGTCTATTTATGGCTCTTAAGTGTTGCCCGGCTTCAATGTGCACTTCTGAATGTTGTAAGGAGGACATTATCAAATTACAGTTGTATTGTATAGTTGTATTGTTTGTATGCATTCGTTCTTGCATAAATGGGTTTATATATGTGTGCATGTATGTATGTATGTGTGCATGTATGTATGTGTATATGTATGTATGTATGTATGCATCTGTAAATACAACTAATATAGTGCCTATTAATTCCGTCTAAAAAATTGCTGCTGATTGAAAGTTCACTGTAGAGAACTTTGTATGCTTGTATGTGTTATATGAAATCTAGTAACTGACTGACTGACTGAATGAATATTATGTGAACAGCTGAACTTATGCATTTGCACACTGGAAACTTGAAAGTCAATGATCCCTCTGTTTCTAGTGAATTTTAAGACAGCATCAAGACATCAGATTAAGAAATTGCTATTACAATATGGGGAGGGGTCATAGTTTAGTGGTAACATCACTGGCGTGAAGAGCAGTCGGTAGCAGGATTACTTCCCGCAACCTTCCCAAAAGTCCACTCAGCCCATCATTCGCAAGATGGTGCATTGGTAAAATGAGATGTAGGGCGTGATGGGCTCCTTGCATGGCTGTGTAATAACTTGTGATCATCCGTTCATACTGAATTGTAATCATCCTGCATACTTGTCAGTTTGAATTAATAAAGAATATATAATTATACTATTATTATTATTTTTATTATTATTATTATTATTATAAATGCATTTATTAAGTGTCAGTATCTAATGACCAAGCATCACTCGATGGTGCTAATCAATTTTTATGAGTGATGGTAACCATGTCAGGGTAGGACGTGTTGCAAACCGATTGCTCTGACCATTCGGCTACCGCATCCCTCTGTGAATTTGATTCTGATTTTTAGTATTATTTTTTTTCGATATTATTTTCCAGTATCATTTTCAGTATAATTTTTCAGTTTCATGTTTGAGTAATTACATGACCCTTTTATAATGTTTCTCATAGATTACGGTACATGAACATATTAATTTTCCCCCTTTTTTCTCATAGATTCAGCACCCAAATGTGAAAAGTCAGATGTGAAAGTCCTTGGAAAAAACACTTGTGGTATTGAACCAGACATCTTTCAGTTGACATGTACTGCAACTTTTCGAGGCAACATCGCTCCAGTCCTGCAGTGGAAAAAGGTGGGAGAGAGTACCCCGATTACACAAGGGGTGGCCGGGGTTCCGTCAGGTAATCGCGTCACCTACAATCTAACACTGAGTGGTGGTCAAGTCATCGATGGATCGTCCTACATTTGTCAGACAACGAGATCTTCATCAGCAGCACAGTACAGCTGCACTTCAGATGTCATCCAGATCTGGTGTATGTACCAAACGGATGTATAAACTGAAACTTATTTTGTGTAATTCCTGCTATGAAGGGCCTGCATTTCTTTGTGACCTTGCACGTGTTAAAATGCTTATAATAAATAATATCAGTGATAATAATATTAATTATTAAGTTGCCCAGGACTGAACGATGACTTATAATAATATTGAAAACAATAAATTTAATTAGTCTGTATATGAGTTTGTGGCCTGTAAGAAGAAATAATAATAATAATTTTAAAAACAACAACAATTGTAATGATAATAGTACAAATACTACTAATATTAATAATAACTCTTACAGTTATTATTACTATAGGTGTGGAGAAGAAATCATCTAAGTACACTGTATTCTGTCCACTTACTATTTTGTGCCCTTGACCTTCGAAACAAACTCTTGGCCAAGTAATGAACTGGGAGCTTTTCAACTGCTGTACTTGAGCACCATCTTGCAGTCATGATACGAACACGGTAGTTGATTGGTTAGAGCGCTCATCACCTTGCAACGCAGAGAGTATTAGTTCAAGACTCCTATAATAATAGGGGGCCCGATAGCGCATTGGATAACATCTGGCGCAGAGACCGAGAGGTACCGAGTTCGAGCCCCGTTGGGCGGATATGCTTTGTAGGCTGCTATTAGCGCCGTTGTATTGCAAGCTGTCTGTTCTGTTAGTAGTTAAGATTTCAATTGCATAACATGTAAATGTACAGCGCAGTGCGTTTGTCAGGCGCTTATTAAAGAAAAAAGATATTATTATTATTATTATTATTATTATGAAACAGTTGGGGACATTGATTGGGTCTTTACGTAATTTTGTAATTTTAAGTGCAACTAATAATTGTGCAGATAATACATGGGTTAAATGTGTCCAAACTATATAATAATAATTATAATAATAATTAGGGTTGCAGAAGTTAAAGTCTAGTTAATTGATTAATCTTTAATTAATTTTAACGATTAAATTTATTTTTAACAATTAGTCGAAGACCACTTGTTATGTATGTTATAGCCCTTGTGGTTGAAGGAAGATATTTGAACTGAAAAACGTAAACATGACTACCACTATTAACAAATAACTACTAAGTAAGTTCTATTAACTAGCAGAAAATATTAATAATACCATTAAAAGATAAACAATGAATAATGTTAATTTTGTATTTGTCATTACTTATTGGGGAATACATTTAATGTAAGGCTGTGGAAGTTAACAATTAATTAATTATTAATTCTTAAATAGTTAACTGTTACAAAAAATGTGATCATTAACAGCCCTAATAATAATAATAATAATAATAATAATAATAATAATAACATTTTATTATTGTTATTATTATTATTATTATCATGTCTAAGTTCATTGATTAACTTATGAATCCAATTTTCTTGTATCAGTCTAATGTTCAGTTAAACATACAAATCTCAACCTGAGTTTCTACATGAAATATAGGTATCTGGGAACTCCTTAAAACTATAGTTTCTCAGTTTGAAATAATCTTTTTTATACAGTTTTGTTGCTTTTAAACAGCACCACAGAACGACTTCTCAATAGTGGAGAAGAAATCGGGTGAAAGTGTTCAATGTCCAGCGGTGGTCGAGAACTCCTGCAGCTATGCGTGGGTACGCACAGACCAGAATGGTCAAGCAGTTGTTGCCACTGACCAGATGGTGAAGCTAGGCACCCGTGGGTTGTACAGATGCGAAGCTGACTGTAGGATCAGAACAAAGCCATGTAAATTAAACGCCAAGTTAGTCTATGTGGCTGAAGATACCTCAACGGCAGCACCACAGAGCACATGTAAGTATTGGATGTTGCATTTAGATACAGATGAGTTCTCATATTACAATTTCCATTGCCAATGGGTGTGCAACTGTGCATCTAAACAAGAGCGCTGACTCAATGATGGACGGACTGACTGAATGACTGACTCACTGACAGAATGACTAACTCATTGACTTACTAAGATGATCCTTCTAAAGCTAATTGTTAATTGCTGCACACCCAGACTTATGGTAATGGTATGCTCTTTATGTTAGTGTCGACAACTTTTAAAATGTCTTCACAAACACGAAACCAATCTTGATTTGTTGATGTCTTTTTAGCCGATACTTCATTCAAGGTTGCGTTCATCGTCGTGTTGATTCTGTTGGTCATCTTCATCATCCTGTTTCTCATCTTCCTTCTACGTTGGCGAAGTAAATTTCAATATTCGATTACTCTGAAACTTTTGATTCAATCTAATGACCTCTGTAGCACCATTACATCAAAGACACAACTTAACAGTCGTTCCTGTGAAATCACAATCAGAAATCATAATCCTAATGAAAATCTTAAAATGGACGAAATTTCCATCATCGAGGATATAGGCTTTAATGTGGTCGGTCCAACATTCTGGAATAGATTGCCTTGCACATATGATGGGAGCTCCTTGGTCTCTCTTTGCATTTATTCTTCAAGCGCCTGAAAGCCACTGCGTGATCCTGGATTTCTGTAGGTAATTTGGGAACACTGCTTATGAGTATCTGCTGAAGGGAAAACTAGGAAAATATTTTCACAAACACAAAAGCAATCTTGATTTGTTGATCTGTGTCCTGTTCAGTCACAATAACAAATAAATGAAGAACCTGAATATTTTTGACACTGAAACTGGTTCCTGCAATTCCTGATAATTATCATTGTCATTACACGGCGACTTTCCTCTTACGCTATCAGTGTAATTGATATTTTAATTATAATTGCAATAATTTAAATAGCATTGTCAACTTCTATGGTGACTCACAATGGCAGTTGTCAGCACAGTATATAATAAATAGAAAGAATTTCAGTTTCATTTTGAAGCAACTTTCGCCTTCTAGAAGCTGGAAGGGTGTTGTGCGCCTGTGGGCCAGCGACTCAGTAACCAACTTTAGTCTTAGTTGCTGGCACAAAAACATCAGCAGACTTTACTGTTATCATATCTTATTATTCAATTATCTTTTTATTATCATTACCATCGTTATTGTATCCTCATTTTCATCATCCTCAACGTTATAATCATATACTTGTTATTATCATTACTGCCTCCACCCCATCATTGCCCAAAAAGAATTGGCTATACGAGTTCATTTCTTTAGCATCGAATTTCCTGTAAGAAAATGGGACATTTTGTGCTGGTGTCTTGTGCAGAAGCTTAAGTGAAAGGAGCACCAAAAGTTCCCAAAACTTATCAGCCCCATTATCAAAGCCATTCTAATCGAAAATATAAAGAGACATTGAAATGATAGCAAGACCCAAGCTGATAAATTGGTAAGTAAGTTACAAAGATGAGAAACCGGAGCAGGACAACAGTGAAGTATCTGAGGTTGCTAATCGAAAGTGGAATAGCTTTGTTTTCTTCTTTTAGAAAAGAGAAGCAGACCTTCAGAGATCAGAGAATTGGAGCCAATCAATAGAGGAATTATTCCTCCAGGTAATTAAAGAGAGCAATCATTCTCTCTTGAGATCTTGAGAATCTTGAGCAACATAGGATTTTTCAGAGTCTCAGTTTTTCCTCAGCCAAATTTCATCATGTTCATTTAACACATGTCATCACTTCATTTGTAACATTTCATTACTACATATGTCTTGCTGGACTCTCCTAGATGTCCGCTGGATTCTGATGAGAATTCATACGGACTGAACTTTTGAACCTCCCTCCAATGTCTTTCAACAGCAGGGTTGTGGTAATGCTACTAGTGTAGTGCATAATTATGGCAGTAGGTCAGAATTTGATAAATTTTAATTTCATATAGTTGACCTTAAGTGCATTTATACTATGGGGTTATAGATTTACTATAGTAGTTTTAATTTCTTACAGGAAGCATTTATTATAACTAAGCAGTCTGTACAGTGAAATATGATTTTCATTTGCCATGTCTTTACTTTGGGCCAAAACATGTAATCTTAAACTAAATAAGAAAAAGACCTTTGAGATGGTGATCAGACGGCCGAGGAGGCGTGCATGGAATGACACCGTTCCGTATGTTACCCCGGGATTGACTAGGGTGTCGAGCCTGAATATCCTAGGGTTACATTTACAGAAGTTCTCAGCTTTGAGCTGAGAATAAATATCACCCGAATATACTGTAAGGCAAGACGACCAATTATGCCCTGCGCATTCTTGTTGCACATGCCTTACGGGTCTGCAGCTTTATGATGTAGTACGTGCAACAACAATGGCTCGTTTACTCTATGCTGCCCCAGCATGGTGGGGGTTTGCTGACAACTGAATAGAGCCGACTTCAGTCAGTAATAAGCAAGCTTATCCGCCTCCGGTACCTTCCTGAAGACTACCCAACATTTGAGCGACTTTGTCTTGAAGCTGACGCCCATCTTTTCTCTGTGGTCCTGATGAACCAGGGCCACGCACTGCATAGTTTACTTCCACCAAAAAAGCCCCAACAATATACCCAGCGACCACGATCGCAAGACCATTGTATACCTCTTGCAGATAATTTACAGCGCAAGACGTTTATTGTTAGAATGTTGTTCTCGTATTGACAGTTGATTGTTGTTAAGATGTATGTAAACCAGAGTGCGGATATGCTGGTAGTATATAATTTATTACATACAAGCCAATGGTTTGGCAAAATTTCTAATTCGTAATAACACTATTTGATGTCAACTGTACGTACACATGTATGTAAACCTTGTAAATGACTTTTAATAGGAACAAATTATATGGCTCTTTAAATCGGGTGATTTTTATTAGGAAAAACTTGATTACTTTAAAATATTTATATATTTAAATCAATCAACCCTATAACGTAGCCAGCCAGATAAATAAAATATGCTCAAGCTAACTGAAAATTTAATATTTACTACCACAATAATTAATAGTTTTTGTTTTTGCTAAGAGGTTGTTGCCGTTTTTGCCCAGAGGTTGTTGCCGGGATGGTTATTGCCATGGCAAAAACCGGTTATAACTGGTTGCTGGCAACAACTTACCAACCCTCAGTGATGACACTAGAGAATGTTATGGCTCAATTGAAGAAATGCCTGCCAACATAAGTGCTCATTCGGCAATTTTTGTTGAGGGTGGAAGACGGTGGCACGACAAAAGAGCGACCGACAAAAGAGCGCCGACAAAAGAGCGACCGACAAAAGAGCGCCGACAAAAGAGCGGCCGACAAAAGAGCGACCGACAAAAGAGCGACCGACATAAGAGCGATGTTGACGACCACATAGACCACACATTGTACTCCAATTTATTCATAAAATGCTATGAAGAAAAGAGAATTTAATACTAAATAAATGTCTGAATTTATTACTAATGCTGCTAATGCTACGAAAAGTCTAAAAACGTTCTCAAACTTCGTGTTGGTTAACACGAGTCAACTAAAAAACCAGCAACATCACCATGCATTTTTGGGAATCGACCTTCTCCATGACAACTTTCTTTAGTCACTGGAAGTCTTCACGTCCTTTTATAAGAAAAGTTGTATGCAGCGCTCAAACATTTCCGATAAGAGGGCTGAACAACAAAGGGCGTTTATTTTACTAAAACGTATATCAAAGGCCTAGTCATATCAGAGCCCGAATGAAACAATTTCGCACTTAAACCCGTTGAACTAATAGGTCGTAACATGCTAATTGTTTCCATTGGCCCTTGATAGCCCCCGTTAATAGATCACTTCGCTCTTATGTCGGTCGCTCTTTTGTCGGCACTCTTTTGTCGGCGCTCTTTTGTCCGGCGCTCTTTTGTCGGCGCTCTTTTGTCGGCGCTCTTTTGTCGGCGCTCTTTTGTCCGGCGCTCTTTTGTCGGCTCTTTTGTCGGCGCTCTTTTGTCCGGCGCTCTTTTGACGGCGTGCCGTGGAAGACTCGTGGCTAAGCAAATTGAAATTTGTGGCTGGATGTTGTTGAGGGAAAAGATCTATAAGGAGAAATGTATGTCAACTGGGAGAGTTTGAACCAGTGAGTGGAAACACTTTTGGGTAGGAGTGAGAAATGGGGAATCTGAACCTGTGATAGATCTGTCTGTAGAAGCGACATAATGGTGAAAATGTATTTTCATTGAGAAAATTGACCCATGTCAAATGGACCTATGTGCGGTAAAATATTTTGTGGAAATTTATCACCAATGCGAGAGAGTTATAACCAAGAAGTCCACCTGTCTTTTAGAAAATTTGATTATTGGTGATATAATAGTGCAGTCTTCCTGCACCTATTCAGGAGGCGAAAAGCCTTTATATTTTAAAAACTGTTTAGAATGTTTATAATGTACTTGATATGTAACTTTTAGTATTTGCACTGACAGTAGACAGTTTGTGTGAAGCATCCTAGAAGTAGCTTGCTACAGTGACGATGTTGTAGAAACCTGTTCAATCTTGAGGCTTTGCTTACGTTGGACCCTCCAGTTGGAACCAAGAATTGCGACTTGAGGTCTTCATTCTTTCTCTTTCTCTGTTCCAAAAGCGCCCACAGTTCATTGTATTTGTTCTTGATGCACTGAATTGAGTCGGGAGTGCCTCTGTATCACTTTTGGAATGTTCGATTACAAATAGAATCTGCTGGATTTTATTCCAGTTATACCTACCAACGTTGCCTACAGTCCGAATCCGACACGAGTGCATACAATCAAGACACAGGCAGCGGAAGCCAACGACAGATCAATCAAAGGAACTGCTATCCTGAACAACGAACTGTTTATCGTCAGCCAACTGGAGTCAGAAGTCGAGGTCTACGACTGCACGACGCTTGCCTTCCGCCGAAAATGGCTGTTGACCGACCTGATGGATCCGGATGATGCCGCTTCGTGCGTCCGCAACCGATGCATCTACATCAGTGATAACAAGGCAGCGGGAAAGGGAATTTTCAGGGTCGATGTGGATGGAAATATCATCAGTCAATGGCCGATAGGAGAGGAGAGCGGTCGACTGAGTGTTACGAATCAGGCGACTGTTATTTTAAGTTTGCACGATAGTAGTAGATTGGTGGAGTATTCAGCGGATGGACTTTTGATACGTGAAGTGAAGCTTTCTCCTGCGGGACTAACCCATCCCATGCATGCTGTTAGACTTGCCAATGGTAATTTTGTCATAACTCAGGGTTACCTCGATGATGCTATTCATAGGGTGTGTGAGGTAAACCCTGATGGGAAGTACCTTCGATCGTTTGGTGCTGAGAAGGGTTCAGGTACTGGGCATTTAACAAATCCCACCTATTTGGCCGTAGATCGAGAAGGTTCTATAATGGTTGCAGATGCAGGGAATGGTCGCGTGATACTGATTGGTTCGAATTTCGAATATAAAAGGGAGCTCATCACTAAAACTAATGGGGTGCATATCCCGACAAGGATATGTCTTGATGAGATAAACTGTAGATTGTATGTGGCCGAGTACAAGAGAGACATGAGGAGTCTGTTGGTCTTCAATGTCAGATGAACGTCAGTTGTGCCGAAATTTAGATAACCATAAGCATGGCTACATTTGCTTTGCTAATCATGTTTCCCATTTTAGTCTTTTGCAGCCGAGAGGTGTCATAAAATCTCTCAATATTTTGAGGAATATTCTTTTTCCACCATTCAACTGTATTGACTAAGTAAATCCTGGATTGGTTTTCCAAAGCCAACTTGTGTGAGGCTTTACTAGTTGTTCATTTGAAGTTGTGCTTTATGCTTGTATAGAGAGCGGTTGGACTTGTATTATTATTTCAAATATCCTTATTTTTGCTATTATATTGACTTGACGTTGCTTGCTTATATTTCCAATAAAGCTGAAGTTGATTGCTAGTTGTGTGTGTTAGTTTTCTGCTGATATTTATAAGTCTGTAGTAAGCACTGGGAATTTAAACTGTAGCACTGAAGTGTGTACTTTCAGTGTTATTTTAGTAGGTCTATAAAAGACTAGTATGCGAATTTTTTAGATATTACTATTTTTAATGCATACTTGAAATGTCACACAGTGTTTTATATGTTCGTGTTGATGTGCTTACAAACACTTTCCTTGTCCATATCTTGATTCTCTGTATCCTCTGAACATAATTATTTACTTGAGGTTTTATCATTAATTGAATTATCTTTGCAGTGAATGTATTTTATGCAATGAATAGTCCGTGTAACAGCCAGTATAATATATAGGCTATCTTCTTCCCTGGCTTTTGGTGTATTAAAACTAAAAATAATTATTAAAATAAACTGATGCAATATGTTTGATTGCAAATATTCGTTCGTTTTTGTTTTCGTTCTGAATGATGGCTAGGGATGGGTCTGTGGCTGTGTTGTGTGGTAGTGTGGTGTTTTTGGGTTGGTGAGACTGGATTATGGGTGAGTGAATGGATGAGTATTAGTGTGGCCCAAACTTACACGGGGAAAATTTTGTTGTTGAAACATGCTGCTCCACAAGGCTGCCCTTGTTCCACTTGACAAGAAGACTATGTGGTGAAAAAATTGAAGAGATCTGAGCATGTTTAGAGGTCGCGCCACTTTGACACTTTTTGTAGAAATCGCAAAAACCGCATGCTTGGGTTTTGGAACTTGGGTCCATTGTCGATTTACTCTTTTTATCACAACAAATTAACGAGGAGTCCAATTTAGATGAACTTTTGACTGTTTATTTATCTAGATGAGAGCTATATCTTAATTAAAATATAAATACGAAATTCAGGGTCATTCAAGGTCATTTCAAGGTCATAAGAAACCAAATCTAACAAAAATCGAAGAAAAATGATCAGATCTCAGCCAATAATGGTTGAAATTGGTTAATTCTGTCACGTATTTCTCGTCATGATAAGGGCTACCTGTGATAAGAAACAAGGATAGTAACTGCAAGACGATCAAAAGTTATTTTAATTACAAAAAGGTCAATTTTATAGAAAAATCGTGGTCTGAAGTTGACCTTTTTGTCCTTAAAATAACTTTTTATCGTCTTACATTTGGTATCCTTGTTTCGTATCACAGGTAGCCCTCTTCAAGACGAAGAATGCAAGAAAGAATTAACCAATTTTAACAATTAATGGCTGAGATCTGGTCATTTTTCAAACTGATACATGTCTTTTGACGTTTCATACTATATAATGTAAAAGTGTGCAAAAGGCGCGACCTCTAAATATAGTTCAATATGTCCAAATTTTTGCATACAGGGTTATATTTTCATGTGTAACAAGGGCAGCCTTGTGGAGCGAAACATTTCCAACTTTTGTTATTTTGGGCCACTCTAATGAGTATGCATTGTGCAATGGTGAGAGTGAAAAAAACCTTGTAAATAGAGTAAGAAACTAGGATGTAAATGTGTAAAAAAAAGTAAGCAAGTACATACGGCAGAAAGGAAGTAAGCAAGTAAGTCAGTTAGTATAATAAATCAGTAAGTAGTTAATGTAATGTAAATCGTCAAAATTTCTCAGCGCCACACCAAACCGCATCAGGGAGACCAGCTTATCAGCAGGGCCCTATAGTAAATGAAGTCCACAATAGCCAGGTTCTTTGGTCCGTTTTGGTGCCATATATTATGGTTTGCACGTAGGCTTAGCCATATTATTTATTATTCCAAATGTATGCGTGTTTTATGTGTTCCCACTTCGCAGCCAGATTTTGATAAACGTAGTTTACCTTGCCAAATGTATTATTTTATAGTCACTTTAAAATGGAACCTGGATTGATGAAAATAATTTCTTGCCGAAATGGAAGTTGGATTGATTAAACTAATTCTTTGCTTAAATAGAAGCTGGGACCGATTAATGGAAATAATTGTTTCCGTAAGTAGCCTAGAAGCTGGATTGACGAAACTAGGTCTTTGCTTCAATAGAAGCTGGATCAATTAAAATAATTGTTTCCGTAAATAGCAGATGGATTTATGAGAATAATTCTTTGCTGAGATAGAAGTTGGATTGAAGAAAGTATTTTTTATTAAATGGAATTTATGAAAATAAGTTTTTCATGAAATGGAAGCTGGATTGATGACACCTAGGCTATCATGGACACTGGTAGACTGCTTACTTACCAATGTCAAGTGCGGCATTGAAGACATCAGAATAATTTGATAACGTGAACCACGGTAGGCCTATAACCATAAGTATGCACATCTTTGGCTTACAAGACTGCATAATAATATTACAAGGAACTGCATAATAACATAATAAGGAAATTCCCACAAAATTTCATCTTCATTCTGAATCATTAGAAACATAGGCCTATTATGTTTCTATTGATTCAGGATTCATAATATTATTATGTTTCTAATGATTCAGAATGAAGACTGATGAAATTTTGTGGGACTTTCCTTGAATCATCAAACTTCTCGGGTCGAAGTCTACATTGGACCTAAGTAGAGAGGCTTTTACGACTGTTTGCAGAACATTAGTATTAAAATGTTAGCGTTATAAGCTCTCCTCTGCTTGCTGTAGGCCTAAATATAAAACTTAGCCAGCCAAACATTGGCTGTTAATGTCAGTCAATGCGAAAATACAACTGGGTCAGGTGCGATCAGGGTTGAAGATCGGTGAAGCCAGGCAGTGAGCCAATCGCCGTCGTTTGCTACACGTAGCCTACGGTGATATTGATAACGATATTCTCCGTTTGCGTTTTCAGTTTTAAGTTGGTAACTGCAAAGACATTTCATTGCGATACAGAAATGGGATTTATCACAAGAACAGTTGTTGCAATAGAGATTATTCTGAGTGTTGCTGTTATAACTGGTAAGATGTTTTATTTTGAAGAATTCTTGTCTAATAAACAACAGGTTGCAAATAATATTATAATAGGCCTATTATCGTTCGACAATTTCCGTCTTACGTTGAACATTTTCTATAAGAGCTCAGCACGTGTAGCCTACATAAGTAAGTAAGTAAACAAGCATATTATTTATTAAACCGGTTACAGAAGAGCCGCACTCCGGAGTAGGCCCTACAGACAACGTAAGACCAACAAGATCAACAGGAGTAGGCTACACCATTCTTACTATTATATGTTTTCCTCATGAATTTACTGTCAATAAGACTCAAGACATTGCCATGAGAGGCTATAATTAGGTCATGGGTAGTAGATTTCCTTGGTGGGAGCAACTTTGGCCTAGGCCTACCAGTAGGCTTATGTAAAACATGCCCGGGTTTAGTAGAACAGCTGTGAAGAGACCGGTATCAGCCTGCCGGCAAAGCTTGTCAAAGGCTGGGCTGTCAATGTGTAGATAATACTAGATATCCCAGCCGGTTCGTCCTATTTCGCCTAGTGCAGGGGTCTCCAAAGTGCGGCCCGCGGGCCACATCCGGCCCGCTAAGGCCTTTAATCTGGCCCGCGGAACTGTCCTGAAGAAACAAACTAAATTGGGAAAATTGAAAGCCACTGTATCCTGCATGCATATTGCCAAAATCCATGTCTTGTCTGCCATATGCAATGACACCATTGCAGTGCTTAAAGCAATATTCGCATTATGAATCCAAGCATTCATCGCATTAGTAGTGGACAGCTGCGCACAGAGAAATTTTTTCACAGTTTTGGCCCGTGGAAGAAAGTCAGCAATTGGAAAACTTTGGAGACCCCTGCCTAGGCGCGAACCACGAAAATATTGGACCCGCAAGCTTGATATTGGCTTATATCGGATATAATGTACAATTTCATTCGCCTTAGGTCTGTACTTGGCTTAGATTGGCTCGCACAATTTTTAACAATTCCCGGGCGACTGACCTGCATTGTTGTTTTCTTGTTGTTTAGTGTTTAGTCATGTAACATAAGTTACATAACCTTACACCACGAAAGCACGTATTCTGTTGGGGCTTAGCACTTGAATTTTATTAACTGCACATGAGGTATTTCAAAAGTTCATAAAAGCTGAGGACCAGAATTTTCTCGAGGGGGGGTCAATTTGAACAAGCCTTTTCCAAGAGGCCTAGTAATGAGTTTTCCAAAATTTACGAGGGGGTAGTAGCGACAGTTTTTCAACCAGACATTTTCGGGTACAACAATAGATCCTGGGAGGAATTATCCCTAATATTCGCACTTTCTTAAAAAATTTCATCTCTTCAATTTTTTACCCAACAAAAGTTCACAACCGGGGAAGAGTAGCCTAGTGAGTGTTTTCCATGCATTTTTCTCGAGGGGGGGTAGTAACGAGACTTTCCCAAGACTTGTGTAAAATTTTGCGCACCTACCCCCTCTGTCCTGCCACCTCATTACGCCACTGAGTCTGGGCACTTGGTTTATACAATTAGGTCTACAAAAATAACTGCACAAAATCTGATTTTTAACTGCACACATTTCTTTCCCAACTACACACTTTGTGTCTGGCTGCACGTTAGAATAAGCCCTGCTCTGTTGTCTAGCACTTGAGCACCTCCTGCTCACGCAAGAGACTGATAGCGAAGAGCTTCAACTTGAGTAGGCCTACCTAGCCTAACCTAGGGTCGCTTACTTTACTTTTCCCGCTTTATAGGATAGATATGCCTAATATTCGCATGATTAAAAACTAAGTCATTGGAAGTCACACATAGCCTACATGTATGTATTGCGAAAGTTATAATAGGATCTACATATAATAGGCCTATGCCTACTGCGTTTGTACGCATTCAGTGATGTTTAATTTCTGTGTTTGGGTACCAGCGTTTGCAGAGCTTGTTGTAACACCTAAAGATGCCGAGACAGTCGTTGGAGGATCGGCGTACTTCAACTGTTCAACAACGGATCCGTCCAAGGAGATCCAATGGTTCCAATACAAACCTGGCTCGCCCGATAAAGACATGGTCTATGGCTTCGACGAAATTCGTGGTGCGTATTTGGGAAGATTCTCCGTCAACAGGAACACTCTTACTGGAGGGTTCAATCTCGAGATAAGCTCCGTTGTGCAGCAAGATGCTGGAACCTACGAATGCCAGGACGCATTTGGGGTGGGAAATAAAAGCACAGCAGAGTTAATCGTCCTGGGTGAGTCTTATATCTTTACGATTTTCGTGTTCTTTTATGTGGTGCTCAGAAGTTATATTGTAAAGCAATAATAAAACGACTGTAATACACTGAGTTTTTAGAAGTTTTCTGCTAACACTTCATGCTATGGCTGCCTCATGGCTGGCTTAAAAGGGACTGCTTGCTCTGAGTGCTCTCATGAAATCGTAGTCATCATGATGATTTTACAAACAAACTTACCGTGCTCTGTCTTTGAATTATCTCTGTTTTAGACTCACACCCAGTATGTCAATCAAATATCAAGACAGGCGAGGAAGTCATTGGTCCAAACATCTGTGGCATGGTACAGGATGTCGTGCGTTTGTCGTGCATTGCAAATTTTCAAGGCAACATACAACCGGTCCTGGAATGGAGGAAGGACGGAACAAGTATCCCAATAACTCAAGGAGTGACCCAACAGAGTTCAGACAATCGCGTCACCTACAATCTAACGGTAGAAAGTAATTTCCTCACCGACGGCTCGTCCTATGTCTGTCAGACAACAAGATCGTCGTCTCCAGAACAATATTCTTGCTCTTCAGATGTTATCCGGGTCTTGAGTAAGTGGCGCTGAAAGACTCTTTGCATCCAGGTCAGTGCTGTCAAATATCAAGACAGGCGAGGAAGTCATGTGGCCCGCGGGCTGATTCTGTGGCCCGCCCGAGCACGCTAAATAATTACAATTTGTGTTAAAATGAAGTAAAAGACAAAGTCACTGGTCTACTGGCATCGCTATTCGTTCTAAACTTGGCTTATCATTTGACAATGTGGACAAAATTCAGTTCCTACGACGCATTCATTATGATTAGGCCTAGCCCATAATAAATTTTAACACAGTTAATAAATTTTGTAATAAATTTTAATAGTTGCTTTTGAGTTGACTGGTGCGACCCTCGGCTTCAAGAATAACTTCTTCGGTGGCCCGCGCGGGGTCAAAAAGGTTGGACAGCACTGATCTGGGTCAAATGTTCAATCAAATCAACCATTCAATATTCGTTTATTCAACAGAGACAAGCTGACACAGACGCAGCTTGGTTACAAGCATTGTCGTCCTTAACCAGTAGCCCAAATTTAGAATTCAATGTTCTATTTTCAACACGTGTTATTTCACTTGTATGTATGCATGCATGTATGTATGTTGCTAGGTATGTATGTATGCACGTAGGCCTATATAGTCATTTTACATAGTCATTTTCTGGCGTCATTAACAGGAAACTTGTGAAGGCGCAAAACGTAGCTACCTAATAGAACACTTGTTCTTAAGTAGATGTCTCCATACTCACTTACTGACTCTCTGTGGCCTACTGAAAGTACTGTACATAATATCTAAGTTTTAAATTTTTAAGTTAGTAATTGTTGTGGAAGGGGTATCGATATCGTAGGCCACTAAACTACTTTCAACTGGTTTTAATGAAATTTAATTATTTTGTAAAGTTAAATAATTTATTTGTGGTTTCTATTTCCTACCACTTGCAGTTAACAAACGTTTGATTCTAACTGCCATAGCTGAGTCTTCTAAGTGCAGAATATTTAAAGAACCGCATTATCCCGTATTGCCTACTACGATATTTATTCTCATATTATTCCTGAGAAATCATTATTATTATGCAGTTTTTTTTATAAATGGGTGTTTGGATTTGGGGTCTTATAGAGCACATTTTAGAACCACTCAAAAGCGCTGTACTTAACAGCCATAATATTATTATTGTATGTAAATAGGAACGTTTCCCTGAATCCTATAGCGACTGAATGCAGTGATTTGATCGGGTGAGATCCCTTACCACCTCTGCCCGTTTGCATGGGTGCCAAACCAGTTGTTTCGCGCAATATCGACCGTGAACGAAGCAAGCGTCTAAGGCGTATAATACCGTAGCCTACTATAAAGATGTTTGCTGCTTTTAAACAGAGGTTGGTAATGGCGTCTCAGTCACCGAGATAACTCTGGGTAATGAAGTCCGTTGTTCATCCGTAACCAATCAGTCATGCATTTACACCTGGACACGAACTGACCAGAGTGGCGAGGTCATTGTCTCCACTGACCAGCTGCTGAAACCGACCCAACCTGGGTTGTACAGATGCGAAACATCCTGCTCAATCAAGAGCAAACCGTGTACTTTGTCCGCCATGATAGTTCACGTGACTGCAGACACGTCATCGGTAACAACTTCTGCGACTGATAATAGTAAGTATAGGCCCTATTTGATTGCAACAAGTTGTGCATAATATATGCTAACTTACTGATTGACTTACTAACTGAGTGAATGACTGACTTAATGACTCGCTGACTTACTAAGTGGCTGACTGACTGAATGACTGAGTGACTGAATAAATGGCTGAATGGATGTCTGACTGAATAAATGACTGAGTGATTGACTCAATGACTGACTTAATAGATGGATGACTGAATAAATGACTGACTGAGTGGCTGACTTAATGACTGAGTGACTGACTGCCTCAATGAGCGGACTGGCTGACTGATTGATTGACTGACTGAATGAATGACTGATTGGCTGTCTAACAATCTGAATGACGGACTAAACGACTGACTCTGACTGATTGACTGACGTACTGTTGGAGTTATACTGCCTGTATGAGTTGTCAATTGAATTTGAAACAGGTGCAGCGGAGTCTGGGTACAAATCCGCCTTCACAGCCGTCATCGTTATTCTGATCATAGTCCTAATCTCTGCCGCTGTGCTCGCTCTCCTTTACTTCCTCTGCTGCCGAAAACGAACAGGTCAGATTTTCACAATAATCATAATTTACAAAAGTTTTAGAACCTTACGATAAACAGAATTGATTTATTTGACCTATTAATACTCGAGAACGGTCAGTGAATTTGAGTTCAAGGTCGATACACTCGGTAGAAATAAGTTGGTTGCGGTGGTTTCGAGGGATCCGTTCTGCTGGTTTGAACTTGCAATCCGTGGATTACGAATTCGGCGTCCTATCGAATGCACCGCCGCGAAGCATGAAAGCCAAAGATGCTGGTGATGATGATGATGATGAAGATAAGATGATAATGATGTGATGACAATTACGATGGTAACTATGATTGCGTTGATGTTGATGATGATGACGATGATGATGATGATGATGATGATGATGATGATGATGATGATGATGATGATGATGATGATGATGATGATGATGATGATGATGATGATGATGATGATGATGATGATGTCGATGATAATGATGATGATGATGTATGATGATGATGATGATGATGTCGATGATAATGATGGATGATGATGGATGATGATGATAATAATGATGATGATGATGATGATGATGATGATGATGATGATGATGATGATGATGATGATGATGATGATGATGATGATGATGATGATGATGATGATGATGATGATGATGATGATGATGATGATGATGATGATGATGATGATGATGATGATGTCGATGATGATGTCGATGATGATGATGATGGATGATGATGATGATGATGATGATGATGATGATGATGTCGATGATAATGATGGATGATGATGGATGATGATAATAATAATGATGATGGATGATGATGCTGATGATGATGATGATGTCATGATAATGATGATGATGATGGTGATGATGATGATGATGATGATGATGATGATGGTGATGATGATGATGATGATGATGATGATGATGATGATGATAATGATGGCGATGATGATGATGATGATGATGATGATGATGATGACGACGATGATGATGATGATGATGATGATGATGATCAATAATGATGATGATGATGATGATGATGATGTTTGATGTTGATGATGATGATGATGATGATGATGATGATGATGATGATGATGATGATGATGATGATGATGATGATGATGATGATGATGATGATGATGATGATAATGATGATGGCGATGATGATGATGGCGATGACGATGATGATGATGATGATGATGATGATGATGATGATGATGATGATGATGATGATGATGATGATGATGATGATGATGATGATGATGATGATGATGTCGATGATAATGATGATGATGATGATGGTAGCGATGCCATGGAAAAAGTTTGTAGCCTACATTTACATTCTTGCTGAGGGGTCATTGCATAATTACGTAACGCTCCAGGGTGGGTGGGTGGGGTTCTTGAAAACGTTACGAAACGTTATGAGGGTTGGTTGGTGGGTGGAACTTAACGTTACGTAACGTTTTAGAAACATTTTAGTTATAAATGAAGTTTAAATTAGCATCGAATGACACTTTAGGAACTTGTAATCGAAGTTCAAACTTCGTGCCATTGATTTGAAACTTAACTAAAACACGCGATAGTATAAATCAGCACTAAGTTAGTTTTTAATACACTGCATTTCAAACACGACTGTCATTAATATAAATAAAACATTCTGTATATTTTGTCAAATTTTTGCCTACTGTCAAATTCTAATTCACATACTATATTAAATTCGCTATAAAATATGAATTATCTGCGCGTTCAGATAGTAAATCTAACATGATTTTTCGTAACAATAAATACGTAACGCTTGGGTATAGGGAAACGTTACGAAGCGTTACAGGGTGGATGGGTGGGTCAAAAACGGTCATTTTCGGCGTTACGTAATTATGCAACGACCCCTGATGGAAAACTGACTTTGTGCAAAATAAGGAAGGTTTTGAAGCTACCATTGAACAGATTTCCTCATCATCAGTTCCTGACGCCAGCCATTTGGCGGCGAAATGTACGATTGAATGAGCGCCATTGTCCTCAGTCATTTATTAAGTCCATTACTGCCCTTTGTATGTCCTCATTAATTATACATTATCTATCAAGCGTAGATCTATCCTGCGTTGTCTTGGTCTAGCTTTGTTTTTTTTTGCTTCGAATCTTGCATGTAGTGCATTGTGTGGGAATCGGTGAACTGGCATTCTCTCTACATGTCCAAACCATCGAAGTCTTCGTTGAGCGACTTTGTCTAGCTGAGTTGTTTGAATACCTAATGATTATCATACGTCATCGTTTCTTAGTCTACACCAAATATTATTGTATTGCAGCAAAATTCAGAAAAGATGGTGAAGCATTCCCGAAGAAACAAAATGAAGGTAACTGTATTAGCTGCTTCTACTGTAGGCGTGCCCCAAGAACTATAAAAGTTATAATGTCCACTTTATTTGAAGAATCAACCTAATGTATTTCCATTATCAGGATGACTTGGGCTATGTCCTGAACAGTCAAGCTGAACAGAAGACGCTTGCTTAAGCGCTATCTAATTAATATGTTGCTGTATGTCCATTATTGGGACAGATTCTTAAAGCTATAGAGGTTCAAGTCCATCATCCATTAAAATGGATAACTTTGTTTCACGTGCATGTGAGATATAACTGCGATCGTGTGACGTTTTAAACAAAATTTACGGCTTTATGTCCATAGCCAATACCAGTGAGAGATCTGAACACGCGACTTGGACTCCTACAGCAGTGCTTCCCAAACTTTTAAGTGTCACGGACAGCCTACATGTATGTCCAAAATATCATTGTCACCCCTGCCATAATTATATGCAAAATTAGGTTACTCATACTCTGTTTAAATTATGATCGAAATACACTTATAATCATACTAGGGGAAAACAGTGTTGTCCAAAAATTTTAATTTAATTGCCACACATGAAACAGCGCGAAACATTTTCATCAGCAAATTTAAAAAATTGTTTTTACCGGTTTCGCAAAATGTGGACAACGGACATAGAACAGTAGCCTATAGTTCTAGTGTCATGTAAGCTTAAATTGCCCTGACCATCCTGATTTGAGACTGTATGTCTAGCTATGTCTTCGGTGGTGCGTACTAGGTCGATACTTGTGGCATTAAATACCAACGCATCTAAGCTTCACCTGCGCCCAACTCAGCTATAATGAGCACACTAACCGTACACTGTCGGTGGGAAGATCACACGGCGAGTGAGACGACTTACCAGCTGCCCTCACATGCCGAGGCTAAGAAAATGAAGTCGTTAACAGTTTATGCGCGTGGCTGCCTCTAAGCACAAACTATTAAACTGAGATGTTGAGCAGAGTAAAAGAGACAGTCTGTCCAATAGTAGGTCCATTGTTTTACCTATTGTATAATTACTAGACTACTATAATTGTAATTATTCTCCACATTCGATGCTTCATATTTAGTTAGTTATATTGCATGATTATTTGCAGCTGTCAGTTTAGAGTAAACTTAATTTGCATTAAAAGTTGTCTCTCATGTTTAATTAATTACACTTACGAATGCTTTGTATATTGCTATGCCCAAATAAATTAAACTTAGATTTTTAAGAGATCAGAAATTAGGCCTACACATCGAAAATGGACAATAGGAAACATTTTGAATCACAACCACACTACAGTTGATAGGTTTTCAGTTTGTTCTCGACAAGAGACTGACGAGCTTGAACAGGTAGAGAGTTTCGAGCAGTAAGGAGTATCAGGAACCAGCGCATAAAAATAAAAAGTGTTTTCTGACACAAAGTGTGTAGTGATATTGCCGATTGTGCAGTTGATTGGAGCGTGCAGTGCGTAGTGTGAAATTTTGAGAGATTAGCTCCAGTCAACTATACGAGTTTGATTCTAATTTATAACTGAAATTTTACTTAACCAGTTCAAGTACAGTTTTATAGTATATGAAGAGTGCACAGTTGAAGTGTCTGAGTATTTTAGGCACTGCCGAGAACAACACAGTTTCTTGGAGATGCACTTTAACAAGCTGCCCTTTAAAACTGCTCTTTCTGAATTAATTTCTAGTAAAATTCACATCTAGCAATCATCTTCTCAAATTCTCTATTATCGTTTCTTTAATTTAATGTATGCATTACTCACAGCAGTGCCTCAGGAAGTGAAAGTGCTTCTAGACAATTCGGACCCACAACTTATTGGTGAGCAAATCTTCTTTCATTCTCAAAAGATCATAAATTAAGGAGAATACAATAATAATAATAATAATAATAATAATAATAATAATAATAATAATAATAATAATAATAATAATAATACTACTACTACTAATAATAATACTTATAATAATAGTAATAGTAATAGTAATAATAATAGTAATGACAATTTAATAATGGCGCCGTAACAATATATAATAGAATGAGTAAGTAAGTAAGTAAGTAAGTGTAAGTCTTTAATTGCATATGACAAGGGATCAGTTCAGATGTGAACTATATGCATTTGAACATATATATTTGAACCTAACTTATCCGTGTGACCATTAGATTTCGGTCTGAAATCAAACTATTTCGATGCGTCTGTTTTGGTGTGAATCGTGTGGGAACTACTTGAGTTCTGCTCGTGTGAATCTCATTATAGCTGTGTAATATTTTAGCCGAAAACATTGCAGATTAGGCCTATGACTGAAATTGACCAACGATGCTATAACTAAAATGTGTTTTGCGTTGTTTTCCATTATACCATGTTAAATGGCTATCTTCTGAAACTACAGAGAAAGCTAACAGAACTGAAGAACTGGAAAGGCTCCTTGAACGTGCACAGAGACAATGGGCAGGGGAAAAGGAAATAATGCTACGTCGAATTGAAGAATGCAAGAAACAACCAAGTAAGCCGTTCTATATACATCAATTGTTAGGCATTTATAAGAACTATACATTTATACAATATGGTATAACTGCATTGGATATTACCACCCTGCTTCCAACGTTCAGAAGTACGCACACGACCGTACAACAGAACGTCGATGACGCTGAGCAACTATGAGAAAAGGACTTGTTCAAGGTGCTTTACAATTTACATAGTTCAATGTGCTCAAATAAAATACAGTACGACTGTATTTGATATTGACCTCCTTCCAACGTTCAGAAGAGTAGGCCTACACAGTAGTACACACGACCATACGACAAAACATCAATAGCGGTGAGTAATAGGCCTAATATTTATCAGTAACCGTCTCAGGGAAGGACACTTATAAACGCAAGTTGCATCATTCTCTGTATCATGACTTACAATACACAATAAAACACAAAAATGATAACAATTGTATTAACATTGATTCATATTATAATAATTATAATTGTGATTGTTGTGTATTTATTTTGCAGTGGGCATCGAATACACTTCGGATCCAATCCTGATACGTACGATCAAGACTGAAGCAAGTCAAAAACGCGGAAAGTCCATCAAAGGAATCGCTCTGCTAAACAACGAACTGTTCATCGTAAGCCATTCAGAATCAGAAGTCGAGGTCTACGACTCCACTACGTTTGAATTCCGTCGTCGATGGCAACTGAACGAACTGTCAAGCGCAGAGGATGCCGTGTCGTGTGTCCGCAACAGATGCCTCTACATCAGCAATGCCAATGAAAAAGCAAAGGAGATCTTTCGGGTAGATTCTGAGGGGAAGCTCATCACGAAATGGCAAACGAACAGCGAGAACGGTCGGTTATCAGTCACCGACCAATCAACTCTTATTCTCGTCTTACACGACAGTAGTACACTGAAAGAGTTTTCAGCAGATGGACAGTTGATCAAAGAATTAAACCTTGTGGCGTATGGTGTCATTCATCCGATGCATGCCATTAAGCTAACCAATGGGAATTTCGTGGTTACCCAAGGTTACCTTGGAGATCCCATGCATAAACTGTGCGAGGTTGACACCGATGGAAAAGTGATCAAGTCATTTGGATCTGAGAAGGGGTCGGGCAATCAGCACTTGCATAACCCTACATATCTGGCGATCGACAGAGAGGGTTCGATCATGGTTGCTGACGCAGGTAACGGACGAGTGGTTCTTCTTGGATCGAACTTTGAGTTCAAACGAGAGATCGTTTCAAAGAAAGACGGAGTCCAGATTCCGGCAAGAATACGACTGGATGAATTGAACGGTAGATTGCACGTTGGTGAATACAAAACTGGAAACCGATGTCTCTTGGTATATGGTATCAAATGAACATTGAACAACAGTTGGACGGAATCACTTTGTTTGCTTAGGCTGATTAGTATTTAAGTTAGTCAACTAAATTTCTAAACTATTTACAAATGCATGTGCTAAAAGTCAAGCTAGCTGTAAAGGGGCTCAGAAATGCCTTTGCTGTGAACAATTGAACAAATTAATTCTGATCCTCTTTTAAATTTTAGGGCTTACTTAGGTTTTTGACTCAAGAATCGTTTTAAAGGAAACACGGCTGCATCGATTGTGAAATTATTTGACGAATGCATATTATGAGAAACATTTATATGAAGCTCAAGTGAAGTACAAATCTTGAGCTGCTGGTCAATAAGGATGCGATAAACAGCGTTTTTTTTATAGCAAACCTATTATAATTATCATGGTGCTTTTAAAATCTATTTAAAGATAACCTGATAACAAAGTGAGCAATTAAACCTTACTAACGCAAAACAAACATCATACTTGCAAACAGCAAAATATTAGTAACAGTAAAACAATGTCAGTTGCATTGTATTACATGTTCTTACCTGAATTATTGTATTGCAAGTGAGTTAGTAAGTAAGGAAGGAAGGAGGGAAGGAAGTATATTATTTAATAACCCATTGCTAATGGCACTTTGGTGTACAGGCTTCTAATAAATACTGTTAAAAAGTATATCACATTTTAGTGAGAATCGTGAAAACTGAAAAGGAAGGTACAATGACAGTGACTGGCTAACGAGGTGCTGCGTGGATCTTCTCGCACAGAATCCTTAACTTTGCTTGGTCAGCTGCATTGGCTTCCTGTTGACTCCAGAATATGATTTGAAGTTGCCCATCTGACTTATAGAATTCAGAATAAGATTTTAAACTAACCTGTTTGACTTACAAAATCCATTATAAATTTGACTTCCTAAACATTCTGGACCGATTAGCTAATAGCTAAACTGGTAGCTAATGGTTCCAGTTATTCCAGTGTACATATCTTTCCATTCGGCTGTCCTGCCCACGCTGTGGCATGATAGCCGGATGGATAGAGCTCCTGCGTGGTGGGGATATGCTACAGCCGACGATCGGGCCCGTGTGGAGCGATTTCTTGCTCGAATGCGAAGGTCGGGTTACCTCCCGGAGGACTCACGAGGAGCTGCTGAGATGGTGTGTGATGCTGAGGACAGACTGCTACGATCGGTTAAGCGATCCAAGACTCATGAGCTGCGTTCGGTCTTTCCTCCTACTAATATCCGGCATCATGACCCTCGACCGAGACCACATGACTTTCAATTTCCGCTTAAAGATTAAAAAATTTTCATTCCGAGGATATTATTTAGGAGTCTAATGTTGCCCAGTTGACTATGTCGCCCCTTGCTGGAAAAGTGACTTAAATCTATTGATTTAACTAATTTGTTGCTGGCAATACTATTTTCTGTAGTGGGCTGCGGTGTGCCAACCCAGTGATTTATCAATAAAGAATATTATTATAATATGGAATGAAATAATATAACATAACAAAAGGGGCTTTATTTGGTTCGGTACATATAATTATATTCTATGTTAAGACCGTGGCAAATTAACGTAATTAACGTGGCAAATTATAATGAATCCTTGCATAGCAGCTCGGCTTTCTCCTCGAACAATTGATGCCGTCTTCTGAGACAATGCAGCGCTTATTTTGTCCTCTTCTTTGGTTCTCTGCTTTTAAGGCCCTACAATGTCGCCATTCTTCTCGTTGTCCAGGCCTCTCTTTTAACTTACGCTAACCACCTTCGTCATCCAGTCCATTACCATCATTCTTAATCTTCCTCTTGGATTTTCCCTCCATTCTTCCATCGATCTCCCCTCATTAGATGACCCAACCACTTTCTCTGGCTGTTGTGGCACAAATGATGTCTGTATCTTAATGATCAACGACTCTTGCGCTGAGGATTTTCTGCCCCAACGCAAGCTTGTACTCTACGATGTGTCATTGTATTGTTGCGAGGATCCAATTTCAGCTTTGGAGCCTGAATGACCCTAATAAGCTGGTACGAACCTGTTTATTTTCACTTCTTCCTATCATCACTCAGTAGGTGTGATAAATGATGAAGTAAAGCTAATCTCTGACTGGTTTAAAGCGAATAAGTTATCCCTTAATATAGGCAAATCCAAATATAGTATTATTCACATCTACTGTAGTCGTAAATTAGGCCTACTCCCGCAATGTGACGAAACTATTCTAATTCATAACATAAAAGTACCGAGTTACCTCTTTTAAGTTCTTGGGGTTTTATTGACCAATACGTCAGCTGGTCTGAACATCTTACCCATGTCTCAGCCAAAATAACTAAATCAATAGGGGTTATAACACGTATCTCAGCAATTTTACCAAACAAAACCTTATTGAGCCTCTACTATTCCCTTGTTTATTAGGGTGGATTGAAAAAAGCGAAAATTAGAAATCCGAAAATTAATAGCGACCAAAAGTTGCCTAATGGCATGGGGTCAAAAATGTCGAAAAAGTTTTTAAAATTTTTAATGTCTTGAGGGTCCCCCAGAGGGCCAAAGTTACGAAAAATAGCGTTTTTTCGAGAAAATCGCATGTTTTCTTTTAAAATATTCTAATTGAAAACTAATTAACTGTCATTCAATATACCAATAAAAGGCACATCCCTCAGCAGGTTTTCAAGGGCTCTCTGAAAGATTCCTGGAGCTGATTTGACTCCAAATGGTAAACGAGTCACGACAATACTCAAATAAACCTTTGTGTATGTTGATAGTAAGAAATGTCCTTGCCTTCAGTGGCGGCACTACACCAGGGCATGCCAGGGCAAATGCCCTGGTTAAAAGCCTTTGCCCTGGTCGTTGCCCTGCCAGAATTTTTGCCCTGTCAATAATTTCTTTGGGGCATCAACCGCCCCTGCACTGGTTACTTGTATAATTGCTCTGGTTATGCCCTGGCTAAAAAAAAGTCTGGCGCCGCCACTGCTTGCCTCATCCTCCAAAAGCAGTTGCTGATAAGCCTGGCTCAAATCTAACTTGCTGAATGTTTTTCCACCACACAATGAAGTAAGCAGATCTTCTGTCTTTGGGATTGGATAACGATCCAGCTTGGACACCTTGTTGACTGTTGTTTTATAATCCCCGCAGATTCGTATTGTTCCATCAGCCTTTACCACAGGTACTATTGGTGCAGCCCAGTCTGAGTGTGTCACAGGACAGATTGTGCCTTCACGCACCAAACGATCCAGTTCTGCTTCGACTCTTTTCTTCAAAGCATATGGCAGAGGACGAGCTTTACAGAAGATTGGCAGCGCATTAGAATCAACGAATATCTTTGCTGTAAAACCTTTCATTGTCCCCAATTCTTCCTTAAACACATCAGAAAATTCTGCTAACACTTGGTCGACCTGTGACTTTTCCACGTGTTGGATGCGGAAAATTTCTTTCCAGTTTAATTTGAGTAGGGCCTACTTGTAGCCAATCACGACCCATCAAGCATGGATTCTCACCAGAGATACCAATGCTGGAAGTTCTAACACCTGGGAAGCATATGTGATTTCCACTGGAACTGTTCCCATTACTGGGATCAACTGTCCTGTATAGGTTTTCAGCTTTGCTGAAGTAGGTTGCAGCGGATTTCGTCGATTCCTACATATTCGTTCATATGTAGACTGATTTAGGACTGTCACTGCAGCCCCAGTATCCACCTCCAAACAAGTTTTCACTCCATTTAATTTCACTTCAACTGTATAGGGTTGGCCTTTTTTTCTGTAACAGTCCTCAGATGGTAAACCTTTTCTGCTTCACAATTGTCGCTCTCAGTATCATGCTCCAATTTGTGGGTGTCTTTCAGATTAACTGTATGCTTTGATTGAGTCTGTCTTGCCCTGGAATTGACCTTATTACGCGAACGGCAGACTTTGATCGTATAACCTCTTTTTGAACATCCAAAACACAATTCATCTTTAAATCTGCACCTGTTTGGATCATGTCTACCTGTACATCGATAACATTCTCTATCCCTTGGCGAAAAATTTAAAAAAATTAAAATTTCTATAAGTTTATGGACTTCATGTCCATCTTTCTTTCATTAGCTATTATACGACCACCGTTCACTTATTTTTCTGTACATTTCTATAAGTTTATGCCATCGGATATAGTGTTGCCGGGCAACTTGCCGGCTGATTTTTCAGTTCAGGAAAGAGACCATTGCAGTTTGTTAAACTATTATGTTAGGCCTATGGTGGATTGAAGAACGAATTCAAGAAAGACATGTGTGATTTTTGGCTGAAACGAAGAGCTGAATGTGGATTAATTTCTGACCGAGCTTTAACATTTTTGATTCTTTTCAGCACGTCATATCTACATGTATTTGAAGCAGATTTTTCAGCAATATGCTTGCGATCAAAGCAAATACAGAACAAAGCTTGAACTCGAACCAGAGTTGCGTTTGAAATTGACAAATATTAAAGCAGATATTGTAAATATGTGCTTGTCAAAACAAGCCCTCTGCTCACATCAACAATTTCTAATTGTGATTTTATTTTCCTTTTTGTTGATAGGACTACATTCTTAAGTTAAAATTATATTACTTTAAAAATTTTCTACCTATGACTAATACCCGGTTTGCACCAATGATTAAAAGGAGTTGTTAATTGCAAGGGGGGACTTCACGCTCGCATGTTGTTTTTGATCTGACCTTGGGGTACGCCAAAATTCAATTTTTTACATGGGGGTACAATGAAAATAAAGTTTGAAAACCGCTGCCATAAACGTTATACAGTAACAAGGTTTGTGCTAATAAAGAGCGTAGCTGTTCAGTTTTTACGAGTAGACCAATAAACTGATTGCAGATGACAATGAAATTAATGCCTCTGAAAATGCAGTGTTCTCTCTGAAAATGTAGTCCCTACTACAGCTGAAGCGCCGAAGACCTTCTGGCCTAACACAAGGAACGGAGTACAATGTATCCTTGTACTTTTCTTGAGTAGGCCTATCTTATTTCTCTCTTGGGAGCCTGAATCGAGTTGCCTCAAAGATTATGGAGTTGGAATAATGTACTATTCTTATTCTGAAATTACGGCCTTCGCCTTAGTAGGCCTACTGTACTGCAATATCACAACATAAAGCAATAATTATATTCAGCTGGATCATGCAGATTTATAATCGTACTAATCTAACGGATTCCCTGCCTTCATAAATACATAGAAGACTTATTATGACACGTCTATTATAATTATAACGTCAATAATTCAGCATATTAAAAATCATTTTCATCATCAGAGCGATGATGTACAAAAGAATGCATTGTTATTCTTTGGACAAAGATATACTTCTCTGAGTCGCTTCTGAATATAATGTAAAGCTCAATGCGAAACTTTGGATAGTCCAACAGACTTCGAATGTGCATGTTCTACGTTTAACTTTCTAGTGCGACAATGTACTTCGTCGTTTTCATTACGTTGCTTTTCTTAGGTGAAACCTCTGCAACCGGTAAGTTACTTTTTGAGTTATTGCAGATACAATAGAAATCAGAATAACTACATTAAACGCATTTTATGTTAGCCAACCTCAGAAGAAATCATACTAATGCAATAGGCTACATATTGGCTGAGAGGAGGATAAGTAGAAAATCGCAAAAAAAGACATTTGATGAGCCTTAGCGGATTGATTAGGGCGCTCACCTCATAACGCGGAGAATACGGATTCGAGCCTCCACTGAGACGAGGAGACCTACTCCATAGCGTCCCTGCCAGGATTCATATTGGCACTAGATGAGTTTCACGGGGGCTCTTTGTGGGTCCCACAATTTATGAGAATATAGGTCCTACATAGGCTTCGTGTGGGCATACTTGCAGGGCTGGTAGGGTCCTTGAGCATGTCATTCACTCACATTATTGTTGTGTCATCGATTGTCATCGATGCGTTTATAAAGCGCCATTCGATAATGGCGCTTTATAAACTGCATAAAAAAATATGTTGGTCAGTATAAAACTGCTAAACCTATAAGAAATTTTATTAGTCATGAAAGCCTTAAACAATATAAGGCAAATGGTTATGCTTAATATCTGCCAGGGTTACCAGTAGGCCTACTGAAGCACTATTTGTCAACAGAAATGTGACCGTGGAATTTAAGGAAACTTCTGTTTAACCCTCGGGCTACCAAAGGGGGGTGGTTGCCACCCCCCTAGGTTTTTTTCATCTCAAACTTTTTCCGTATGGAATAAAAATTTGACCTTTTAGGTAGCTGTAGGGGGTTCATTTACACACGTTTTGAGGTAAAATGTGAGATGATATCTCACACCGTTCAAAAGTTATACCCAATATACCCGGGTACCAGAGGGGTGGATACCCCCCTAGATTTTCGACTATATCTTATCCGTCATTTAATATTAAGAGACACAAATTATACCGTTCTATAGAGGGAATGTGGGGCTACATTTCTTTGGTCACTGAGTTGACCTGAGACACTGGAAGTGCTCAAAATAAATAATAATACGCGTAATATGCGTGAAAAATGGCTGAATGGAAGCACTCCCCCATTAGTTTTTGTCTGTAGAGTATTCATTTGTCTTCCTGGAAGAGAAACAAAGATACCATTCTTTAGAGGGAATGAAGGGCTTCATTTGCATACCTACATCTTTGTCTTACCGGAAGTGATCAAAATAAATAATAATACGCGTAATATGTTTGAAAATGGCTGAATACAGCATTACAACGTAAACCGATATATATGTATGGATATATATGTATGGATGTACATTTATGCTATATAAACATGTGTAGGGATGATTGTGTGTATCTTTTATACATAGATTAGTTTCAAAACACACATAATCTTATATTTGTTTATCCAAAAAGTACAAAATGTACGCAATAATATAAAATATTGCTAATTAATGGGTTCCGTTGTTAAAAGTGATGTAATTTCGAGGTGCATTCACATAATGTACAACTAAATATACCATTCTGTGCAGAAATGAATGCTGAATCCATTGCTATAATACAAGTTATGATATGTGAAACCAAACACGAAATCCATGGGGTGGTGGTAACCACCCCCTTTGGTAGCCGATGTCACAAAAAGCTTGGTAGCCCTAGGGTTAATCGCAAAAGTCAACTGAACTGTCTTTCCATTTGAGCGATTAGAGAGACAGTGAAGTCTTCATTTTCAAAGTTCCATGACTTGTATTATAGACTTTCAACAAGACCAGCAAAGTTGTGTTCATCGACACTGCCAGCACTATTTGAGTGGCGGATTTAATGACAACGCATTGACTATATTGACCAAATGCCAAGGACCATTTTGCCTTTATCGCTCTTTTATCGCTGTTCCATATTCGTTTGAAGCCCATTTGTTTTCAACCGTGAAGAATTTGAGTTGTCAGGTTGGGAGCGCAACGTTGAGACACTCTGTAAAGGGATATGACGGCCCAGGGATCCATCCAATGCTCAGCGTTTCCCAAGCTAGGTGCCACGGCATCCAAGGGTATCGTGAACCAACTCTAGAGTTGCCGCGGCTGGATGACATAATGAGTTCAAAATGTTAAAAGCTATTGTTTATCACTACTGACATTGGCCTAAAACTTTTTAAACTAAGAGTAGTGCAGAAATAGTCGCGACTATGCGGTTGAATACAATGAGAGCTGCTCGTTATTAAAATGAAGAACTAACTGAAAGAAAATAGATGAAGTTAGGGCAGTTGACTGAAGGCTTTCAGTATATAAGGTACTATGCTCCAAGAAAGTTGGAAACCACTGCATTTAGATCGTATTTAAATGTAGACTCCTAAAGAGGCGCTATACAAATCTGCAGTCATAAGTGACTCCACTTACGAATTCATTTTAATTTCAACGTGAAACGCCGACTCTTGTCTGAAATGTTTTATTAATTGCAGTCCATCCGAATTTGATTGCTAACTTCGAGGTTCCTATTTGCAATGTCAGTGGAGTGACAAAATTAGGAGACCACATCTACATACTGTGCGGATGGTTTCAGTCTCGTCAGACTGTCATTCCATCAATCCGTGTCTACGAAGATCAAGCTCCTTTCCAGCTGCTATGGTTGATACTCATTGACGAGATTCTTGATCCTCCAAAGGACATCGTATCCAGCGATAAATCAAATTGTCTTTACGTAAGTGACAGGGCTTGGATCTGGAAGATAGAGTTGCATCTCTGCCAATTTGTTAGATGGCTTCCGGGCGCAAACTACGATTACATGATGTCAATATCTAATGAAGGCAATCTAATAAAGTTAAGCGAAGATAAATCAGGTTATCAAGTGGAGGTTTACCGACCAGACACCGAACGTATACAGAGGTTACAGCTGCCTGATTACATTTTTGCAGCCTTTCAAGCCATTGAAACGCGCAAAGAACAATTCGTCATAATTTGTGAATTTCTGCTTCATCAGGAGGGGTGTGGTTTTGAAAAGTATGCAAGGCATACCGTGCGTATATTATGTTTGGTGAACAGTTATGGACATCAGAATGCAGGAGGAACATTCGACATCGAACTTGGAGCATCTAGTCGTTTATTTGTCGACACAGAAAACAGTCGATTGTTTCTGGTCAGCTTATATCGGAAAGGCAATTTGGTTTTACTTGACATCGATACTTTAAGAATTAAACAGGTTCTCCTGACAATAAACGCAAGTTGTCTGTGGTCGTGGAAAGTGTGGTACGAAGATAGGAGTAAGCAGTTGATTGTAGTATGTGGCAGAATTCTTCACGTTTATACAGTAACAGAATAATGACGACTCTTAAAAGACCACAAGCGTAATAGTAAACTCCATACTTCTAAACTGCTACTGGAAGCCAAGCGCAGGGCACCAGCTTATTCACGAGCGCAACTGCTTCGCAATAAGTGTTGCAACCATTGGGATGGTGTGGCTTATAAAGTATTTTTTAAAAGGAGCCTCGTAACAGTTAGTTAGGTAATTAATTATTTTATCGACCACGATGCATGGCAATAATGCTGCCTACATATTATAACTATGTCCATTTACCACACAATGCATCTTATTATCATGTATAGGATGGTGGTACGACATGCTATGTTAAATATTAGGAGTTGTTGATTATCGCGTATTATTTCAAATACGCGAGTTAATTACTTTACCAGCATCTACAACCAGCATTTCATGTGGATATTTTGCACTTCTGAACTACGTGAGCATCGATGTGGGCTGTTGTGATTGAACGAGTCAAACCGTAACGTTTCTAAGTGTCGGCTGCCAACTCAAACAAGGTTTGCCGCGGTATAACGAATCACCTCAGTTGGGTGATGACTAGGCAAGATGAAGGAACTGTCTGTTGTGAGAGTCAATCTATCAGCCCCTTGTCTAGTCGACTGAATTTGGAGTTTAATGCGAAGAACGATTGGTAGATATAGAGTGGAGTTGTAATGGAATAAGCTTCGTCTATTCGAACGATTGAACTGTGGAGATACTTCGGAAAAACATCGAACTTACCTAGTTTCGGTGAGCTGGAAAATTAGTAGCCAATAGAGCAGTTGAAATCGAACGTTGTCTTGCGAGCTGCAGCTAGAGAACGGTTGCAGAGAATTGTTTGATATCGGACTACTGAGAGTTGACTAAAGACATTAGTTGCGACAGAAGCTGAACTTTCGAAAGGCGTTTGAAGATAGTTTAACGAAGAACGTCAGAGACACGCAAATCCCGGTTCTACAATATGGGGGCTGCGGTGATTCAACAATCAACAGTGACTACGAGTACAAGGACAATCTACATCTAGGGAAGATCCATCTTGATGGAGGATAGATAAAACTTAGGCTAGAATAATAGATGCTGGTTTAGGTAGGCCTACCGAGAAGTACATGTAGACTATTGCATTCTATTGATAATTTGCATTGTAGACATTGAGCTGATTGCTTTACATTCAAGACTTATCTGAACTTTCATTTTGATTAAACTATTAACAGTTACTTGAATTAACTGCCTGTGTATTATAATGAACTGCTAAGATGTAGCCTAGTGTAATTGCAAACTAATCTTGGGGCCGTTTAGTTGAAAGTAGCTAATGTTACTTTCACTAATGCAATCGAAATTCATTAAGAAAAAAATCTATCAAAGAGCAAATTGTGCTAGGATAAAAAAAAATTATCCAGTGGTGACGCCGTTTCCCTCATACAACTGAATATTGCACTCGATCAATGAACCTCGTGACTCTTGTTGGGCCACAAGAACCAGAATCCAAGGGTCGCGCAATCCTCCGGGGTCTAAATTTTGAATGTTGAGCAGAACTTCATAGCCCAGCATAGGCGCCCGCAAGCACGAATACCTTACAGTAATGTGCATTGTGTTTTGTTAACTTCTCTTTTGTTCTTGAACTTCATCATCATTTTGATTATTCACGGCTATCACAAATGTAGTAGACCTAGTCTTTCACTAAACTATCTATTCGGTATTTGCTTAATAGACAATTTTTAAATTTAGAACAATGTTAAAATTTATTTAATTTAAAGTGAAACATCCATAATCAGAATGCGTTGACTGCAGTGAGGACCGTTTCTTATTAGTCTGTATCGAAAATACGCAATATAAATCAGGGATAACAAAATAGTTAGCCTACGATAAAATTATTGGTAAATCTAGCCTTAGATAATAAGAAATACATTGCAGTACATCGTATCAATTGTCACTACTTCCTATAGGCAGGTTTTTAGGCCAAGATACCAAACTTACCATCCGTCGCACCACTGGCACGATGCAATATCGCTATGGGTCCATTGGACGCGGTTGATTAAAACCACGTGTTCTGCTGCGTTTAGATAGGGTAGCCTATCGCATGCCCCTACACAAAGCCTACATGTAGCCTTTGAGCCGAAACAGATTAATGATGTAATAGAATGCCAGCCCTAAAGGCAATTTATCCGTCGCTGCAATTAATTGGATCCCTTTGTTGCGATTGACTGGAAGTTTTTCAGTGGATGATCCTCTTCATTTGAATCTGGCAACCAGATAGAGAATATTAGAGATAGCACCCATTCTAGGCCTACTATTTTCTGTACCTGTAAGAGTTTTTCAAGGAAAGTGTTCAATCCTCTTCAGTTGGTCTTTTCCGCACACCCTCATCTGTGGTGTTCCTCAAGGTTCATTCACTACAGAGATTTACATAGCTCCCCTACAAGGTTACTACTTAGGGGCGCTTCCGGTCTAGCCCAGGCTAAAAAGGACTGTCTTAAGTTTACAGTAAAAGTATCAGAAAATCCGCAGGCAACAGACGCAAAGCCAAGAGCAAACCATTTCCAGACCGTAGGGCCAACAAGGGCCACATGTGTAGGGATATTGAGCAAATCTTTCATACGAATTTTAAAAAAATAGTGGTAAAGATAAACACAGGCTACCAGTAAGCCTACCACTTAGGCTACGGAATCAATTATTATTATTATTATTATTATTATTAGACTGTTATTTATAGCGCGCCTAAACAAAATTGGAATCTTGCACAAAGGCGCATAACAGAAAAATCAATCATAGTAAATCTTAAACAGATGTGTTTTAAGGTTAGTTTTGAAAATCGATAAAGTTGGGGATTTGCGGATAAAGACAGGGAGTTTGTTCCATTCAGCCGGGCCGGCTAGCGCAAATGCCCTGTTACCAAGTTTTTTGAGTGATCGTGTCACAACAAAATCACCTTGAGACGATGAACGTAGCCCTCGTCTGGATTGGAGAGAGGAACAGGGTGTAACAAGTGAAGAAAGGTAAGCAGGAGAACAGTTTGTTCAAATTATTGTTGATTTGACCATTTTTCAAAGCAAGCTGCATAGGCCTACTACAGGAAATAAATCTACATCTCCAAGGGGTTATCAATGGAGATGTAGTATTAGTATTATGACATAATTATCAGGTGTCAATGGTTAGAACAGCGCGCACAGTCCGTTGGTCCTAAGCTAAATGATCACACACATCAGGAGACGTAGTCAGCCGCATACTGATCAATGTTCACAAACTAATAGATAGAAGAAGGACGGAAGAGAGATCTATCCAGAGACACCGACATAGGGTAAGGTAAGTAGCTAAAGGAAAGTAACAGAAATAGACTAATAAGCAGAAGTGAAGAGCATACATAAAACACAGTTCAATGCTTAAGCAAATAAGCGAATAATTAGTTTACACTGTGTACAAATCAGTCAGTTTGCTTATATATCATCTGAACATAGCATTCACCAATCACGATTACTAATATTTATGCAGACAGTTAATCAATTAGTTCGCATGCATAGCAATCCGTCAATGTGCTTATATAATCTGAGCATAGATTACATATGACAAAACACAGTTGATAAGCATATTAAATCATTATGACAAAATAAAGTGGATAAGCAGATAAGTAAGTTGCATCAGGGATCGTATAGGAGTCGCATAAAGTCTTGCAACGCTACACAGAAATCATCAATGTTAATGAGCGAGTATTAGTTGTAAATAATCAGATCTTGCAATTGATAATCACACAATAAACGTTAGAGATTAAATCACAACAAAGCATTATGAATCCGAAACCTTGAAGTACTTGGAACAACATTATTACGATGCACATAATTATGTTATAAACAGTTAGCCATTTCATCATTGGACGAGCAGATGTGAAGCAGAAATAACGAGTAATATTGTAAGCAACTCACAAGTTAAAGTGGAGTGCATTCATGTGATTTGAAAAGTATGACCCAAATCATAAGTCTAGACTCTAGACTTTCTTAAAGTTAACGATGGTTATTCCCAAACTCAGCAGTTCTTGAGAGGTTTTTGCAGGTGTGAAGTCGTGAGTGCACACGGTCCTAAGCATAGAGGGCGCATCAAGCGTCAGTAGACCCGTCACACCAACTCAGGTACGGGTAATCAGGTGTTGTTGAATTCTTGGTTGATGAGCTATGTGGTTCTTTCAGTGGTTTCAAGATTCATTGCCTCTATATGATTGGTGATTGAAGTTGTAATTTCAGCAGCCATCTTCTTGAGGAAGTCCTCCATGATAGGGGTCATTACAGCGGTAAGGCGAGCCAGTATACTTCAAGTACGCGATCGTCCACTAGGAGGTCGATGAATTCCTCGAGCTTCTTTTAAGACATTGTCTTTAGTAGTTATCGTGGTCAGAAGAGAAGGAATGCTGAGGAGGGGCTTGGTGGTTAACTATCCAGTATGGGATAGCGTTAGTCATATAAATTCATGTAATATGACTTTGTAGATGTTCGCTCAACAAGTTAATACTGCGCTGTTCGAAGTAAGCCTTGGTTGAGCAAAGTGGGTTTATTTTGACCAGAACTAAGTTATGTTCAAAGTTCTGGTCGCTTCGTGGTCAAAGATTGAATGGTAACGCTAGGCTACGTGAGTCTATTCAGGTGACTTCGCCAAACACAAACGACGAGCAAAACTTTTCGCACAGAGTAAAAATTAACTCTTCGCAGTCAGGGAGTAAATCAAGGAATTGATATAATTCAGCTAAATTAACATAACGAAGTTTTAACTGAGCTATTATCGGTTATCTGGAAAGAAAAGAAGAATTAATTCCCATCTTATCGGGCGCGTTTTTCGTTATTCATTGCATTGTTCAAGTTTTGCATGCATTTAGGTAGTATAGTTGAACAAGATCTAAGCACAAACAGTAACTGATAATTAACTCGGAGGAATGCAGGCGGAGGAATGCAGGAATATCCAGTTAATACTGTGTTGAATATTGCACTTGCTTCGCAGGTGAAGTACGTCAGTTTACTCCATTGCGGGTTCCTGGCTTTCGACAATCGATGCTGAAAGAAAAGCAAGAGTAACACTGATGAACTTTTCTTGAAGTGGCGCTTTATTAATGTCAGATTGCAATAATACAAATACAGAGAAATTTTAAAAAGGTCACAGAAAGATATTACTTTTCTAATAAGCAGATAATTTATGCGATTGGAACATGAATATTGTGTGATGTAGCGCTATGTAAGATTATGTCAGGCAGGATAGGTTAATTAAAGGTGAGATAATTCAAGTTAAGCTAATTTTAAAGTAAGGTAATTTATGGTAAAGGACTATACGGTCAGGTAATTTAACGTAGTTTATGGTAAGCTGATTTACGGTGATTTAAGGTAGGGTAATTTCTGGTCAGGTTATTTAACTAGGTGACTTAAGGCAAGGTATTTTAAGGAAATTCAATGTAAGTCAAGATAACGTTAGTTAAAGTAAAAAGAAAGACTGATTGATTGACAGAAAGATTGATTGATTTATATGTGGATTTATTGATTGGTGTGATAAAGTCAATGGATGGATAATGGGATGAAGTGATTGATTTATATTTTTTGGACATGGTGCGTTGTGATTACCAGCATCGATTGGTTCCAGTGTATGGTAAATAGGACCAGCTTCTGCAATCCTCAGATCATCTGAAACTAGTTACAGAAAACTCAACTGAAACGCTTCACTCGATCTGCAAGGAATCCAGGCAAGAAACGCCTTAGTGGTTCTAGAATGTTAAACTAGCCTACTAAGAACGACCTCTTGATATACTACAAATGACTATTTAGTTAATAAAAAAACTAATAATAACTAGTAATAACTTATCCATGTGTTGCTAATTAATTAATGCAATTAATAACACATTATAGTGTTGGCCCATAATTATAAATTAATAGTAAGCCTAATGTTTATTTCTTAAAAATATAAAGCACCTAAGTTGTGATACATTGAATAATTTAATGCAAAAATAGGCTTTCAAATAAATAACTCATCAAACGATTCGTTTATTCACTTGTGCAGTAAATTTTGAATTTCATAAACTTTACAATACGTCAGTTAGTTACCTACTGTTTAGCGACAAAGTGTCACAAGAAAGATGATTAGCGTCGCCCTCCTCCTTGCCGAGTCTTGGGACTGGCACTACCTGAGTACGGGCAGCGGCTGAGTTTAAACAAAGTTTATATGCAGCCAATATTTCAAGAATCCGAAGTCCTAAACCAATGAAATTTCTAACCAATTTGTTGTGCCATAGCTATGCAACCGTGCACTGGTTCCATCTGCGATATGCTTTCAGCTGATGTGTCCACTTGATCTACAAGGAATCCACACAAGAAACTCGTTAGTGGTTCCACCATGGCTTACTCTATTTGGTGTTTCAGTTCGTTTGTTGTAAGCGCCTCTGTTTACCAAGGCTTAGGCCTACTGCGATTGATGTTATGACTTATGTGAAGGCGCCCTTGTAGCGGTTTGGCTGAGATCACTGGGCCAACGAAATTGTCGTTGTTAACATTTCTGCTATTATTACTATCAAGACGCCCAAAATGCTTCTGGACCCGTATATCTGCAATGGTGGATTAACAGCCAGTGCCTGTCTGGATGACTCTTGCTGACAGTCGACTATGGCAGAATATAAGCATGCACGATGAGGACATGGCGTTAGGCTACCGGAATTTCCAGATGGGATTCATACGATCTCTATAATACGGTTCCCATGTGAGGTGGATGAGCTTTATTCCGGCCGTACCCTGGCAACATTCCCACTGAACCCATAGCCTATAGAGTCACCCATTTAAGGTCACTGCCAGCCCGAAATTGAAATCTTTGAAATTAGCCAACATCAGAAGGCGAACTGGAAGTCACGCGCACATGTATATAGGCACGAGATGCACGCTCTAACCAAAGTAGCTAACTCAGCCAACTAATGCTTAGCAAAATGAAAATCTCACCCTTAACAATTAAATCAATTACATTTTTCTTTCGTTCACTCATTTATTTGTCTATTCATTCTTTCATTCACGTATTCATTCCATCCATTCATTCGTTCATTCCTCGCTCGTTCGTTCAAGGGTTTACGGTGAAAACTGCGATCATGAAACAGCGATTGTCAAAATTGCGACCACAAAATAGCGATAACCAATACAGCGATTTCACCGACTTATTAAATAAAGTTTCAAATATAAGACGTATATAGGCCTAACTAATTTTTAATATTAAACTTGAAGACTCAAATAATGTCCCAATTGCTCCTTTGATGACGATGGCTGTAAGGAAATGTTGTAGGCCTAGTAGGCCCTAATAATTAAATTATTTCTTTGTTCGCATTCAGGACCAATTAACGAACATTAACATGACGCTAAAAACATCAGTGCGGACCAATATGAAGTTGGATTGATGAGAATAATTCTTGTTTAGATAGAAGTTGCATTGATGAAAATAATTGCTGTTAAAAGAAATGTGGATGGACGAAAATAATTATTGCTTAAATGAGTTTTCTTTTGAAATCAACTTTATAATTTAATCGCTGCATTGATTATCACTATTTTGTGCACACCTTGTTTTTTAAATCGCTATTTTGTGATCGTGTTTTTGACGATGGCTATAAATGTGGTCGTGCTTTTGAACGTAAACCCTTTAGAAGGCAAGAAGCAATAGAATTCCAACCGTCAGGTTGTGGTAGGCCTACACGTAGTTGGATGAAATGGCATTGAGCGAAGTCGCGGCCTTGTTTTCGGTGGAAGGTCAACTGTACCTATAAAGAATAGATGCAACAGAACATAATAATATATTAAAACTCAGTTGTTTTGGAAAACCTACTGTAAGCTCCATTGGAAGATTTCTTGTCTTGATCCCACAGAACAATACTTGGTGAACTAATGTGACAGACTGATTCATAGACCGATTGACTGGCATCTTAATTAACTCGATTGACTGATTAAATGGCGTGCTCACTTGCTCACTTACTTACTGAATCATAGACTATTTGAATAACTCATGGATGACACTCCCAAATTGACTCAATAACTCATTAACTGATTGACTAGCCTGACGACTCATTGGCTCATTGACTCTCATCGACTAAATGATTGACTCAATGAATCATTAACTCATGAACTCATTCGCTCAATGATTAGATTGAAGGACTCTTTGGCTCACTGAGTCACTGCTTGACTACTTGAATCATTGACTCATTCTCTAGAATTCTCTATATCACTCATTAATTCATTCGCTCTTTGACTAATTTATTCACTTTTCTATTCACTCGCCGATTCGCTACTCATTCTCCCATTCACTCAGTCACTTATTTGCTTACTTATTCATTGTTTGACTTATTCACTCCTCTACTTAATTACTAAGTAAGTAATTGTCTAACGATTTACTTATTCTTTCGTTAAGTTTTTATCCATTTTCAATTGTATAGTCATGATGGATAATTATTTATCATTGACGATCGATAAACATTGAAAAATTCGTTCGTTGATAATAGTTAGTAATAAATGGCAAATAACAATCGATCATTAATAAATAGCCATTTAATATATTATATGATCTTAGTTACTTAAAATTAATAACCCATTATTATTTATATAATATGAAAATTATTTATTTCATATTTGGAAATGTTTTAGTTAAAATTAATTTTTTTAATTCAAATATCAAATTATCATTGGTTAATCGTTACGCTCACTGATCTGAGAGTCAATCATTTTTGCGTAAGTTACGTCTTCTGACTTTTCGTCTGAAATAAAAAAAACCACGAAAACGTTCAGGACTATGCAGCACATAAGTAACGGTTCATTGTTAATAAAAAGGATGTGTATTGTCAAATAAAGTCGATCCAAGGGCTTGCAAATAAGTCAAAGAATGATATTTAAGGATTTTAAATTCATCAGCTATCTAAGTTTATCTATTAAGAATCCATGTAAGTATAATAAGTTATCTTTACTGGCGCGCGACAAACGCCAACATTTTACAACAACCGTGCATAGAAAGGAAAAAATGTAATGCGATATCTCATTGAGAGAGGAGAGAGAGAGAGAGAGAGAGAGAGAGAGAGAGAGAGAGAGAGAGAGAGAGAGAGAGAGAGAGAGAGAGAGAGAGAGAGAGAGAGAGAGAGAGAGAGAGAGAGAGAGAGAGAGAGAGAGAGAGAGAGAGAGAGAGAGAGAGAGAGAGAGAGAGAGAGAGAGAGAGAGAGAGAGAGAGAGAGAGAGAGAGAGAAAGAGAGAAAGAGAGACAAGAGAGAAAGAGAGAAAGAGAGAAAGAGAGAGAGAGAGACAGAGAGAGACAGAGACAGAGACAGAGACAGAGAGAGAGAGAGAGACAGACAGAGACAGAGACAGACAGAGTCAGACAGACATGCAGACCGACAGACAGGCAGACAGACAGACAGACAGACAAACAGACAGACACAGACAGACACAGACAGATAGACAGACAGACACAGACACAGAAAGACAGAAAGACAAAAAGACAAACAGAGACAAAGACAGACAGAAAGAGAGAGATAGACAAACGAGTGTAAGGTTTAGTTCAGAATCTGACTAGAGAACTGAGAGTGTGCGCATTTTTGTAACCAGGGCAGGCAAACTAGTTACCAGTGCAGGGGCGGTTTATGCCCCAAGTAAATTCTCAACAGGACAGAAATTCTGGCAGGACAAAGACCAGGGCAAAGGCTTTTTACCAGGGCATTTGCCCTGGCATGCCCTGGTGTAGTGCCGCCACTGCAACTGGGCACCCGCCGATGATGCCCCGCAGAGCCATTTAGGCGCCAGGACTTTTGGGCGCCATTTAGCTTTGTGCATTGTTCACTGATATCTTCTTTTTCACCTATCTGAATTCTATTTAGGGCCTATACTAACTGATGTTGCGCCCATATTACATACTGCGGTGGCGCCCAACCAGTATAAGATCCTCTTTCCTTTGTCTCCAAATTCCAGCCAGGCAGTGCCCCGAAATACATCTCAGACTACATGCATCATCCATCATCATCATCATCATCATCATCATCATCTCGCTCTTTGCGCTCTTCGGATCATTTTGATCTCTTTGTTCCTAGGACTAGGACTTGCTGTGGCCCAACATCTAGGCGTTTGCTGTGGTGGGTCTCTTCCCTCCAATGACCTTTCCCACTCACAACGAGTTAAACCAATGACTGGTTTTCTTCATCGGTCGTTCTTTAAAGGCGTTCCTCCCCACCCCACCATCCCCGGTTGCTTTCCTGCTGAAAGCGACTCTGAATAGTTATTCTGTCAGAGGTGCTTTATAAATTATTAGATACGATATGATACGATGTACAAATAGATATTCCAGTTATACTATTTATTGGTTTCCTCCTCTTCCAGGCGTACATGTAGATCACAGCTAGGCCTAAGACAACCAGAAGTGGAAGAGCCACACAGACGGAAATCCACCACAGGACCTCTACAGACGAAACAAACGAAGACAAAAGAAAGTCAAGGCAGACGTATTTGTTCTATGTGTAAATGTAAATGTAATCTGACATTATTTTATAAAGCACCACTTATCAATAAATTCATCAGTGGCGCTTCCGACCGAAATAGTGAAATGATTGTCAAATAATACAGACTATTAATAGGCCAATAATTATAACAAGTAAATATCCTAATGCATATATGCGCATATTTACATACATGCATACTTTCACACACACAAACGCATACATGTATGCATAGATTTATACACATACATATACATATACATACATAATTACATGCATTATACATACATGCATACACACAAACAAACATAAATACATGCGTACACACATAAGCTATGCTATGCTGCAAGCGGAATTATGATAACCTACATTTTCATCTCTTCGTGATGCTGATGGCATCGTTCCTGTTTGGTAATTATTATAGCCACTCAGTGTCATATAATTTACCAATGACAAATATGCTAATGTGTCCAGACACGAGATGTGCAATTGTGCATGGACCATAATAAGCCTATCAATATAACTTCATGTAATAATTACTCGTGGAAATTGACATCACTAGAGAAGAACACTTGTCGGAACATAATCACAGTCTCAAACAGAAAATTATCAGAACCAATTATACTGGAACCATAGGGTATTCTTATATCAAATTATAATTAAATTACGTTGATTGTTTAGAGTGCGATTTAGAAAACGATTATCAACCTGTCATCGGCACACTGTTATTTCTCATAATATAATATTATTTAAAGTAACGCAATATTAATATCGTTCTAACTATGACATCAGTCCAAAGGACATAGCCTAATTAAAGAAACTTCAGAGGAAAAGACAACATTTAGCCAAATACAATCATAAACAACAAAAGACATTTCCTAGTTTACGGTAGGCTAATGTTTTGCTGTCCATTCAAGGCAAGACAATATATATCATACCAAATCGGACAATATACTTTCATCTCTACTGGATCTGATAATTTCTCCATCTACCTGTTCGTTCTGCTCTTATATCACTTCATTTTAGGGTGACCGGCGAGATGAGTCCTATGTGACTTCACCGGTAGCCCACCACTCGAAAATTTGTGTATTGTCATTTTGCTTTATTTTGTGGTGAATAAACTACTTACTTACAAACTTACTTACATTTTCAACTTAACATTTTCCTATTTCAAATTGCTTATCCATCACCTCTCGGTCTTATTGGACAGATCGTTTCAGATGTTGACCCCATTACGCTTTGTCTAGGCGTGTCATCGGTTTTGCCTTTAGCTACCAGCATGATAGAAGTATCTAATTAATGGTAGACCTAATAATTATAATAATAATTATAATAATATCTAATAATTATTAGATAGAAACAATACTGTAATCATATCATATTTAAGTATTTGTATGCTCTCGTAGGGTGAACCGAGATAATAATACAATAATAATATAATAAATTTAATTGTGAAAATAATTTCAAGACATCTTCACAACTAAAACAAACTAACGTAGCTCGATGGTATCATCTTCGTCTCAAATAGGGTTCAAGAAAACATTATCTCCATAGCAGAACCAATATTATGTTTTGTCTATATTCAAGCTTCTATCAAACTGTTATTTTTTACAACAATTAGGCTACTTGGTTAAGATTTCGGTCGTTGTGATTAGAACGTCACAGGCCTATCCTCCCTAGATAATAAGCTAAACAGGACACAACAAACGAACATAGAATAGGTGTTGAGGTAAGTTCCAAACTCGGACTAATCACTCAGGACCCTATACGAACCATAATAAGCAACACTGATTCCACTCATCTAGATAGAAACAGAGTGCAACTATCGCGTTTGAATATGTCGTTGACAGATATTGACAGAGAGCGTTCTACTGCAAGAAACTGAATAAGATTTAGACGTAGATGGTTGACTCTTCCTATTTGCAAGATGGTCATCCAGTATAATCTTAATTAAAACGACTAGGCCTACTATCATAACCTGACTCTCAGGCTATGAATTAATTAAGAGCTGAGACTTCAATAATGTGTCTCACCTCTTAAATTATTCATAGCCTGAGTCAGGGTATTAATAATATTATGATCACAATATGTCAGGGTCTCTTACTTATGTGACTCCTCGAGCTTCCAATTCTATAGACATAAATAGCACAGCTGCGTTGCCCCTCTAACCCTTTGGCAATATGACACAGACTTCCTTCTGACTACCCTTTGGACAACCCCGCTCACGCGATCCAGGGTTCGTGATTAAGCCATTCGCTTGACATTCGAGTGGCGCTTTACAAGTTAGGAGTTTACGATTACGATTACTACTCCTATAAACAAATATTCGATTTGTATCACGAATACTGTGTTGGTTTTGTCATCTAAACAGAATTTTGACTTAAGTTGGGGTTCTAGTCGTCATACGTGTGCAAGCCCGGTTAACTGCAGTTTAACGACGATTAGCGTCGCCCTCCTCCTCTCTCCAGGCTTCGGACTTGCTTACCACAGGTCGAGTAGTGGCAGGGTCAATTCACATGGGTTTTATATGGCATGGCACTAATTCAAGTTATGGTGAAGGATCTCACCCGATCCAATGCGAAAATTGAGCATGATCGAGGCTATAATGTCCTAACAGAAAAGCGTCTGCATTTACATTTTGCCATCTGCAGATTTTGTCGCAATTTATAAAAAAAGCTGAAAAAAACGATGTAACAAATTAGAGGCCTATTTCTATTCTCCCTTATTTCTCTAAATTTTACGAAAAATTAATGTATAATCGCATTTATAATTTTGCTGAGAAATCAGGTATAAGTTCCTAATATTGTTTATGCGGCTACTGGTTAATCCAGCTCGGGCATGTTTGGCTTTGTTAATTAATGTAGCATGCGCGCAAAGTGGGATAAATTCTTCGCAGCCAAATATCTCTTTACAACAATTCACATGACTCTACGACTGTAATTTATGCAACTGATGTGCAACACAGCTCCTTCCGGATGTAATATAAAATGCAAATTCGTTACTATTTAATACAAAGTCACAAAGGAGGGTGGGTTTTGGGGGAAACTCAGACGATTAATTGCACGGATCTTATTGGAGACCCCAAATTGTTATGTTTTTAAGGCAAGCCTCTTCATTCCTTCTGCATTCACAGATTCTTGAATATCACGAAGACGACACGTTATCCTACATATACTAATTAGCAACTTCTATAGCGCCGGTGTATAAGGCACAAGGCATCAAACGATGGCGCACCAACCTCAGAGGCAATCAGGTCAACAACCAGAAGATCATTCCGTTGAGACAGAGAGCCCCATTAGGCTGTTGTGGGTGAGACATTTGAAGCAGATACATTTTTGTTTGAGAATGCAATGACACAAGCGACTGAGCATTATGTACGTATAGAAATTTCTCCAAATTTAGGTCCTACAGCTGCAAAGCTTGTTTACAGGTTCTAGTTCTCGGCAAACCGTGAATACGACCAAGACCACACTGTCAATTCATTCGGATCGAAAATGAAGTGTAAACACAACATAAGTAGGAATCAGCTGATCGATCATTCAATATTGATTGTAATCAAAATAGAGTACTTACGTGTCTCGTCCGTTTGTTCCATTGGTCTGGAAGAGATTTCAAGGTCGTTGTAAACAGGCGAGACCCAGACATAAACGAAATCTGGTATATTCGTGGCATTCATGATAAGAATACCATCGAAAGTTCTCTCAAAGTAGGTTCTGCAGGAGAAGAAAGTTCCTGCTGCAAGCGAATCCAGCCTCACAGTCAGAGATGACGTGATATGGGAAGTTGGAATAGTTCGGGTTTCACTTTCAACCTCCACCTCCCGAAATTTCCCTTTGACATCATGACGCGTCCATTGCATCGTTGGAGCCCAGAATCCACGGAAATTCAGTCTACACTGCATTGTTATATTTACTGTTGAAGAATCGTTCTCATTGTCGTAGCTTGAGGTACAGTTGGGCAAAGATTCTAAAACAGTTTTATTATTACCATCAGTTTATTGTTATATTAAATTCTTGTTATAAATAATTATAATCTTCGTCAATCCTTAGTTAGTGATTTACTGCTTGTTCTTAATTAGGCTGTATAAAAATCACTTAGTTTAAGGCTGAATAGAGGAATATGGACCAGGATGCACCTCTTCTCTTTTGTCGGTATCACGCTGAGAAAACATCATGACAGTCCGTTACATACACCCTGATAATGATTTCGCACTGCGGTGGTATGAATTGGGCTGCGACTTGCACAAATCCTCAGTATCACAAATAATTATGTATATGATGATGATGATGATGATGATGATGATGATGATGAAGAATGATGAAGAAGAAGAAGAAGATGAAGATGAAGATGAAGATGAAGATGAAGATGAAGATGAAGAAGAAGATGAAGATGAAGAAGAAGAAGAAGATGAAGATGAAGAAGAAGATGAAGAAGATGATGATGATGATGATGATGATGAAGATGATGATGATGATGATGATGATGATGATGATGATGATGATGATGAAGATGAAGAATGATGATGATGATCATGATGATGATGATGATGATGATGATGATGATGATCATGATGATGATCATTATGATGATCAGATGATGAAGATGATGATGATGATGAAGAAGAAGAATGAAGAAGAAGATGAAGAAGATCAAGAAGAAGAAGAAGATGATGATGATGATGATGATCATGATGATGATTATGATGAAGAAGATGAAGATGATGATGATGATGAAGAAAGATTCTAAAACAGAAGATGATGATACCATTAGAAGATTGTACATTTAATTCTTGAATAAGAACAATCTTAGATGAGGATGACGATGATTCAGATGATGATGATGATGATGATGATGATGATGATGATGATGATGATGATGATGATGATGATGATGATGATGATGATGATGATGATGATGATGATGATGATGATGATGATGATGATGATGATAATGATTATGATGATGATACACTTTTGCTCGTCTTCCGATACTCACCCAAAACGATCAACTGAGCGCTGTAGAATATCTTTTCCTGATCACTTCCGATGATTGCACGGCATGTGTAGTTGCCCGCGTCTTCCAAATCGGTCGAATTGTAGTAAATTATACCGGAACCAGTGTAGTCAACGTCAATCCCAAGATGTAGAAAGTCTCTGTTTACCACAGGTGATCCAGAGTTTTTATCGAGTCTGAAGATGGTTTCAATTTTAAATACCGTTGATGGTTTCGACACTTCCCATCTGTAGACCGTAGAATTTCTGTCGACGCCACATGCCAGTTCCACTCTGTCGCCAGCAATGACAACAGTATTACGAGGAGTGACAGTCATGTTGCCTCTTGCTGAACCAAATTAAAACACAAATTACTAACTATATGGCAAGTTTACCAATTCTTTTACTTTGCATCTTACTGCTCTTCCAATATTATCTCATATAATTATTAAAGTGTATGTGTTCATTTATTCATTCATTACGAAGATTTAGTTGCTCTCTGCATGCTGCACCTTTACCTGGATTTAGAAATCAGAACGATGGCTTTGCGTTACAATCAGTTATTTTACAAGACTTGACAAAGCTCGCATGAAACTACCAGCTGTTTATCGAGTAATTTATTAGTCTGTATCAATTAATTAATTAATTAGTGTTCAGTCTGAAAATTGTGCGAATATACGTGCTTGATAATGATGCAGCTATAGTAAATTGTAAGAGCTCTATTGCGCTTTGTTATCGTAACTTAATCGTAAACTACAAAGCTCTTTAGAGATTTGGAGATTATGATTAGGCCTACTATGCACTTAGGAAGTTTCCAGGCTAATAACCAACAACGAACATAAAAACTAATCATGACATCAGTAGTGACATACTGACTCGTAAATTTTTGATGACTTGAGACACCTAGTGTGAAACCAGGTGTTTATCGAGTAACATTATGGGTATTATAATAGGACTTGTGTGAAGAACAAAGAAGAGGGTGTAAACTGATCTCGTGGCAGTGATTCAGAAGCATATGAGGTCTCGTGCGTGATGACTACTGTGTTCCTTATGCACCTGATAGTCACTCTCATTTGGTCGACAGTTGGCCCGCATTTGGCATCTGGTTAAACCTGGTGGTCCGCTATCGGACAAATATGCCCAACGAAGCTGGAGGTACTGGAACTGCAGCGGACACTAGGCATACTCGTAGCACTACATGTAGATAGTTTTATTTAAAGTAATCGTAGCCTCGCAATTTTTAAAGCGGTACTTAAAAGCTAAGAGCTACGTCAAATCAGAAGGGCTTTCAGATTTACGAAGAGATGAAGAAAATCCGGTTTTCAGAACGCCAGAGAGAAAGAAATAAAGAGAGGGAGAGAGACAGAGACAGACAGACAGAGAAGGATCCAAAATCTTGTTGTAGCACAATCATGGGTTTCCAATATCCTCAATATGCCTGGTTGCACGGAGTTGTTATTATCAGCTTCGTCAGCTTCGAGTGGTCTCTCGCTCTCTTTCTCATGATGCGGTCGTGGTCCTTGTTCACGCCTTTGTTACCAGTCGAATTGACAACTGTTGCTCCCTACTCGCTGGCCTTCCTCTTGGGGTTCTGGGGCGACTAGATCGAGTTCTACGCTCGGCTGCTCGTCTCATTGGACGACTACCTAAGTTCTCTCCTGTCTCTGCATACATACGTGATGTGTTGCACTGGCTGCCTATCTCTCAGCGGATCTCATACCGCACTGCTGCTCTAGTTTCTCGCTGCGTTCTTGGCTGTGCTCCATCTTACTTGCGTGATCTTTGCCGCCCAGTGTCCGACGTTGCAGCGCGTCGGGCGCTTCGTTCTACGACGAGGGTGAGCTCCTAGTTCCACGGGCACGCTTGGCTATTAAGCAGCGCCGTGCTTTTTCGGTTGTGGGAGCTTCCACCTGGAATGACCTCCCGCTTAAGCTCCGCTCTTTACTTGTGAGCCAACCGGCAGGGTTCTACAAGTCCCTCAAGTCTTTTTTCTTTAGTCGTGGCTGGGCCGGGAGCGCTTCTGAGTAGTTTCTTGAAGAGGCGCTATATAAATGTTCTGAATGAATGAATGAATGAATGAATGCGGATTTAATTGTTATCTATACTTATTACCTAGTCCAGACTGCCAGAGCCGGATCTTTCCAACATAGGCTACCTCAGTCATTACAATTTTTCTTCGGGTGCCCCTCTGAACACATTTAATTTTATTCTTCAGTTGGGTGCAGAGAGTTTTTGAACAAACACGCGTACAAATGTGGGTAAAATTCAACCTCGTGATACTGTTCAGGAAGCAAAATTCCAGAGGCCAACCCAACGTTAGAGAGTTGTAGAAAATTGTGTTCTAAGGGACACTTGTTTCTAAGATGGCTGACAACATTCGTTGTTACAAAAGTTTTCAATCAACACATCGCGACTGCCATTTTCTAATAGTGCCAATCTCAAGCTTTGATAAAGGAGGAGGGCAACTCTAATAATCTTTTCATGTATCACAATGCAGCGTCATTTAAAAGAAACAAATCAAATTTCGATCAACACTGACTGAATGATTTTGGCAACCGACTTGCTAACAGCTGACAAACGTAAAATAATGATGATAAATTATATCACTTAAGCAAATGATTCTCAGAACCAGGACAATAGCTACAATGATAATAGCAATGATGATAATGATAGCAATGATGATGGCGGTGGTGGTGGCAATGATGATGGTGGTGGTGGTGGTGGTTGTGGTGGTGGTGGTGATGATGATGGTGATGGTGGTGTGATGTTGGATCGAGATTATGTATGGTTAAGGCAAACGATGACGCCAGCTGCGCAGATTAAAAAAGCTATTTCAGTTTCACAGCCCATTCATTCATTACCTTTCGTGGTTAAGGTAAAATGGCAATGTACTCGTAATCGTAACAGCTTTTTTCTTGCACCGTATGGCATCGGCCCTGCTCACATTTCAATTAATTGATCGGGTGAGATTCTTCACTTCTGCTGCATATTGTAATGGGTGCCCTTCAAAGTTCCCCAGTGAATTATTCTTTTGGGAAACCCATGATATCATGTTGAGTTATCTGGAAGAATTCTGCGCAGTCGTAAACATTGAACTATTTTTGGAGTGAAGATGGGAAAGAAACCGCTGTTCATTTCAGCCTAAACGGCTCCAACCCGAAGGCACGCATAATTATTATCTGCACCAGACTGAGTGATTTGGGGAAGACTGCTGCCAGCTACAGATATTTTGGATGTGGCAATGTAGAAAGTTATGCAAGTGTTGTATACAATTTGTACACAAGTTTAGTTTTGGTTGGCTATAGGCTAGAGGCAAACTAGGTCTCGTTTGTCAAATGGGACTGGCAGTCGTCGAAAATAATAACACCGATGTGTGCAGAATACACATAATTATATGACTGCATGTTTATTTGTTAATCCCAAGAAACATCCTCGCCACTTCTAATACAAATGCATTTGGGAAAATTAGGTCCATGTACACCTATTGCTGTGTCAAATCTATGGAAATGTATAGTCTAGGCGCAAAAAATGGAAAATCTCATGTAAGAAGCAAATCATGTTCATTTTTGGCAACACACTTTTTTACACTAATTCGACCCTGCTGATTACGAAAATCGCTGTTGCCAAGCTGGATTTTTGACCTGAAGGTCATTTCAAGGTCATACAAAATAAAATCTAGCAAAATTCAGAGATAAATGGCCAGATCTCAGCCAATAATGGTTGAATTCGACTAATTCTTTCCTGCTTTTTCTCGACTTAATAAGGACTACCTGTGGTAAGAAACAAGGTTACTAAATGAAAGACGATCCAAGGTTATTTCAAGGTCAAAAAGGGCAATTTCATGTCAAAATCTGGGGAAATAGCCATAACTCAGTCAAATATTGTTCTATTTGGGTGATTCTTTCATCTTTTTGCTCCGGACGATAAGGGCTACATTTGCATAGTACTTAAAGGCTAACATGATCCAAGGTCAATTCAAGGTCAAAATCTGGGGAAATAGCCATAACTCAGTCAAATATTGTTCTATTTGGGTGATTCTTTCATCTTTTTGCTCCGGACGATAAGGGCTACATTTGCATAGTACTTAAAGGCTAACATGATCCAAGGTCAATTCAAGGTCAAAATCAAGGGGAAAAGGTCATAACTCACTCAAATATCGTTCTATTTGGGTGATTCTTTCATCTTTTGCTTGGGACGATAAGGGCTACATTTACATAGTTCTTAAAGGCTAACATGACCCAAGGTCAATTCAAGGTAAAAATCAAGGGGAAAAGGCCATTACTCAGCCAAATATTGTTTTTTTCGGGCGATTCTTTTACCTGTTTTCTCAGACCGATAAAATTACTGATTCCGCACGAGGCCCACGATAGGCGATATAATAGCTCAGCTATCATAATGATGCACTTTTAATTATGCAAAATATTTAATGTTAGGAGCAACATTAACATTATTTTGTACAATTGTAAAGTACAATGAATAAACTGATAAATGATAATTATTGATCACTACATGCCTGTGCACTGTGTGCAGGCACCATGAGCTTGGCACCCACACAGAGAACAACACCTTAAGTCTGATTTCCTACACTGGCACACACGAGGTTTGCATAGGTTTAGTTCTGTTTTGCAGTTGCAAGAAACAATGTTCAAGCATTCTTTGGGGACGCATTCTATTGTCATTAGTACTGGTATCAACTTAGACGAATCACAGGCGTCCTTCTGCCAACCATACGTTGCTGCATCTAGAAGATCAGGCGTGCTGCTACCCGCCTGTTCCCACACTGTCGCTTGATAGTGGGATCGCTTGATGTGTTGCTGCAGTGCATCACTTGTCGGTGGAAGACATTCAAGTTGGCTGGTTTTTGAGAAGAGCAGTCTTCGGGCATCGTCAACAGAATCAGCATTAACTTTGTAGACATGGCAGAAGAACCTTTCTGCATCATTGCTAGTTTCTTGAGTAAGTGGACCTCTTCCTAGATTTCGTAACAGTTTTGTGCTTTCAATAAAGGTATTCCACATTGATCGCTTAGTATGACCACGAATGTACGACATCGTGTCACACCCAGAAATTGCGTGAAATGCCAGTGGTGATGACAAAACTTCAGGTAGCAATTTGCAATGGATGTCGTGAATTGGTATGAATCTCCGCTTCTTGGATGTTCCGGCCATCATCCATAGTTGCTTGCATCGGACCTGGTTAGGGTGGGATAACAACATGATGAAAACGTCTGTATCCCTGTCTGACACAACTACTGTATCACAGGAACTGTTAGCAGCATGCAACCAAATTCAAGTGTCGGCTTCTTCATGTGCTACTTTTAGCATTGATACCTCAGTCAGTACATTAGTCGACTGGCCATCCACTCCGTCGTAAATGCTCCTGCTACAACTACTTCAGTGTACAAATTGCCTTGCCTGATGATCTCCTGCGATAGGAACCGTGCCAAGTCCGACTTGTTCTCTACATGCATAAAAAATTGTTCCAGTTTTTTGGAAGAGGCCCATAACATCATTTAATGGCTCGTCGTATTGGACAAGTACCACTGCGACGTTTCCGAGTTGCACCTTTCACCGATCCACGGGTGTATCGATCAAAGGTAACAATGATGCAGTGGTACATCTTGCTATGATTTGTCAAGGATTTGATGAAGTTGTCGGCCATTCACCCAAATGGAACAATATTTAGTTGAGTAATAGCCTTTTTCCTTGATTTTGACCTTCAATTGACCTTTATCGGTCTGAGCAAACAGGTAAAGATTCACCCAAATGGAACAATATTTGGCTGAGTACTGGCCTTTTCCCTTGATTTTGACCTTCAATTGACCTTTATCGGTCTGAGCAAACAGGTAAAAGATTCCCCCAAATGGAACAATATTTAGTTGAATTATGACCTTTTCCCCTTGATTTTGACCTTGAATTGACGTTGGATCATGTTAGCCTTTAAGTACTATGCAAATGTAGCCCTTATCGTCCGGAGCAAAAAGATGAAAGAATCACCCAAATAGAACAATATTTGACTGAGTTATGGCCTTTTCGTCTTAATTTTGACCTTGAATTGACCTTGGGTCATGTTAGCCTTTTTGGGAACGACGCAAATGTAGCCCTTATCGGCCCGAACAAAAAGATGAAAGAATCACCCAAATAGAACAATATTTGACTGAGTTATGGCTATTTCCCCAGATTTTGACATGAAATTGCCCTTTTTGACCTTGAAATAACCTTGGATCGTCTTTTCTTTAGTAACCTTGTTTCTTACCACAGGTAGTCCTTATAAAGTCGAGAAAAAGCAGGAAAGAATTAGTCGAATTCAACCATCATTGGCTGAGATCTGGCCATTTATCTCTGAATTTTGCTAGATTTTATATTTTATGACCTTGAAATGACATTCAGGTCAAAAATCCAGCTTGGCAACAGCGATTTTCGTAATCAGCAGGGTCGAATTAGTGTAAAAAAGTATGTTGCCAAAAATGAACATGACTTGCCGCTTACATCGCTTTTTTGACGACTTTTCAGCTCTGCGCGCCTAGACTAGTAACGGTAGTTTGCAAATATAGTCTTTTATCTAGAGATAGTGACGGAATCCAACAGTTTAAAGACATCTTATTGTACATTTAACAACAAGAAACAGATTTGTGCAATTTTCACAGCAGCACGGCCACTAACTTCTAACCAAAACGATCCTTTACATCCGTCCCCAACGAGGGTCCTTGAAGAGGCGCTATATAAATTATCTGAATGAATGATCAGACCGGTCGGACCACTATGAGATGCATGGTCATGCTTAGTGAGTGAAAGCAGATTTCCACATGCTGAACTTCGGAGACCAGTGGAGAGACATGGTCAAGACCAGTGTTATTTCTATTAACTGTAACTGTAACTGAAATAGCAAAATAACTGAAAATTGTCTTGCAGTTAACTGTAACTGTAACTGAAACTGAAAAATACTGAATAACTGAAACTGTAATAGTAACTGAAAAACGAAAACTGAAGAGGCGCTATATAAATTATCTGAATGAATGATCAGACCGGTCGGACCACTATGAGATGCATGGTCATGCTTAGTGAGTGAAAGCAGATTTCCACATGCTGAACTTCGGAGACCAGTGGAGAGACATGGTCAAGACCAGTGTTATTTCTATTAACTGTAACTGTAACTGAAATAGCAAAATAACTGAAAAATGTCTTGCAGTTAACTGTAACTGTAACTGAAACTGAAAAATACTGAATAACTGAAACTGTAATAGTAACTGAAAAACGAAAACTGTATAACTGAAAAATAACAAAAGTTAACTGAAAAATAAAACATGAGTGTTTTTCTTACATACTTTTTGAATGGTAATCTACTCTAGTCTACGGTCAGTTTTCTATACTCATTTCACTTCTGGTTTCTTTTAAGTTTTCTATTCTAGTTTCACTTCTGGTTCCTTTTCAGTTTTCTATGCTAGTTTCACTTCTGGTTCCTTTTCAGTTTTCTATGTTCGTTTCACTTCCGGTTCCTTTTCCTTTCGTTGTGTTGTCGTTGGCGCCAAACCGTAAATTCATAAAACAATCCACGACTACAAGAATAATGTTTAAGCCAAGTAGTGGTCGAAAGTAGAAAGTGGCGTGTGGGAACATTTTGTTTACGAAGCCGCAGACGACAAAATTCGATGTTGTGTTCACACCTTTGCTGGCAAGGACGTTGAAAACCAGGAGTGTGGCACGCTAATTGTCGGAACAGAGCAAGTGTTAATCTGGAATGTCGTGTTTTCCTTAAAGTAAACCGACAATACGTTAAATCGCATTGATTTGCTGCGTAAATATTTCTGGTAACTGTTGAGAATACTTGTGGTCAGTGTGTCATTAGTCATGACTTGAAAAAAAATAACTGATGCTATAACTGAAAAATAAAGAGAAATAACTTAAACTGTAACTGAAAAATAAAAATAAATAACTGAAACTGAAAAATCTGATTTCAGTTAACTTTAACTATAACTTTAACTGAAAAATCATAAATTAGATAACTATAACTGTAACTGTAACTGAAAAACCATAACTGAAATAACACTGGTCAAGACCAAAACGGTCGGCAAACATTCAGAGAAATGGACGCTGACGATGGTTATGTAGATCACAGTGTAAGTGACGCTAAGCATTAGAATTGATTTAGATTCATAGTTCAAAATTAACGGCATAAAATCTTCGTACTCCTTTCTAAAACTAGGATGGAATCACTGTACATTCGTAGGCCCTATTATTTTTAATATGACGACGAAAATCTCAATCATATGATATTAAAAGTTTAAAACCAACGTACAAGGTTTCTTGTACAAGAGAAGCTCTTACCCCAATGAAAAAATGCCAAAATAAGAACCAGACGTCTCATTCTGAATGCTGTCGAGAGAGTGTAATCCAAATCGTATATTATAGTTGCTCGGTTTATGCGATTCGCTCAGATACTGATATCCGGTTTAAGAATCGAAACGATGATAACTCGACATGCTATCAATCAATTTCTTACGACAGTTTTGAACCGTAGAAAGCGTTCGTTACACTATAAGCTGAAATATTCAACCGTTGTTCTTATGTCAGCATAATAATTACTTTTACTGCTGTCTCACCTAAATACAGCCGGGTTGGTGTTGATATCACTAATTGCATTATGTTAATTAATTCTATTAGGGTGGTCTAACAGGATCCTCATTAAGCCGTGGGCTGTAGAGGGGTGGGTATAATTATAGGCTTGCTTCTGATTCGTGACCCACTCTGATGGCCTTCTGTTTACAATAAGCAAAAATTTAGTCAAATGATAACAAGAACCCGTGTCCAAAACATAATCATGATCATTATTCAATGAATAGAACACCACGAATTCATTGCGATCTAAATTCTGATCATGACCGACAATTGCAATGTACCGTGAAAGAAAATGCATATTACTTCAGTCCAAGGAAAATATCCTCAGCTACGAAGAAAATTCAGCCTTAACATCATCATCATCATCATGTATGTATGAGCACTTGTTATAGCGCCCCTTCAAGATTTCTACTAAGAGGCGCTCCCGACTACAGCGCGGACACTGAATCGAAGTTTCACGCCGAAACGCATGAGCAATTGCGAGTGAAGGCCTTGTCCATGGTTCCTACGCGACGGCTTGAGGTGGATTCGAACCTGCAAACTTCCAGCTGCAAGGCACCGAATATACCCTACACCACCTCGCCCCACATCATCATCTTCATCATCATCATATCATCATCATCATCATCATCATCATCATCATCATCATCATCATCATCATCATCATCATCATCATCATCATCATCACCTGCGATGATGCTATGATGCTAATTAGCGAGGCCACCCTGTGAAGACTCTTTTTAAGATTCCCCTCTACGGTGTTGGTGCGTCATTCGCTGATGCCTTGCGCAATATCAAACAGCGGCGTTATAAAAATTGATTATTAATAATGAACCTAGGACCAATGTCAACGATTTATTTCCCGGTAATGGTAGAGGAAGTTAAAGTTTAAGCTGACGGATGTTTTCCCATTGTTCTCGTCATCAATAACGACAGAATGATGCGTCTGCATGGTTCAACCTGGTTCAACTCATCACATGACCGAACGCGTTATCTATGAGTCAGAGGGGTGAGCAAGACGAATGACAGGCATGATTCCAATGTGCATCGCATGTATGCATGTGTATATGCATGTAATGTATGTATATACATACATACATTACATGCATATACACATGTCTCTGTCTATGTGTCTTTCTGCTGTCTCTCTCTCTGTCTCTCTGTCTCTGTCTGTCTCTGTCTCTGTCTCTGTCTCTGCCTGTCTGTCTGTCTGTCTGTCTCTCTCTCTCTCTCTCTCTTTTACTAAACACCCACCATCAACTGTCTGTGTGTCTGTCTGTGTGTCTGTCTGTCTGTCTGTCTCTCTCTCTCTCTTACTAAACACCCACCATCAACTGCCTCACTCTCCTCCAATCCGTTTACCAGAGACCAGAGACAGGAGCCAGAGCTGCTACTGTTACGGTGGTTTAATTGAAGAAGAGAGATAGCTTGGAGCCTTGGAAGGCGGAGTATCGTTTGGGTTAGGTTAGGAATTTGTGTCTTACTGGCACGTCTTAAGCCTGCTCCGTGAATGCTCTAAATTTATGTAGGCCTACTGCAGAATCAGCATGTCGAATGATATTCAACAAACATAGGTTAAGTGATGCTAGGTCATGGCCGCTCCTCCGCTGCATTTGCGTGTTTGGTTGAGAGCCAAAGTACAACTGTTATGGCTGCTTGCGGCGGGACGTGTTCAGAACATTTAGAATGCATAGGCAGACACGTATCAATGCGCACTGTTTTCTGGAAAACATAACCATTCTATACTACCAAGTCTCTAAATAACATAGAAAGAAAGGAGTGGCAATACCAGTAACGAAGGTAAGTAATGTAAGTAGCTAAAGATTTCAATACGATCACTCAAAGATCTACTCTCGGTATACGGCGATGAATATAAAGACTTCGACCTTGCTCATTGACAAACTGGCAAGGTCGAAGCCATGAGATTGCTACATAAAACGTGTACATTTATATTTTAATGTTTTGATGCATATTGTGTGAATTTGTGTCCCATGTCAGAAAAAAGTATCTGGATTGATTAGATGGAGCAAACAGGTTTGTTTAACGATTTAATTTATTTTTTTGAGTATTTGACTAATCTAACTGTGAGCTTTGGATGAGTTCCCGCCAAAAAGTTGGGCCAAAATATATTTATCCTAAGATAAAGAATTAAAGATATTGCATACTAAAAAGCTTGTCCCTTAGGCTTAGAAGGTTAATGGGAGGGATTCTAAGACCAAGTATTATGCCAGCCTCGTTCGCCTCATCTAATGGTAGTGGGATAAAACTGTCTAGGTTATTCGATGCTTCTGCGGCCGAGATCTTATTTATCAGTAGCCTGAGGCTGAGCTGAAAAAAGAGAGCTGTAAATAGCATATGGTGTCTAAGAATAGAGAGTTCTAATTTTTTGCTTTAAATGGAAATGATGTTACTGCGTGCAGCAATTTATCGACGCCTGGCGATCAACATGAAACTAATAGGCTTACATTTATAATCCACTGCCCAGTTCTGTGCGTTCGGTCAGATCCCGTAATGTTATTCAGGCCTAAACATGAACTAAATAGGCCTACAGATATGTAATTATATTCCATGTTGCTTCCGGTCCAAAGTTCAGAAGTGCACATAATCGCTGATCAACTTGTGTAAAGACTTTCTCATGTACTCTGCACAGTGACCGTCCTGTCTTATTTTAAAACTCATTTATTTCGACTTGCTTAGGTACGGTAGCATGGCTTGGTTTAGATTGAGCATGAAACGCAAGCTGCGGAAGTTAATCTTTGGTGACTCATAGAAGTAATATAGAGAAAGAAAAAAGACAGTAGAGCAAGAATCGGAAACTGCGACCTCAGTATCTTACGAATATATTGATGCACTTGAAGTGATAATTTTCTGAGGAGGGGTCACCGAGCCCCTCCAAGATCCCTACCCCCATTTTGCTCAAGCGCTCTAGGACCCTGGCACGCCACTTGCTGGAAAATATTGTAACTGGCCCACCGTTGAAAAAGGTTTGTCATTCCTGCAATTTGGCTGAGTTTCAGCTGAAGCAAAAACTAAAAAGAAATACTCGCGGGAATGTGTGGATTCTGTGTCATTACGAAGGTCATTAGCCTCGTTGTCCTTTATCCAGGCTTCAGACGGGCACAACCCGAAAAAGGCAGCGGAGGGTTTAGCAGGGTCTTGTTACAAAATGGAAGTTACTAATATGCACATTGCACATGACAATGCGCATTACATCTCAGCAGACCCAATGGATCTTAATGTCGTTTTTTTCCTATTATGGGTAAGAAACACCCTAATCAATTATGGGGTTAAGGTCCTACCACAAGATAGAAGATCATAATAAGCACGCGACAATGATTATTGTTAATTTTACTAAATTTGGCTGAGATAATCAACTAAAGCAGCGATTTGCTCTTTGTAGAGAACTGACCGATTCTCGATGAGGACTGTGTGGCAGTTGCACAAACATTACACCGGATTTATCCAGATTTTATAAGATTGCGAACTTCAGAAGCCATAGATCTAATTCTTACATAATGGATCCATGAATATGGTGATTATCATTCTAATACTGTAACAAACAGCGTGTCTATATAATACTACGAAACAGGTAAAAGAATTGTTACTCTGAAATTCAATTCGTAATCGTAGGCTAAAATAATGGAAATTTTGCAGCGCACAGAGAAATCTAAGTCACGGGCATAAGTTTAATAGCAGGCGTTTAGTCAAAACAAAATCGATAGACAGTCAGCTTATTCACGAGCGATGCATATACATAGATACAAACGTAGTTTGTCCCTTGTTGGCATATTCGATCCTGGGCTGTAACAACCATTATCAGTATCTGCTAGTATTATTTCTTCCTCAGTGTTTTGTAAAGCGCCGCTGTTTAATGACTGAACATTAACCAATGACGATTAGCTCCTGTGAGTGAAGGATTTGCCCATGGCTTATCCACAGTAACCGTTGCAGAGGAGAATCCAACTTGTAATCTCTGCGTAATAAAGCTCAGTGTTCTTAGGAACCAGACACCACCCACACTCGTAGTTTACCGCAATTCTGGTTGGTGTATTATTTCCATGGCGTCAAGGTCTGAGTTCACGAGAAGTCATTGTCTACAGTTGCTGTCCTTAAGTGAAGCATGCGTGCTATATAAACTTCAAGTGACCGTAAGTTGATAAAATATCTTCATATCGAAGAGTGTAGCTATATAAAGGATTAAAACTTAGCAGAGACATCTATCAACCAAAAACTCACATAGATATTCATTCATGGTAGTACTACAAATTGCTTCGCGCCGCGCCTCAGAATCAGACTTGTTTACCATGCGGCCGTGATCAATGCCACATGCTAATGGCTCTCTAGTAGTAGTGAGTGGTGGTGGTGGTGGTGGTGGTGGTGGTGGTGATCACGATCATGATGATCATGATGAGACGACGACAGCGATTATCATGATAAGGAGTAGCCTAATTAAACGATTCAACATAATAGGCAGGCTTAAATCACTCTTAAATACATTGATCGAGTGAAAACGAACATTATATATTGTTGAGTAATCATAGGGCCAACATATTCAAAGAAATTTGTATTAGCGGAATTATTACAGAGTTTATACCCCACTTGTTTGGAAGAATGGCATTTTTCTTATATTCCACTTATAAAATATTCCGGAATCGTCTTTCAGCAACGAAAATTTAACGATTCTCTTTCAAACGCCATGCCCAGATCTCCTCTGATGAAGTAGATGAGCTCTACATTAATTTTTCATTAGCCTATTTTGAATTGCATTGGCCTACTTTGACAAATTAAGCGATACAAGCATTTAGAAACAAACTGTAATCACAGCATGCCTCATATTCCGAAGAATTAAAAGCAGTGGTAAAGTCAAAAAAACAATTACAGTATACCAGTAGGGTACAGTTAGGCTGCTACCAATCCAAATCAAATCAAATTGTTGATTTGAACTTTATTCAAAGCAAGCTGCATAGGCCTAATAGCAAACTAAAACTGGAGGATGATGCTCCAGAAATGGGGTTTAAGCTATTAGCTTAGCTGCATGTAAGGTCTACTTTCTCTGTTTCAGCAAGTAGGAAAATCCAGCAATGAGTTTCAAAAACAGAATGTATATTTTCATATTGTATGGAGCAGCCAGTTCAGCTCGATGTGCTATGCACCTGAATTAAATGCGTCTCTCAGTTTCCGTTAAAGCTGTCGTGCAGAATAGAACAATCGCAGCTGCATCTCAAAAGCTCAGCCTTTGTGTTGTTCTATTACAGACAATTATTGTAAAAGCATTATAACTATTGTAATCAAGACAAGTAATTGAGGATTCAAAACAAATGAAATAGTCATCGTAAAATAGGTTAATATATCAAAATATCATATTTACATAGAAATCAGAATCTTTTACATCAGAGTTTAACTTGTACAAATATTGACATCATCATAAACACTAATGAAGCTGTAGACAGGAAACTCGTGCAAGCAATTATGCCATATCGAGAAAACAAGCTGAACAGTGGACTAGATTGTGCATAAAATTTCTCCCATTCATTCCTTTCTTCCTTTTTCAGTTCAATGGGCTCAAAACCCTATTATACTCACCCACTTTCTTAACCATCGTAATCGTAATCGTATTATCCAAACTTCTAAAGCGTCACTCGAAAGCCAAGCGCAGGGCACCAGCTTATTCACGAGCGCTGAGCGGTATTATCCATCTTAGATCAATTATAATCATCACCAACATCACCATAGTCATTATCGCCATCATCATCGCTGTCCGTCACACCCTCCGGTCCCTCCTGCTATACAGTTTACCTGGCAACGGGCTTATGATATTGCCCGCTTAGCTGTGATAAAACTGAGATCGCGTCAAAGTTCTACACAAGTGAAAACGATGGTGTATGTTAAGCCGTACATCAAGCAAAGGCCAGCTAATAAAGTGTCCAAGTAACTTGAACTGCAGTGCTACATGACCTGCAACTGCAATAATTATGTTGTCCTGCATATTAAAGTCAATGAAAGTGCTACTCGATTCGCGCGTGGCATAAAACGGCAAACGCGTTGCAGATCTGCAAACGGTACACAGCACTGCCTACCAAAGTTCGACCGTACGTACGGAACGTACGCTATTTTTTCTGCTGAAATGCGTACCGTACGCGTACGCTATTTTTGGCTAAATTAATAAATAGCGTACGCTAATTTTTATATTTTTTTATTATAGAATTAACAAGGAATAACGTCAGCCTGTTTTATTTCTGTAGATAAAATAATCAAATTATACAAAATAAGAACAAAATAATAATTTACCTCTTCGCTGAAACGGAACTACAAATAAGAACTGTAAAGTGACGTAATAACGACGAGAAAAAAACGACGAGAAAATGAGGAGACAAAATGTGACGTCACGAGAAGCAACTAATATTAAAGGCTGCTCATACGTACGGAATACGAACGTACCGTACGCGTACGCTATTATTTTTAGTAAATTACGTACCGTACGCGTACGCTATTTTCTGCTGTAACGTACGGTCGAACTTTACTGCCTACTTCACACTGGATTACATTACATCGAATTACAGATACAATTCATACAAACACAACTTCAATTAATATTACCCTCTTTGCAGAGTTCAGAAGAACTCACACAGACTTCAGCCAGGTTGCCTTAACTTTCTATTGAGAAAGCACAAGTTGCGCCAATAATTTGCCTGTCACTTTCTATTTCTATATGAAAATAGAAGCTTTCCGAATTCGCCTTAAATTTCTATTTGAAAAGCCTACGTTCTCCCAATTTGCTTCAATTTCTTATATAAAAAGCCAAAAGGGAACTGAGTTTCCCTAGACGCACGCCATATGTAAATAATATTTACTCTCGTTTTATTCCTTGGTTTGTGCAAGCAGTGTTGCTCGTACGCAGTTAGGTAGTATGATAATAGTTGAACAATATAATTATAAGCACAGTAACTGATAATTAGCGATAGTTACTGCTTGTCTTAGGTTACACATAAATCCGTTGAAATGCATAAAAATCAAATTAATACTGTGTTCAATATTGCACATGCTCTGGAGGGTCATCAGTTCACTCCGTTGCAGGTTTCTGGTTTTCGATAATCGATGCTGAAAGAAGTAGAAGCAAGATATTTTACGAAGTCCACATTTAAGGAACGTGAATATAATAATAATATATTCTTAATTAATTGAAATTGACAAGAACGCAGTAAGATTACATGACATAGTAGCAACTGACGATAACAAGTTAAAAGGAGTCGAATTTAACTGTACATACGCAGCCATGCGAGGCGCCCATCTGTTCTACTGCTCATTTACCAACGCCACCTAGCGATAGAAGGCTCAGTCGACATTTACGGGGGTAGCGATGTTAAATGACAGTTCAAGGTGAGGTAATTTAAGACAGCTTAACGTAAGGTAATTTTGGTGAGGTAATTTCAGGTGGCTTGAGGTAACGTAATTTAAGGAAATTCAGTGTAGGCTAAATTATTGTTAGTTAATGCAATTTAATGTATAGATTATTGACTGACTGAGTGTCATTGATTGATCGATCGATTGATTGATTGATTGACTGACTGACTGACTGACTGACTTATTGCCTGATTGGTTTGTGGATTTATTGATTGACGTGATAGAGGAATGAAGTGATTGATTTAGGCCGTACTATATTTATAATGGTGCATTATGATTACCAGATTGATTTGGGTCCAGTGTATGGTAAAGAGGTCCAGCATCTGCAATCTTCAGATAATCTGAAACTAGTTACAAGAAACTAAGCTGAAGCGCAACACTAAGTGATATGAAATTGAAAAACTAAAACAATTTAAAATTAATCTGGAACAACTTCTAAATACACTACAGATAACTATTTAGTTACTAATATTAATTAAACTACTAATAACTAGTAAAAACTTATCGCATGTTGTTAATATTAGTGTAATTAATTACACTCCATATATAGTGTAATTTTAAGTTGAAAGTAATGTTTAACTTCTTAGAAATGTAATACACGTACGTAATGATACAAATTGAATAAATTAATATAAAAATAGGTCTAAGAAACCGAAGTCCAAAACCAATGGAATATCTAACCAATTTCATTTTCTGTAGCCACGCAATCTTGCGCTCGTTTTATCTGCAATATTCTTTCAGCTGATGTATGCACTTGATCTACATGTACAAGTAATAACTTATCATATGGGTTGCTAATTAATTAGTGCAATCAATAATACATTACAGCTTAATTAGAGCTGTACCGATATCGCTTTTTGCCGATTATGCCGATACCGCGTATGGCCGATTATTAAATTGCCGATACCGATACCGCGTATAGCCGATTATTAAATTGCCAGTACCCATTATGAGACCGAATATTTCATTATTTGTTTAGTCAAAATGTTCGGTTCCGAAACATAAACCAGTAATCTAGCGTCACAACTATAAAGGTGGACGTTTAAATTATTATTATTATATTCGTTTATTGGTAACAACAACAAAACTGATAGTCACACCGCTATCAGGTACATTGTGAGTAAACCAGAGTTACGAGTGAATGCTAAGCAAGATCATACCATAAAACGAGAAGCCCATAATTTATTAGAGCGACAATAAGGCGAGAAATTGTCATCAACTATGTCCATGCCTGATGAATTATTTAGTTATTATTAGAAGGAGAGAGGGACTGAGAATGTGATGAGAATGCATGCATGCTATCTATATAAGACTATATTAGATATTTATCAGGATTGGTGGGCAGGTGATGGCTTTCTATACAGGACTCGTGAGATTAAAATATGTTTATCATCTTTAGTAGGTAAGACAAAGTTAAGTTGGGAAATTAATGTTTTAATGCGTAAATAATAAGGGACGTAAAACGATAGATGAAAATCGAAGCAAATACCTTGGAATATGCAATAATTCAAGTAAAATTATTAAATTATAACACAATTTTGACATCGGCACCGATTAACCGATTATTGCTACCGATACCCGATTATGCCGATTGTTCTAATAATCGGCCCGATTACGCGTATGGCCGTTAAATCGGTACAGCTCTAAGCTTAATTATAGATTTATAGTTATGTTTTATTTCTTTAAGTATAATAAAGCACCTACGAAGTAATACAAATTGAATTATTTAAGGCAAACATTTATATGTCTTAAAATTAATAACTCATTTATAGATTCGTTTATTCACTAGTGCAGCAAATTTTGAATTTCAGAAACTTTACAAAACGTCAGTTAGTTACTGTTTAACGACGAAGTGTCATAAAAAGATGATTATCGTTGCCCTCCTCCTTTCTCTAGGCTTTGGACTGGCATTACGGGCAGCAGCTAATATTCCAAGAATCCGAAATCCTAAACCAATGGGATTTCTAACCAATTTGTTGTGCTGTGGCTATGCAACCTTGCGCTGGTTCCATCTGCGATATGCTTTCAGCTGATGTGTCCTCTTGATCTACAAGAAATCAACGCAAAAGACTTGTTAGTAGGTCTCGAATTCAAAATTAATTAAGAACAACTTCCTGACATTACTCTAAATAGCTGTTTAGTAGGCCTACTAGAACACCTGAAAATGACACTGAACTCGTCTATCTCCAATGCTTGCCTGTGTGTGTTTGACGAGATTATAATTATGAGAGACTAACTGCCCGACATGGTGCTTATGCTTCTGATGGTCCTTCGCTCCGGAATTACCTCCACCTGCGATTCGCAACAACGTGCTAAAATGGGGGCATTACTGCGTCTACTCGTGGTCTCAAGACTTTTCTTTTCTCTCTGGACTTGCGCACTTGGAGCGCCTATGATTAGGTTGTTCTTTGAGAGGAACCTTAGATACGATACGATTAGTGTAGGTCAACACGATGAGGTCTTGGCGTGTTACCTTGCCAGCATTTTCCAATGGCATTAGATGGGATTCATAAGATCTCTGTACTGGTCTCATAGGAAGTACCAACATTCCCAAGGAGCCCATTATAGAGTTACCCATTAAAGGTCGCCGCCATTTTGTTCGTCTTCTCAAACAAAGAAGTGGCTTTCACATTTCGTCCACTTCACGTCATCGAGCATCTATCAGGTCTATGTTATCTTTTGCAAATACTAGTTGTCATTGTAAATTACTTGTTAATTTTAATTCATTTCTATTAAATGTAGGCCTACATTAAGTAGCCAACAGCTTCTATATCGACGATGTACAACGAACAGTGGATTGATCGATCAGCCGATGAAACAGCCAAAATGAATCCTCAGTCGATTCAATACCCAGAATGTCATTCCGATAGATGGGCCAATTGAAAATGTGTCAATTTGAAACTGAATTGAAATAAGAGACCGAGCAGAAGTATGTGTTACAAAGTATCTCATTTTGGTTATTGTCATTTTATACGCTGCACTCGCCAAGTTTAGATGAACCTTGGGATGAGTAAAGCACGACCGGACTGTTTTATTAATTCAACTGAAAGTAACAAAATAATGGGCCCAAAACTCTGATGCTAGTTTGCTGCTAGTAAGAGGAACGAACCAGTGCATATTTTAACTGTATAACTACTGGGACAACATTTGTCTCAGTAGTTTTAGGATTTGCCACAGTAGTTTTAGGAGTTGTCCTAGTAGTTTTGGTGATTTGTCCCATGTAATACTCTACTTTCCTTATTAGTTCCCAATAACATTGAAAGTAGAGTCGCAGATTTGTCCCAGTAGTCCAAACCCGTTAAAATATGCACTGGAACGAACTATAAATTATATGTGACGCGATGCTAACAACTGTTGTACAGCGATCTTCTCTTACCTCCGCAAGGCATTGCTTGCCAGCTTAAATGTCAGAATTAGCTTAAAACAACCAGTTCACATGAAGAATATTCTCGTTCTTATAGGTATAGCAACCAGTATAGACCGTGATAGTCCCAGACTGAAATCATTGAGATATGCCACACACACAGAAGCGATTGGGACGTACTTTCTAACGAATGAGTTTAATTGAGAGCCAGTTATTAATGAGCAAAATGACAAATGTCGCCCTTATTAATTAAATCAATTTCTGTTTTCTTCCTTTCAGTCATTCAGTCATTCCATTTCCATTAATTCATTCATTCGTTCGAATGTATACGTATACATGAATCGATGGAATTCCAACCTTCAGGTTGTTGCATACATGTAACTGAATTATCTGGTTTTATTGTCTGAAGTCGAGGTCTGGTTTTCGGTGGTTTGTCCACTGGACCTACGAAACATAGATGCAGCAGATATTAATTCATCAGTCGTTCAAGAAAATCCAAGCTCCATTGGAAGATTTCTTCTCCGGATCTCATTGAGATCCAATACGCAATAAGTCACATCACCAAATAATAGTTCGATGGTGCTATTGAGATCATCTCAATAGCATCATCGAACTATTATTTGGTGATGTGACTTATTGCGTATTATGACTGCTTGACTGGCTTCTTAATTAATTAAATCGATTGATTGATTAAATGGTGTACTCACTGGCTCACTTACTTACTGAATAATAGACTGATTAAGTCGTTGACCCTTTTGATCACCATTCCACCCACTCATTGATTGTCTCATTATCTCATTCATTTAATTCACTCATTTTCTCACTGATTTACCCGATGACTCGTTTTCTCATTGACTCACTGCATGAAAGGTTGATTCTTTATACCAATCAATTCATTGACTAATTCATTATGTGACTTTTTCTCTAAATCACACGTTCATTCATTCGTTCACCGATCTTCGACCCCATTCACTCAACCACTTATTTGCTCATTGACTCACTGTTTGACTCATTAACTCGTTGACGCCTTGGCTTAGCTACTCACAGCATACATGTAATTGGTTAGCGGTTTACTAATTTATAAATGGATAGCCATTTAATAATTATATGACTTATGTTACTCAAAATTAAAAACCTTTCATTATTTATTTAATATTTGAAAATTTACGAGTTAATACTGTTTTTCTTGAAGTGTCAAATTATCATTGATTAATATTTTGCTCACTGATCTGAGATTCATTTATATCGGCGTAAGTCGTATTTTCTGGTCTTTCGTCTGAAATAGAAAATAAAATCTCGAAACTGTTTAGGACTATTCAACACATGGTTCATTGTTAATTAAAATAGATGTAAAGTAAAGTCAATCGAAGGGCTGAACTCCAGAATGATATCTCAGGATTTTAGCTTCATTTGCGTCCATAGAAAACTCAGCTATCTAATTTTATCTGTTAGCAATCAATGTTAGACTAAGCAAGTTATCTTTACTAGCGCGAGGCAAACGTCCATACTTTACAAAAACATGCAGTAAAAACGTAGCACGATGTTTCAGTGGTTTTTAAAGTAAACAGACAGCGCTCGTGAATAAGCTCGTGCCCTGCTCTTGTCTCTAGAGTAGCGTCTTCGAAATTTGGAGTTTATGATTATGATTGATACTCGGCTATAATTAACGATTTCTGTAGAGCCATTGCCACAATGCAAAAGGCGTAAGCGAACATCGCTTGAAGTTAATCGTAATCAAGTCACTGATCATTAGGAAAGCCAGGTCGAAAGCCAGAAGTAATACTAAGGCTGGTAAGCACTCTGTTCAGAAAGGTCTTTTTATACCCCAAAACACTATAATTATTTGTTTTTTTAGGATTCTATTGCTATATTCTAGACTAAACCAGACTAGACTAGACTAATCTAGAGTAATCTTAAGCTAAGATTAATTATGTCAACAAAATAGGGGGTTTGGAAAAGTTTGACAGTTGTTGACAGGGGGAAGGGGCAAGTTGACGTCAACAACTTTTTCCCAATGTAATGTGAAATGTCTAAAAAAGGTCATCTAAAAAAGAGTAGAAAAAAAGTAATCGGAGTTCAAATTTCTAAAAAAGGTCATTGGGAAAAAAATTTTAGTCCGGTTACGGCCGTTTTCGTATTTCTGGGATTGTTGACATAATTTTCTTTCCTTCCGTCAATGTTTGACAGTTGTTGACAAGGAGGTAGGGGGGTAAAAACATTCAAAAATTTGTTGACATAATTAATGGACGACCCCTAAACTAGATTACACTAGATAGATTATTATTAAGTTCAATTAGATTAGATTATAATTATTAGCTTGATTAGATTAGATTAGATTAGATTATACTATATTAGATTGGATTGAATCGAACCGTTTTCGTAAACGTGCGCTGCCTTTCTTTCTCTTTCCTTCTCTTCTTCTAAACGTTCTCGTCGGGCTACAAAGATTCAAGACATGGCCCTTAATTATAGCGGCTATGCAAACAGGAATAGATTTGTGGAATGGGTGAGAAACACCAAATGAACACTTTATTACGCCACAGGGGCAGAACAACAACTAAACGACACAAAAATGAGAAAAAGAAAAGAAAACATAGAGCATTAATTATAATATATAAAATATATTCCCCGAAAATGGTAAAGAAAAAGCACAGCAGGAAACGTATTTGTCGGAGATGTGGAGTACAGAGACTAGAGAAATTCCAGTTGTTCCAACTGAGCAGATACTAGCTAGACACTACTTTGGCCTATCTCTGTCTGTCTGTCTGTCTGTCTGTCTGTCTGTCTGTCTCTCTCTCTCTCTCTCATCTGATTAGCCTTTCCGGAAAAGAAGCTCTTCAAATTTCTGGTAACGCTTGCAATGACAATGCACGATGAAAATAGTGATTCTAACTAGGCGTCTTATTTCTTTAGTGAAGATTATGTGCCAGTAAATATTCCAATGATATGCCAGTGTATATTTTAATAATATGCCAGTAGATATTCCAATGATACCTCTCATTCGCTTCCTTATCTGACAGGCGCTGGTTACGGTTACGGCAACAACCAGAAGTGGTAGAGCCACGCAGATGGAAACCCACCACAGGACCAGCAGAACCTCTAGCGATAAAACAAACGAAGACAAAAGGAGGTCAAGGCAGACAAACGGACATAATATTATAGTAGTCGATAGGCCATAATTGTTATTGTAATTGCAATCTGGTATTTATAAAGCCCACTATAGAAGAATAAACAACTCATCAGCGCAGCTTCCGACCAAACCAGTTAAATCATTGTAAAAATGAAATAGACTATAATTATAATAGGCCAATGATTATCCCAAACTCATACATATATTCACTTCAATTCAATTTATTTTTCCTGTAACCGACAACATATTTACAATTATGGCAGTTGTAAATATGTATACATACATAATATACATACATTACATACATACATACATACATACATACATACATACATACATACATACATACATACATACATACATACATACATACATATATAAATACATAGTACATACATAGTCTACATGCATAAATACATACGTGCGTACGTACATAGGCCCACACAAATACATGCGTATTATGCATATTATATGTATGCACGTCTATCTATGCATGCACCACGCTATGCTGCAGGCAACGTTATAATGACCCACATTTTCATCTCTTCATCGTACTGATGGTATCAGTACTATGATAATAATTATAGCAGCCTGGTTCACTCGATGTCATCTTTAGCAAATACTAATAATGTTATTATGTTAATGTGTCCAGACACAAAATGTGCATCGACCACATTATCTATATTACTTCATTGAGCATCTAACAATTACTCATGGAAATTGACTTCGCTGTGGAAGAACACATGACGGAACATAATTATCACTGTCTCAAACAGAAAACTACCAGAACCAATTATACTGGAGCCATAGGGTCTCCTTCTATCGAATTACACTTATGTTAATAATTGTTTAGAGTGTTATTTAGAACAAGATAATCTACATGTATATGTCACTATAACATGCCTCTATTTCTCATAATATATTATGCCTACTATTATTTGAAGCAGCACAATATCATTGTAATTCTAACTGTGACCATTCCAAAGAACATAGTATAATTCCAAGCAAAACTTCAATAAAAACAACTTTAAGCCAAATACAATATTACAAACAACAAAAGGTTACTGTAAACCAGACAATGCAATATCTTTGCCTTGTTCACGGTCATCTTTTATTGTTTAATGGAGACAGGACAATGATATCTCAAACCAGACAACATGTATACCTTTGTCTCCCTATATCTAACCATTTGCCCCTGTATCTCTTCGTTCTGCTTAGTCTGTTATGCCATTTCCTTTTTAACTTAAGACTTACTTTTCAAATTGCTTATCCACCACCTCTCAGTCTTAATGAACTGATCGCTTCAAATATTGACCCAATAATTACTCTTCGTTTTGGTGCGCCATCGGTTTTTGCATTGTGCATTTGCTACCAGTATGATTATAAGTTACTAATTATTCATAGTAACAATGATAATAATCAACAACAACAATTCCCACTGAAGTTCAGGGTTCCAGTCGTACACGGGGGTTTTATATGACGTGGCACCATTCAAACGGGCAGCGATGGTGAGGGATTAAAATAATAGAGCACTTAGTAACCCTTACGTCTCTGACCCGTGTGTTCTGATGCTTCGGAAGAGGAAGGATCTTTGCTATAAACTGATGAGTTCCAGACATAAACGAAATCTGGAATATTTGTGGCATTCATGATGAGAATGCCATCGGAAGTTCTTTGAAAGTAGATTCTGCAGGAGAAGTAAGTTCCTTCTCCAAGCGAATCCCGTCTCACTGTGAGAGAAGACGTGACAAGAGAATTTGGAATAGTCTGGTTCTCAATTGTACCTTCCACCTCCTGATCTTTCCCATTTGCAATTCCGTTGCCATCATTCCGTTTCCATTCCATCGTTGGTGCCCAGAATCCACGGAAATTCAAACTACACTGCATTGTTATATTTACTATTGAAGAGTCGTTCTCATTCCAGTAGCTTGAGGTACAGTTTGGCAAAGATTCTAAAACAGTTTTATCATTACCATCAGTTTATTAATACATTAAATTCTTGTTATAGCCTAATTAAAATCCTCGTCAAACCTTAGTTAGCCTACTGATTAACTGTTTGTTCTTAATTAATTAAACTATATCAACATGATTAAGTTTGACGCAGGATAGAGGAACATAGATCATGAGGCACCTTTCAGTAACACTTGTGCTCATTCGTCGGTGTTAGGCTCAGAAGGTATCTTGAAAGCCCACTTCATATGCTCTGTATAAATTATGACAAAACCCTCCCTCAATCCGCACTGCAGGGATATGAGTTGAGTTGCCGGGTAGCAGCATCGTCCAAGCATGAATACGCGGTATCGCAATATGATGTACATAAGAACTCCTTAGTATAGGAGTGCAGAAATTGCAGTGTTCAGAAACGCCTATCATTAAGTTACGAAGACGACCATGAATGAAATGGCTGTTGAAAGGGACTGCATTAATTAAAAGTGAGAGCAGCTTTTTGTGGAATTGGGAAAGTCAAGGCGATTCCCTTTGCAGCTGAAATTAATTAAACGTAAACGCCAATGTATCTCATGGTCGCTGTCAAAAGCTTTAACTTGTGTTTACTCGCTTTCATACGCAGTTGACTCCTGTTGCTTCCTTATATACTGGAACTTTCATTGACTAAATGACTCCAATGACCAGGATGTTGCCAATGGTTGCCTCCTCTTGAATTTAAGTCTCGCTTACATTGGATAACATTGGTTTAGTCTATTGCTTAGCGTCCTGGATCAAACATCAATGGAGTGATAAGTAAGTCTTGAGAGTAGGAGGCTGATTGCTGCAGTGCAACACAATGGATGGAGTCAAGAACTGATGGTATTGATGACGATGAAGATAATGATGAAGATGAAGATGATGGTGGTCGTCGTCGTCGTCGTTTTTGTTGTTGTTGTTATTATTCTAATGACGACGACGACGACGACGACGATGATGACGATCATAATGATGATGAAAGAAACTGTTTTTGGTTTGTCTTCCGATTGTCCGATATTCACCCAAAACGATCAACTGAGCGCTGTATAATATCTTTTCCTGATCAATTCCGTTGATTGCACGGCACGAGTAGTTACCCGCGTCTTCCAAATCCGTTGAATTATAGTAAATGATGCCGGAACCAGTGTCGTCAACGTAAATCCCAAGATGCGAAAAATTAATGGTTACCATAGAAGATCCAGAGATATCGATTCTCCAGATGTTTTGAACTGCATATACCGTCGATGGTTTCGACACTTGCCATCTGTAGACCGTAGAATTTCCTTCGACTCGACACTCCAGTTCCACTCTGTCGCCAGCAAAGACAACTGTGTTACGAGGAGTAGCAGTCATGTTGCCCTTGGCTGAAACAAATAGAACACAAATTATACCAGAGACGTTTGTACTGGGTACTGAGGTTTCCAGAACAAGTACGAGTTCAAGTACATTGTTCTTAGGTTATAAAACAAGTGCCCGGGTCTCCCGCGAGAACATTGAGATATTTAATATTCGAATACAAGTACAAGTAAGCCTACCAAGTACAACATCTCTGCAAATTACTAACTGCTAGATATGTTTACTTATTTCTTTTACATTACATGTTACTGCCCGTCCAGTATTATCTCATTTATTGTTTAAAAAGGTCTTATGTGTTTAAATTCCACCGATGTTCATTGACAAACATCACTAGAGTCTAGAACGTGTCAGCTGATGATATGTTTTGGACCGTTTTAAGAAGACCGATGACACCTTTCGAAGTACAATTACTATTATATTGCATGGCTTTAAAAATGCGCACTGCACGAAGAACGTTCAACTATTTGAATGCCGTATAATCACTATGTGACGCCACTAATACATAGCAGCGAGATTTTTGTTCCACATGCGCCCCTTAGCCAACTCAGCTACAACGGTCGGTGGGAAGTTGAGACGGCGAGGCAGATGACTGACCAACTGACCTCACATGTCAAAGCTAAACAATGAAGTCGCTAACACTTCATACCCATGGCTGCTTCAGGGCTAGTTTACGGGACTGCTCTTCTGCTTCTCCTATTTCATTCTGAAAATTATGCGAATATATACGTACTTGACATTGTATTGTATTGTATTTGAACACTTGTTATAGCGCCCCAACCAGATTTCCCATTCAGATGCGCTCCCGACTACTGCTGTAGTCGGAGTTTCACGCCGAAGCGCATGAGCAATTGCGAGTGAAGGACTTGCCCAGGGTCCGTACGCGGCGGCTTTGAGGTGGATTCGAACCCGCAACCCTCCAGCTGCAACGCACCGAACATACCCGTATACCACCGCGCCCCAGTATATTGTGTTGTGTTGTGTGTTGTATTGTACTCCACGTTTATAATGCGACCGAGCCACCCGCAGTAAAGATCCGAGAAATTAATCTCTGATAAACCGACCCGACCGGGAAGCGAACCCGGGGCGCCGGCGTGACGATCGGGAACCAACCCACTCGGCCACTCAGGATCCTGGTCCCATATTTACTGATACCGATGATACAATGGTACAGATGTAATGATACAGTTCGCAATTTGTGAGGCTAATTCAGCTCGCTGTATTGCACTAGTCTTTGTAATCGTAATCGTAAACTCCCAAGCACTTTAGACATTTGGAGTTTATGATTACGTTGCACTTTGTACGTTTCCAGGCTAATTATAGCCAACAACGAAAATGAAAAACTACTCATGACCTCGGTCGTGACAAACTAATTGGTAAATTTTAAATGACTAGAAAAAATCAACATGAAACTGCCAGCTGTTTATCGAGTAACGGTATATGGCTGTTGGAGCCGTGTGAAAAAAGAAAGAACAGTTTCACAGGGTGTAAACTGATCCCGAAATTCGTGACAGAGATTCAGAAACATATAGGGCATAAGGGTCTCATGCATCATGCGTGATAACGACTTCGTTCTTTATGAGTCTAACAGCCAGGCACAAACAGCCATATCCATAATTATGATCAACAGTTGGCAATGTGCCTCTGGTTAAACTGGTGGCCCACTGTTGGCCCAACGAATGAAACTGGAAGAGGAATTCATTGCAACAGCAGTAGACATTCCGTGTATTATAATAACATTTTAGTTTTTTCCCGTGTATTATAATAATATTTTTATTTATATTTTTATTTATACAAATATGTATAAAAATGTGTAACACTCGAACAACTTTGTAGAGAATTCCTAATCTCGAAATTTCTAGAGCGCTAATTAAAAGCTAAGCACAAACTCATTGAGAAGAGCTACGTCAAATCCAAAGGGTTTTCAGATATACGAAGTGAGGAACAAAATTCGGTCCCCTGAGAGAGTGGAAGAGAGATTGACAGACAGACAGAGACAGACAGACAGAGGCAGAGACATAAAGAGACAGACAGACAAACAGAGAGACAGACAGACCGAGACAGAGAAATAGATAGATAGACAGACAGACAGACAAACAAACAGAGAGTAAGAGAATAATAAAGAGATAGAGAGAGCTAGAGGGAGAGAGGAACATAGAGAGAGACAGACAGAGAGAGAGACAGAGAGAGACATAGAGAGAGAGAAAGACAGAGACAGAGAGAGACAGAGAGACAGAGAGAGAAAGGGAGGGAGGGTGAGGGAGAGACAAAGAGCAACAAAATATGGTCTCGTTCGTGATGACGACTCATAGTGGGTGGTCTTGTAATAGTCATTTGTGACCCACTTTTACAGACTAACTTTAAACACGTGGGTTTCCAATTTCCAATTTCCAAAATTTGCGGACTTAATCTACACTTTATCCAGAAAAGGGTCGTTAGGCTACAGGGATGGGCAGTAATTGAAATTACGTAATTGAAATTACTTGAAATTGAGCAATTTTGTAATTTGTTAATTTGTAATTCAATTACTTTTCCATGTATTTTGTAATTTGAAATTACATTTCATGTCCCAAAGTAATTTGTAATTTGTAATTCAATTACATTTTTCCAAGTAATTTGCCCATCCCTGTTAGGCTAATTGAAACCGAACTAAAGCGTTCTTTTCTTATTTACTTATACTTACTTTCTGTGGATTGTGAACGGTTGCTCTGAAATTACGCCTATTGAGACACAAGGATTGTTGCTAACGCCAGCCCAAAATGGCTTTGACTGAGAAAGAAGGAGCCGTTATAAATTCATACAGGTCTGTTTGAAAAATAAAGACATTAGTGCAAAACGTTTCCTTAGAGAATTTTCGAATGAAGGATGGAGATTAGGAGATTTAGGGGTCGCCCATTAATTATGTCAACAAAATAGGGGGACGGGTTTGGAAAAGTTTGACAGTTGTTGACAAGGGGGACAATTTGATGCCAACAAATTTGTTCCAATGAGTCAACACAAACCCTTAAAAATGGTCTCGAAAACATTAATTAATGTCGAAAAATGCATGAAGTGCTTAATGTTTAATACTACTAAAAAGCTGGTTATAAACTAGACTCATATTTTTTTTAATTCAAGATTGCATTTTTCAGTGTAATTTTTTAAATGATTCTATATGTAGGCCTATCGAGCCATTGTGTTTCATTTTTGTAAGGGGGGGGGGGGTTCGGTTATGAGATTGTTGAAATAATTTTTAGGGGGTCCGTCAATGTTTGACAGTTGTTGACAAGGCGGGGAGGGGGTAAAAAAACTGCCTAAAATGTGTTGTCATAATTAATAGATGACCCCTTAGCAAACGCATGCGATAGACTGTCATAGCGGGATCTCTTTCTTTAATATAACTCAACCATTACAATTTATCTCGGTTCTCCTTTTCTGAGCACATGGTGTATAACTCTTCAGTCAGGTGGGGACTCGGGGTGTTGGACAAAATATGTAATAAAAATTATCTTCAACCTCGGAACACTGTTCAGTAATCAAATTCCAGAGGCCATCTCAAAGTTAAAGAGTTGTAAAAAATTATTGTATTTAACGTCACTAATTTCTTACTCGTAACATAATAATCATTATGGTCTCAATGAAAAACATCGCGACTGCTATTTTTTAATTATGCCAGTCTGAAGCTTGGATAAGGAGAAGGGGAACCCTAATAATCTTTCCTATGATACAGCCTCATTACACAGAAACAAATCAAGGTCTGATCAACGCTTGACTTAATGATTTTGGCAATTGACTTGTTAATATTAAGTTTATAGGCTGTTTAACAAACATT